>VWZE01017294.1:657036-720358 GCA_013396675.1 Eubucco bourcierii | reverse complement strand
GTTTTTAACCTTTTTTGGGAACTTTGGCAGATCACCCCTTATAACCAAATCTAAAAAGTTTGAGCTCAGTTACAGAAATGATAAAGAGTCTCCATGACTAAGTTATATGTAATATATGTATTTATTGTATGTAACCCCTGACATTCTGTGATTAGAATGCAGTGGCTTTCAGGGAATACCAAACATGAAGAAAGTGAAGGATAGAAGAATAAATAAAGAGAGAAGTAAAGGCTTCAGAAAAGCCAGGGAAGGAATATGAGAAGAAATGAAAAGAGAGAGAATGGATTTGCATTTCTTACTTGTGTTTGACTTTACTGCTGTTTAATCCTTTTTTGGTGACTTGTTTAGTGAATGTATTAAAGTTATTTTGAACATTGATTATGGCATCAGCTTCATGGACCACCTCACTGATTTGTCAGGTAGTCTACACTGGAGGGAAGAACTCCCACAGGTTGGCACTTCCTGCCTGTTCACCTTGCTGCCATTAACTCCACCTGCCTCTGAGCTCAAAAGACAATTTTCCACCAGGATGCTCAAATCTGGAGGTTTTACAGCATGTATACAAAAGATCAGAACTGCCTCACACTGCAGTGACTCCCAAGCCTTCAGGACACAAGGTCTGTGTAGGCTTCTAATGCAGCACAAGAAACCTGCGTTCCCAGGCTTAATTTTACTCCCAGTTTTGTTTGCCTCCTCCCTGCCAGCAGCACAGTGAGGGCACAGAATGGGAGCTGCGGTCAGTTCCTCACACCTCTCTTGACACTAGTTCCTGCTCAGGAGGACTTCCACCATGTCCTTTGCATAGGAGACACTACACAAACTGCTCCAGCATAGGTCCCTCTGTAAAGTGTATCTTTCAGGAATGAACTAATGCACTGAGACCCCAGCAAGGTCACAAGTCCTGCTAGCAAACCTGCTCCAGTGTGGCATGGGTCCTGTATGGAACCTGCTCTGGCATGGGCTCCCCCCGGGTCACAGCCTCAGTCAGACACCCACCTGCTCTGGCAGCTGGGCTGCAGATGGTCATCTCCTACATCAGGAATTGTTTTTATCGCTGGCTTCTGCATTTTCTCTGGTTTTCTGCAAACAGGCTGAGGCAATTGTGCCTTGGATCACCTCCAGTAAAATTCTCTTGCCTGTTACTTTTTTTATTCATCCTTCCCATCTGTGTGGGGAGAGAGGGAGGCTTGTGAGAGCAGGCTGTGTTAATCCAGGCACTGGCTTCAAAAGCAAGTGTTTTTTTGCTTTTGTATCTAAAATGCAGAATCATGTTTAGCTGGAAAAATTCCCATTTAAATCCCAGCACTGAAGCAGCACTGTATTTCTATGGGAAACATTCCCTAGCACTTTAATTACAGGGACTGCCATTTTGCCATCATTCTTAAATTTATTTACAAGTTTGTTTATACACCTCAATTTACAGGGCAGGGAACTTGGTATTACAGTGTATAGCAATTTACAGTGAATAAAAAAAGAAAACCCAATAGGCATAATTAAAGTGAACCTTTATTACTCCAAAACCAGATGCCAATCATGCAGCAATATTCCTGCTTCTGCTGGCATATTCCTAAAATACATGGACAGCTTTAACTAGTCAGCCTAGGCATTTGGTATACTGGTTTATAACATTTGGAAGTGCTCCCACAATGCACTGGGATGGCACTCTAGGAAGTTGACAAAAAACAGGCAAAGAGAAAGTTTATCTTGTATTTGAAAGGGAAAAAAAAGTCATGTGCTCTTCCTAGGAAATGAGGTTATAATCAAGCATTACTCAAGAAATTCTACAATACTATGCAACCCTGGCTGTAACTTGCTACTGATTCCTAGCCACGTTGACTGGCACCAGCCCAACTGTTTTAACATCCAAGTGTGATCACTTTCAAGAGCAGCACACTAGTAAAGGCCCCTTCTGCAACATCAAGTTCATAGCCCCAGGAGTTTGCATTTAACTATGCAGAAAGATTATGGACAAGCTGTGGTATTCTTACAGGTCAGTTCCATGAGATCAGAACACTGGCTTAGCAATAACTGCCACTTGATTTCAAACTGCTTTTGTTTTCAAAACCCTTTTCTTAGCATCTTAGAATTTCTGGAGGTTTCTGTTAGGGCTGAAAGAAAAGGCTTTATTTTCCCTGCTTCTAGCAGAGAACAGAACTGGGAATGTTACTTGAAACAACACATGCTTCAAACATTTTCTGAGCTCCTCCTTAGTGAGCAGTATCAAATTACCTACTGGATTATCAAACACCCATACACAGTAGGAACTAGTGCTGTAGAATCTCCAGCAGTGTAAAAGCACTGCCTGCCATCTACTGCAGGAAGAACATCTGAAAATCCTGGCAGCAGCCATCAGAGGTCACAAATATTTCTCTTAAGATCCCTGCCACACACGGTTCCACCCAAAACATGGTCCAGAGGAGGCTTAGACATGTTTAGCCTGTTGGTTTTGCATGAAGATTTCTCTCCCAGCCACACCTGTGTGTATTTTAACCCCAAGAGCACTGAGAACATAAAATGTTTTTGTCTAGCATGGAGCTCCCACAACTCTCTTTGAGTGGGGAGGTGCTGTGTGGCCACTCAGTTTTGTTACATGTCTAAAGAAGTCTTCTTTAAAAGCAATCTCTAGCTTCAGTGTCTGAGCATTAGACTATGCACTAGTGTTCCACAAATCACTCACTGTCCACAGCACATATGCTGAGGTACCACTTCAAGCACACAGCCACACGACCCAGGCAGCAATGCCAGAGCACACCTGCCATCTTTTTTCTTCTCAGCTTCAAAACATTTGACTAAACCAAAATGCTGAATTCAACCCTGAGATTTATCCTTCTGAATAACTTCTTGTGGGAAGAGTATAGGGAGCAGAGGATGAAGAATTTGCTTTATTTCTTGTGTCTTACTCTGATGAGACACAACAAAGAGGTGAGTAACAGAAGCTCACAGGAGACAGAATAATATTAAAGTGTCACTAATGCCATACACACATCAGGAAGGGAAAAAAAGGCTACGCTGCGTAAGACTACTGCATTGCTAGATGTACGTTCTTCCAATTATCAGTTACTGCATCCAAAAGTTATCATCTTACTTCTAGTTTTTTTCCCTCCAGAACAATCTGGATTTCTTTGGCATCCAAAGTCTCATATTTCAATAAAGCTTCTGCTAAATTCTTGTGTTCTTTTGCATGAGTCTTCAGGATGTTCTTTGCTCGTTCATACGAGTCCTAATATGAAAAAAAAGGTGGAAGACTTGAGAACAAAATCAACATCAAGATTCCACTTTAAATTTTGTTTTGAGGTTAAATACAGCTTGGAACAAACATTTAGAGTTTGTGCCTTTGATTTCATAGCCAGCACAGCTCCTGTCTCACCAACATTTAAAATCTAAGTGGTGTAATTAACAGAAAAGCAAAACCACAAGCCCAAACTTTATGCCACTTTGCATTTTGTAGAAGTAGGACTAAAAATAAGATCCCCAGACCACCCTTAGTATTTTCACATATGACTTTGAAGACTCACTAATGTGAAATGCTGCTGATTCAATGAGAGGTATTTGATTTTCCCTTTGCAGTGCTACAGCACTGAAGGAAATGTTCCTCAAAGAGTAAAGTTTGCAAATGCTTCTAGAACTGCTGAAGTATTATGTGCCTTTAGAAAAGTGAAAGCTACCCAACAAGTTACCAGTTGGCACAGCCAGATGCACCATGCCAGGGTGACAAACTTCATCTTTAATTTTCAGTTCTGCACAAGTGGTTCTTACATGACCAAGTCAGTTCCAAAACAGCTACAAAGCATTCATCATTTGAGCATTACAACATCAGTAATTCTTCTGCCTGTGCTCCACTATTTCAGATGGCCACAGCAGGGATCTGGAAGTTCTGTATCAACTGTTATAAATCTTCCTATGCCTAGGATGCTGATTCCAGGGAGGAACAGGATGCCGGACAAAGCAGCTCTGACCAGATACAGCCTCTCCTGTCCTTCTGTACTAAATGGTTCAGCTGCAAGTTATGGAATGTGGGAGTAACACAAACCACTCAGATCTGCTCTAAAACAACTTGCAGCTGTACTTTTTTTTTGCTATAAATGGAATAGGCAAAACACAAATCCTGACCAGCCATCAGAGGAAGTGTCTAAGTGTCTCGCAAGACCCCAGCACCGCTGACTTGTTTCTCAGTACTTATGTGTGATGATCACAAAAAAAAGTTTGGATATGCAGAGATTCAAAGTTCCAGGTATGTTAAATGCTTGGGGATACTTTCACCCCCTGAGCATTCTCACCAGTGTGCATTACCAAGCTGAATAATCAAGTAAGCTTATGCCCAAATTCATCCCCAAATAAGCAGCAGAGTGTAGGAGGAGAGAATCTTACCCGCAGAAGCGATCGCACTTCCTGCTCAATCGCAGACTGAGTTTCAGGGCTCACTTTCCCCGTATCAGTATAGGTCATAACACCAAGCTACACAACAACAACACAACAACAGCTTTATCTTGCCACTGGTCCAGTAATACACACAACACACTGTAAGAGTTCATCACCTATTGTTGCCATGTGCAAAGAAGTGAAATTATTCATCAAACGTTTGCTGAAGTGCTTGCAAAGGAAGCAAAACAAGAAGCCTGCTCATCAGCTACATAGTCACTGCAGGCTTCTTTTTCAACAGGTCACAGCACAGAGCCTCATTAAAGGTTTTCTTATTTCAAAAAAGAAAATCTCTGGACTACCAACACAGGCATTTAGTTACATCACAGAACATGGCTTTGCAGCATTAAGAATCGAGGACACTACCTTCTCACTCATTCCAAATCGAGTCACCATCAGCTTTGCAATTTTAGTGGCATTGTCAAAATCACTGGAAGCACCTACACAGCAAAGAGATTTAAATTAGGTTACTGAAACCAACTTAAACATGCCAGTCTACAGACTTGCATCAAAAGGTGTTCTAACTACCCCACCAGCTGACCTGTTGTGATGTGATCACTTCCAAATATGAGTTCTTCTGCTACTCTTCCTCCCATACAGACATCCATCTGTGCAAGCAACTGGGACCTAGTTTCACTCCATCGGTCATTTTCTGGGAGCAAAGATACCTGTAAGATACAGAACTATGGTCAGGTAACTGAACCTGGGACAGTGAAATAACCTGAAAAAAATATTGTTTATCTCTAAAGCATAAATAAAAGGCTTTTGTGCAACCATTTCAATGCTCTGGGCCTCCTCTACACACTCATCAAATTTGCCTGGAGGTGCTCAGTCTACCAGCTGAAATAGACTCCTACAGCCATACAGACCACATTAGGATTCATAGAATGGTTTAGGTTGGAAGGGACCTTAAAGATCATCTAGTTCAAAACCCCTGCCATGGGCAGGGGGACCTTCCACTAGACCAGGTCACTCAAGGCCTCATCCAACCTGGCAACCTAAACCTACTACAAGAAAGAACAACCTATTCTATCCATTTCTTCTTATACTGGACACAGTCCGACTTGCCTGCAGGATTCAGGCCAATGGTTTTCTTTAACTGAATATCTTAACTTGGATACAGTTCAACAGAAACAGACCTAAAAGAAATATTTCTTCTGTTCAAATGCTTGGCAGTTAAAGGCAGAGCAGAAAAGCTTAGGTGCATCTATGCTAGAAACAAGGTAAGCAAGCAACTAGGTATAGATAAAGTCACACTGGACAAAGAACAACCTGATAAAGGCTGTTTGTGTTAAAAATCCAGCAGAGCAATGCTTCTGCTTTCCAATCCTCAGATTCCTCAAAGCTTTGCTGCTGGGTGCTATTTTAACTGCAGGGGAATCAAACATATTTACATGTCTTTCCTTCTGTATGTGAACTATTACTCTAGCATCTGCTATTTCCCAAGGAAGGAACGTAGGTTTCCGGCACACAGAGAAGACCAGCAGAGTTTTCCAACAGACTTCTCATGACCATGTCAACATACAGCATGCATTAACAGAACTGCAATAAAAAGCACTGCTGCCAAGTCCTCCAACAGTGCTAAACCAACATAAAATCCTAGCAATTCTACTCACGTGTCCCAGTGTTGTTCCTCGTGTCATGATGGTGGCCTTGTTGATTGGCATTGCATCCTTAGTATAGTAGGCAATGATAGCATGGCCAGATTCGTGGTAAGCAGTGATTGTTTTGTTTTTCTCATCAATTTCTACACTTCTGCGTTCAGGTCCTTAAACAGAGGAACATCAAACAAACTTTTCATGCAGCTGACTGCCACAATCCACACCTCATATCACTCAGAGCACAGAGAAGCTGAGGAACAGCAAGCAAGCAGAATTAAGTGACACTAATTAACTGCAAAATGTTTAAAAGTAGGATTTTTATGTCTAAAATGGACCTAAAATAATCCACCCACATGCTGCTTATAAAGGAGTAGATTTAAAATGCAGCATGAGCATTGGAAAATCCTGTTTCTTCCCTCCATTTTCATCTTCCCTCCCTCCATTCATTTCGAAGGACATGGACCTGTTGCAGCAGGTCCAGAGGAGGCCACGAAGATGCTCAGAGGGCTCCAGCAGCTCTCCTATGAGGACAGGCTACAAGAGTTGGGCCCTTCAGCCTGGAGAAGAGAAGACTTCAAGAAGACTACTTATAGTAGCCTTCCAGTATCTGAAAGGGGCCTACAGGAAGGCTGGGGAGGGATTATTGACAAGGTCTTGCAATGACAGGACAAGGGGCAATGGGTTTAAACTGGCAGAGGGGAGATTTAGACTGGATGTCAGAAGGAAGTTCTTTACAGTGAGGGTGGTGAGACACAGGCACAGGTTGCCCAGGGAGGTTGTGGATGCTTCCTCCCTGGAGGTGTTCAAGGTCAGGTTGGAGTAGGTCTTGAGTGACCTGTACTAGTGGGAGGTGTCCCTGCCTATGGCAGGGGGTTGGAACTAGATGATCCTTGAGGTCCCTTCCAACCTTACCATTCTATGAGATGTTTGTGACACACATGATAAGTTAGTTACACAGAAGTCTCAGGTATTTGGTTACTTATTCTCTGCTTTCCTACAGGAATAAGTATGGGATTCAGAAGAAATTAAGTCTGTGTCATTTTGATAAGTATTAAGTTTCACAGAATGTATTCCACTTTAGATCTACATACTACTTTCTGGGCTCAAAAGGCTCTATTGAGAATTAACTAACAAGAGACTTACTTTAGAAACAACAACAACAAAAACCAAACAAAAGAAAAACACAGCTAACCAGAACAGTATTTAAAAAAAAAAAAAAAACACAACTTTTTTCTGTAGATGTTCTAATAACACAAGAAAAGTCCTCTGCACTGTAACAAATCTGTATGCCTTTATGATAAACTCCTACCCATTAGAATTTTGTCCTTGGAGAACTCCAGTTCTTTCATGGTTACCATATCTTTTCCATCAACAGCTGCCTTTAGGGCAGCTTGATTTACAAGGTTCTCAAGCTCTGCTCCAGAAAATCCTACTGTGCCTCGGGCAATTATTTCTGGATCAACAGCTGTAGGGAAACAGAAACAAGTTTGTCATTAGTGGCAATATTGCCCCTGAAAAGGCTTGCATCATGAGGAAATAACAGAAATGACTGAATTACAAGCAAGAATCAAGTCCTACTAAAATGCAGATGTTAAATAAATTGCTGCTTTGGAAGAAACGAAGCCTGGTTCTTAAAATACTGAGCTGTAGGGACCAGACAGAAACACTGCTTCAGAACACTGCCACAGCACTGCATTCTAGACAACCTTTGTGTTCTTTACTGAGGAACATGGCAAGCCACAATTGCTGATGGAGGAATGGAGTGATCTATGAGTGGGCTGATCCAGCAGAAAACTGCTGCAGTGAAGTATCTACTTACATGGATCATACTTTATTTTATTAAGGTACCACTTCAGAATTTCTGTACGACCCCTTACATCAGGCTTAGGAACAGTAACTTGCATATCAAAGCGACCAGGACGTATTAAAGCACTAAGAGGAAAGAAAAAAAAAAAAAAAAAAAGAGAGTTGGAAACATTGACTTAAAAATGCTGCAGTAAACTGTTACCATTATACATGAGGAACAAAAAGCTATCTGTGATTTCTGAAGACATTTAGGTCTGTTACACAGATGCAAAGAATATATTTTGCTGTTTGTAAAAAGACAGGTCCAATGTGTTTATCACCAACCCATTTTAAGGGGTTTAAAGTTTCGCACTGTGAACAAGGCATGCGAGAGGTCAATTGAAGTACAAAAGCTTCCACAACTTTTGGATGCTTAGAAGCATGGAATTTACTTCTCCATATTTAACTCAACAACTTTTTAAATGCTAAAAACTGGTCAATACTGATCCCTTTTAAGAGGGTAAAAACTCCCAACTATGACACTGGGAACACCTTAAGATTATCACAAGTAATTTTGTTGATGTTTTGGGATTTAGGGTTTGGGGTTTTATTTCTTTTTTATACACGTTCTATAAAAATAATCAATACATGATACTCACTTATCTAATGCTTCAGGGAAGTTTGTGGCACCAATAATAACAACTCCTTCATTAGGCTTAAAGCTGTAATGAAGAAAAAATGAGCAATATTTTTTGGAGACAGAATTTACACCTTCTTTGGTCAGTAACTTCTTATTTTGGAAGACCTCAACTAGCCAGTTAAAAATATGTTAACAAACCCCAACATGTGATCCAAGAATGATTACATTTAACTCAGCAACTGATTAAAGATATGCTTTTCTTCCTGCAGATACAGAGCCAGCCTAAAAAAAAATTGAGAACTGAAAGAATTTTGCAGGTATTGAGCTGCCATAACTTAAAAGTTTCTCTATGATTTACAGGAGTCATCAATGCTACTGCTGGCAGCACTAGAATGCCAGAATGCATCTTGAATGCATCTTAAATTTATGTCCTTAAAAAGCATTAGTATAAAAAAAATATGAAAATCACAGCTGTCATGAAGAAAAACACCACCCAAACACTCAAAATACTAGTCAGTGAAACCCTTTCTGTGCCCTCAGAATCCCAGATATTTACCCATCCATTTCAGCAAGAAGTTGATTAATGGTCTGTCTTGAATAGGGATGCATTGGAGATTCAATTCTTTTCCCACCAACAGAGTCCAACTCATCAATAAATATAACACATGGAGCATTTGCTTTGGCTTCCCCTGTCAGAAGAAAAGCAGCAAAAGGACACTTCAGTCACACCCAGCACCAGACAGTGTCTTCCATTTAGGATTCTATAATACAATCCTAATATTCCATTTAGGATTCTATAATACAAATGGAATCCTAATATTCCATTTAGGATTCTATAATACAAAAGGAACATAAATACTGAAGTGCTCTATTAGACATCAGCACTGATTTTAGCCTAAAAATTAAGTATCTTTTTGAAATTAAGCAATACAAAGAGAAGCAGAGTTCTTCATCTCCAAATCAGCTTATTCTTATCATGCTACCACGAATTACTAGCAAAATTGGTTAAGAATTTAATTGCCTTTTGTATCAGCTCCCTGTAACAGTTTATTTTGTGGGCTTTGGTTGTGAACACTGACCTATTAAAACCCTGTTAACGTGAAACATGATCAGTCTAAATGGTAACTTATTTAATACAACCTGCTTGTTACTTTACAGCAAAGATCTCACCCTCAGGTTTAAAGGTATCAAAAACACAACATAAAAACGCAGCAATAAACTTCAAGAACATTGACTGGCACATGCATGCCAGGATGTGACTCATCTCATCTGACTAGTCCTATCTGTCTTCTCTTCTCCAGCCTGAACCACCCCAGCTCCCTCAGCGTATCCTCACAGCATAGGTGCTTCAGCTCTTGGATCATTTTTGCGGCCTTGAGTTATTCTTGATGGGGACACCAGAACTGGATGCAGTATTCTCACAAGAGCTCTCTCCTGACCTGCTGGCAACACTCCTCTTCTGTCAAAGTTAACAACTTAAGCATTGATTCTATAAACTTCATTACAATGCCTTTTATTCTGAGCCTGATGATGGGTGTGAGTAAGGAAATCTCAGCTTAGTGTTGCACTGTAATGGCATAAACCTCTAATTCAGAACATTAAAAAAAATATATATAAAAACATGAGGGAATCAATTGAGAAGGTTAACGCTATTTTTCATCTCAAATTTACAACTTAAATCAAACTTACATACAACAATAAGCAAATTACCATTTAGAACGTTCCATTTAGTTTATAGAACATCACATTTCTTATTCAATTACTTCTATTCCCTCTGGGAGTGCTGTAACATCAGTGATAATTCGTTGTAATTTTGTCTGACAGCTCAGAAGATTCTGCAGCTAAGTGATGCTCACAGAGTTCTGCCTACACAATTAAAGCTTTACCTATTAGCCTCACACATGACTACTTTCCAGTAACCAGAATGGTACCTAATCAAAACTTGCAGACAACACTCAACACTTGATTTGGGACGTGAAGAGGTTTCAAAAGCACAAATCTTTCACTTACTGAACAGGCTTCGGATGCGGCTCGCTCCTACACCAACAAACATCTCATCAAACTCTGACCCGGACGCATAATAAAATGGAACATCAGCTTCACCAGCTACAGCCCGTGCAAGAAGAGTTTTACCAGTGCCAGGTGGCCCAACTAATAGAATACCTAAAAAGACAAACAAACCAACCTCAAACAATAGTACCTATATAAGAAGACTGTGGGTTTGTTTCTTTGGTTCATTGTAAGAAATAATTTGCACTGTGCTTCTAAAAGTTGTTAACATTCCACTTCAGGCACTGCTTGTTAAATCACAGTCTGAAGAAGCTTCTTGTAACAGACTTAGATACACTCTGATCTCCGTTTAAACAACATCTGTGAGACTTATTAAAGCAACAGAAGTCTTCTTAGACTAAGGTGGTTTACTTGGGACTTCAAAGTAGTATCAATTCTTAGCTCTGTAAATGACACTGCTAACACAGGTTGGATTTCTGAAAGGCTTTTTGTAGGAGCATTCTACAAAACCACTGCTGAACCCTTAACAGCATCTTCTTCAAACAGAGAGTTTCCTAACTGTTTCTGAAAGTGGAACTTTCAGTGAATCATT
This sequence comes from Eubucco bourcierii, assembly GCA_013396675.1. NCBI lineage: Eukaryota > Metazoa > Chordata > Aves > Piciformes > Ramphastidae > Eubucco > Eubucco bourcierii. The sequence continues at coordinate 709,311 of VWZE01017294.1, read as the reverse complement.
CCAAGTTACAGAACTGTGTAAAGCACTAACAGGAAACAGACTTATCCGGTGTGTGTATTTCAGATTCACCTGGCCTTGTGCAATAATCGAGCTTAATCATCCTTTTAAACGGAAATATTTGTTTCTGAACTAAGGCAGCCAGCAATCACTAAGAGGTGCTGGAAAAGTCACAGGGAAGAAATAAAGGCCTTTCAAGAGTTCAGCCACATAAACATCTCTGTCTTACAAGATAAAAAGCTGCTGTATATTAGATTAACAACTAAGGAAGGCACAGCAAGTTTTGTCTAACACCAACGTACTCATTTGCTTCTTTTTTTAGACATCTTTGCATTATCTTGGGTGAGTTTTCAAGACCAAGCTTACATGATTTGCCTTTATCAAATGAGAAGAGGCACAGTAGCATTTAAAAAATGTGGTGACAGGAAGATATTAACTTTGAAAAACCACATCCTTACGAAAGGGGGGAAAAAAACAAAGCAGACTAAAAATACCTGTGAACTACATAAAGTTCTACTCACAAAAAGCATTATGTTAATAATCATAATGAACTTCTTTTTTTTTTTTTTATGATAGATGACACATACAGTAACAAAATGAAAGAATTTTCAGAGTTTAGTACCTCATCTCTAAAAGGTTTCCTTGGGACTTTTAAAGAAATAGCAATTCTTAATCCAGTAAATGAGGCTGCTGACAACAACAAACAATGGTTTGATTTCTGAAAAGCTCATTACCTCTGATATTATTGTTGACCTAACATAATTACTTCAATTCAAATTATTTTATTTCTACCCTAAGATATGCCCAGGTATGTTTGCTGCATAGAATGGCTTAGGTTGGAAGGGACCTTAGAGATCTTCCAACCTCCCTGTCGCAGGCAGGGACACTTCTCAATCAGACTTGGCTGCTCAAGGCCTCATCCAGCCTGGCTGTGAACACCCCCAAGGAGGTGGCTTCTCTCTCAGTACCTCAGATGTCTCCAGTGTTCTGTGGGCCAGGCAGGAATGACTAATCTTTACAGAGAACTGAAAGCAAGACAGGAAGCATGCAATACAGCCACTTTAATCTCTCATCCTCCACACCCAGGAACCTCATTTTAAGGGTGTCCTTTACTAAAGAAGCTTTCACAATTCTCTTCAACAATTCACTTGTTTCTCAGATATTTTAAATGAGGAAATTCAACACCTGCATCTAACATTATCTCACTATTTTTCTACATACAGCAACAGTATTTAAGTCCATTTTTGGTCAAAAAAATATTCAAAGCCCAGGCTGTGATTCATTCAGTATAAAACTAATAAAAGGTAGCCACAGGCACACACAATTTTCACTTCTGCTAAAGCAGTAATTCTCACCTTTTGGAAGTTTACCTCCCAGTACAGTAAATTTATGTGGGTTTTTCAGGAATTCCACAACTTCTTGCAATTCCTGTTTAGCTTCTTCAACCTACACATTAAAAACACGTTACAAAATACAACTAAGCATTTATAAAACATTACAATTTTTTTGCATAGGTGTTTTGTATTAGAGACTAAGTTTCTAATTGGCATTGATTAAAAATACACAACAGAAAGAGGAGATAACAGTGTACCACAGGATGTGTGGATACCAAGTATCTGTGAGTCTAAACCTAGGTGCTGGAACTGTTCATATAAATCAGTAAATACTAAAGTTAACAAATAACAAGATCAGGTCAGATCTGATCAAGGTAAACACAGGATCAAAAATTCTACATCTGCTAGTCTAATCAGTTAAAAAGTGATTAATTTTATCTGTGTGCTCAAGGGGAAGGGCAAGGTCCTCATCTCATTGACAAGCAAAGAGCAGATGAACAGAGTAAAATAAAGCTATCCCACTATGTCCACTTCATTCTGAGAATCTCTGAATGTTTTGTCCTAGTAACAGATATTCACAAGAGATGGCACTAAGAGATGGCATTACCATCGTGTACTGGTCAACTTCTGCAATAAACACAACAGCAGCCAACACTCATGGCCTGCCCTTTGCTATTCTAGCCTTTAAAAATGTGACTCAAGCAGTTGAGAGTGCATCTTTTGTAAGGCCACAAAGACAAAGAACAGAAGAGTGGTTAAAACACTCCTTGATTTTGCAGTGGTTTCGGTTCACGCAAAGAACTTTCTTGAAGAGAAGATTCTTCAGGCTCACAGTGACTGACTAAGCAAGGATTCAGCCACACTTTACTTTTGAACTTACCCCTTTTACATGTTCAAAGGTGACATTTTTCAGCTGGATGGGATCAACTGCTGCATCAAAGATACTCGATGTTCGAAAGCGTACTAATAGCAAACAGCAGATGATGAACAACATAGAGTCACTGCACTGCATTTCAAGACTGAACTCTGCACTTGAATGCATACCACTAAGCTACTAACTTTATACCTGCCCTTTTAAAAGGGCATGTTTCCATTTACAAGTATTCAGCAAGAACAACAGCTACTTAAAAGAATAAAAAACCAAACAACCTTTAAAATATCTGCAGTGAATTCAGTGAGGTAAGCACTTTCTGGTCATTTGTAGCACAGAAAACTCTGCATCCAAATCAGGTACAGAAAGACAGAATTTCTCTCTCAGGGTTTCTGCACATACACCAACTTTCCTGAAGCCCAAGTGATAACACAGTATGACACTGAAATTGTCTATTTATCTCAGCTCAACCTTTGATTGTTTTCACACCGTCCAACAGATTTCTCAAGATGCCAATTTAGCAATGCAAGTACCTAGCCACTATAAATTAGGCTGTCATTGTAAGAAATTATAAATAAATAGAGCATTATATAATATTGTATAATGTGATCATAATGTACTAAATTTATATAGTAATATATAACTGTATCATATCCAATTTTTATATTAAGTATATTGACAGAGAGATAAATATCTATAAATAAAGCCATTCTGCCTACTGTTGATCCAAATAACACATCCTCTAAGTTCAAATACTTAACAGGTGAATAGTCTGAGTTCTTCTCTGCTTGGCTCTATGCAATTGTTTTACCCAAAGCAATAAAATAAATATACAACACTGTCTCCACAAACATTTTATCACACTATTGCCTGAAAAGTTATTTTTTGCTTTGGCTACAGTCTTTCTCTTTCATTAGTACATTGGAATGTTATCCTAAAACGATCACGTGAAAACACATTTAGTTTATGCTATACCTACAGGATGAAATAAAACAAGTGAAACAGCACAAGGGGAGAAAAGTTAACTAACCAGCATCAGAAAAGGAACCTTTCCCAGGTAAAAACGATGAATATATAGCAAGATAAAAACAGAGAACGAAGAGAAAGAAAGACAGCAAACGTGATCTTCTCAAGGAATCTGTAAAAGAAAACAACAAATAAAATTAATATAGGCTGAAATAAACAACTTCCTGAATGCAAAGACAAGATACAGGAACCAAAACAACTTACCAAGTGTTTTTTGCAGGAATACCTGTGCTTTCAAAAAGCCTTCTGCAAAACCAGTTTTAAAAGCATCCTGGTGTGCCTCTGGGATGTTTTTAGTTTTCATTAATGCATCCAAGTTTTCAACGTCAATTCTCCGCTTTCTGAGGAGAAAGCCCTGAAAGATTTTCCACAATAGTTTTAATATACATAGTTAAATGACTACCTTACCTACCGTGACTCCAAGTTATTTTTAACAAAGCCACAAAACCAGAATATGATTTCTAGAGTTGAAAACCATTTACTCTGCTAAAAGTGTCAGGTAATCTTTATGTTGATGACATATGAATCAAATCTGTGTGCTAGTAACAGAACTGGCATGCTGGTTTATGAGCTCAAGTTTTAGAATTAAGATATTTTTCAAGTTAGTGAAACAAAACACACTTGGAAAATTGTGAAGTTTGATTCAAGATAAAGATACACCCTGAATAAGCCCAAAACAACTTGACAGTGTTACTCATATTTACCTTCAGAAGTGAAGAAAGTGAATTTCTTGTTTCTGTGAACTGTTCAGATGTTGACTGCAGACGTCTTGCTCTTGACCTCAAAGTCTTGAAGTTTCGCGATTGGATGTAAACTGAATGTAGAAATAATAAAGAAGCTAAAACCATCCATTACTACTGCATACAAAGAGAGGCCCAAGAAATTTCAGAAACTGTTATATGAAGAAAGACTCTGGTGATTAAACTGAATATGATCTGTCCAACATACCCCCAGTAGAAAGTGAACTGCAAACCTTGCAGTGCAGATTTGATCACAGATCAGAACAGCCAAGAACACTCACTTTCTTTCATTATTGTTTCAAAATAATCACCAGTATCAGTAGGTTAGTTTTAACTAAACTTTCTTTTATCATGGAACAGTCCCAAACAAACAGAACTTCTAGAGCTGATCTAGTCAAACCTCTGCTCTACACAGGTTAAAACTTCAACATCTCATCAGCAGATTCCAGTTAATACAAGAGTTACTCTGGACCTCTTTCAGCAAAGTGTTGAAAATCTCCAAGGATTAACAAAGCACAACACCTCCAGACAATGTTCCAGAATTTAGCTACTCCCACTGCGAATAGTTTCCAGCGAGAATTCCCTTTGCTTTTTCTTCTTATTATTACCTCTGCTCCAAGGTGTGCAAGAGAAAGATAACTAGAATAGCTTCAGTAGCAATTAGATCATTTCTTGCCTTCTCTTCTGCTCACTAATGCTTGCAGATCTAAACCCTTTCTTGTGGTGTGTCACTGGGCTATCTCCATTTTGTCAGCATCTGTCGATCACGCGACACAAAACTAGACACAGTATTTAGATGCAGCATCAGAAGAAATGAACAGAGGACCACACCTGAACTCGAGCTCCAAATTATGCTCCTGCTAATGCAGCCTTGCCATCACCCAGTATACATCCAGAAGCACTTTAAATCAGCCACCAAACACCTTAGAGAGTTCATCTGGTTGAATGCTTGATTCAAAATATTTCTTGACTCACAAGCAGTCAGCTAGCTACCACCTTTTCAGAATATGACCCACAAATAGTAACACCTTTGAACAATATCCTACAGTTACACCGTGTTTACTAACTTAATTCTGGAAGCATACTACTGAAATGCAACAGTAACTTAACAATTTAAAGAGTTAATATCAACACAAAATGCCTCCTGAAAGTTTGCCATCATTCCCTGAGAGACTCCTCCAACACAAAAGTCAAAATACCTTCCCAGAATCAAAAGATACTATAGAGGTGAAAACCAGTGTGGTTTATTGGTTTATACCTGGCCAACACCGAACATCTGAGCAGAGATTTTGGAGGGGATTAGTATGCTGCCTGTACAAACAAGAGGAGCGTAAAGCACTGAAAACATCCACGAAACCTGTAAGGAGAAGCAGAAAAATGTAAGTATACCCTACATTAAAAGGCAACTAAACATTACTTCTTATTGCATGGGGTTTTTTTCTCATTGATAAATTCTATTTTGCTGCGGTCCTTCAGGTATCTGTAATTAACCAAGTTAACCACTACCAGTCCAAAGACAGTTAACTTCTTTGCTATGTCAGGTACTTTGCAATACAGCAGAATTAAAAAAAAATAAATTAAAAAATAAATCAGTAGCCACAAGCTCAAATTTGAAGCACATCTGTACAGAGCTGAATTAACACATCTAGATGGACAGGAATCCAAAGACTTTCACAAAGCTGAAAGACCAGTAGTCAACCCATCATTCAAAGAACAGATGGCCCACCAGACTATATATATTGTAGGAAACATTTCAAACTATATTAAGTCTACTTAACTGTACAGTCCCATGCAATACAGAAGCAGCAATAAACAAATTAGCATTTCAGTGAAAATGTTCTTAGCAGACACCATTTCTAGCATGCTACAGACTGCAAGACAAGTGGATCATCATTTGCCTGTTTAGTTACCAAAGGCTCAAAGATCTCATCTCTCTTTAGCAGGTAAGATTTAAGAAATATCCAAGATGTGGGGAAGGAGAGGAAAAAAACCTGAGGCTCTCTTCCATAGTAAGTCAGAAGGTAAAGTCATCACACAAATGTGGAGGTGTTTTGTTTATTTTATGTTGTCTGAAAAATTTATCACTAAGACACATCCAGGACACTAAAAAAAAAAGAACTCTGAAAGATGCCTATTTATTTTTTTAAAGTTATGTGAATGTAAAACCAGCTTACAAGCTAAAAACAGATATACTGAGGAACTATGAGAAAGAAAAAAAAATATTAACTCTTCATTCTACAGTGCTATATATTCCACAGTCATCTACAGCACTGCCTATTGGCTAGCCTAACACAAGGTAACTCTGAACACCTTGGTTTAAAAAATACAAATCTCTCCTCACTTTATGCACAGGTACATGCACAACAGACACACACATCAATAGTAACACCACCATTTACACCAGAAGTGCCTGAAGATCTAGCATCTCCCTTGCCTGTGGCAGTTACTCATCTACAACCTTGCTCTCTCAGCTGTAAATGAAACACCTGCTCTGATGAGCTTGCTTGTTAACCCATCAAAGCTTTGAAGGATTTCCAGCCTTTTTCTTCACCTTCAGGAAACTGCCTCTGGGTGAGTAATTTTCTCTTCCACCTCACAATGTAATTTAATACTTCTTCTCTAACAGTAGCCCTGAGATATCCTTAATACTCTTTCTCCCAGCTGCAATACTGTAAGAGCAGCAACTGAAATGTCAGCTATATGCTTCTTTTTCTAACACATTCTAGAGCATTTACAATGGATTTTAGACCAATCCCCAGAAAACATCTTTAACTGTAAGAAACCACTCTGGTTTATGTCAGCAATTAAATACTCTGTGTGGACTGATAGCAGATCACCACCCTGAATTCCCTTCTAATTAATCTTCTTACGTAATGTTGCCTCAAGCAAAAAAGAAGTGTAAATGAGAGATGTTCATGACTGTGGTACACTGGATTAGTGGAATCTAATTTCTTCTGCTTGGTGAAACATACTGGTGACAAAATTCCTGGCTGAGGTTCATCATGAAGAGACACTGCACCTGCACAACAGCTGAGCTGAGACAAGTTTAATAACAGCCAACTTCAAATCTGAATTTGAAGAAACAGTTCAAAAATCTGGGTTGGATTTTCTCAAGTTCCCATGATTTGACAGCACAACTCCAGACAGAGCCTGTATGCAGTAATAAAGGACATTCAAACTCTTTTTACTGAAGAGTTTTTTCTAAACCACATGTTATCTATTAGTTTTGAACTAAAGAAAACCACATTCACCTCTTTAATCTGACTCTTGCCAATACCCATAAGCATTTCACTCTGAAACATACCATGCTTATTTTCAAAGAAGGACTCAGCAGAGACGTAGGATGTGTGCCACTGTGAGGAGACTTTGTTTTCTGCACAGTAGCCAGGAAGCAGCCTGCTCACCAGTTCTTTGAACTGGCTAGCTTTTAAGTCAGATAATCCCAGATCTCTTAAACTAAGTAAAGACTGCAAAACAGAAATAAAGGTTCAAAAGTTACTTAAGATCACCTTAAGGAAAAAAAAAAAAAAAAAAGAATAACCAAATTAACTTTCTGGCATGATACAGCATGTGTATTTCAGTTTGAACTGAAAAAATTCTAAATTAAGATAAATGAATGAAAGGGCACAACTAAAGGAGTTCAAAGTAAAAACAAAATCATTCCTCATTTGCAGATTACTACTGAGACAAGTACTAGCCTTTTTTTTCTTTTTACTAAAATAATGCATTTTTGTGGAATCCTCACTGCCAAAGCACTGGCTGACCAAAGTCACGTCAAAAAGTTACATTTTAAGTGTTAACATTCTGTTTAGCAACATTATTCTGTAGAACAAGTCAATTGTTAGTCACTTAAACTGCTATTATGCAGATTTAATTCAGTTAAAAGCAAAGCACCACTTTTTCCAAAGAACTTTCAGTACCTCGCTCTTCTGAGGATCATGCTCTGGGGATGAGTCCCTCTGAACAGGTTGTACAGATGCTGTGCTGGCTGCAGTAGTGGAGCTTTTTGGTGAATGAAAGGCATTGATAAGGTGACTCAGAGGAACAGTAGCCTGGGGAGGGGAAAAGAAACAAACAAGCAAAAACATTTAACATTTAACTATTCCAACATATCTCCATTATAAGCCCTGACTTATAATTGTGTATCTTGCATGCTGCCTTTTAACTGAGGACTTCATACTGAAACACACAAACTTAGCTTCAACAGCATTGTTAGCTGGTACCTCTACTTAAAAAATAAAGTTTATGCATGACAGATTGGAAGCTCACAAAGCTTGGAAGGAGAAAAAAAAACAGGCAACTTTTCCTGATTTTCAAGAAAACAGAACTGCAAACAGAAGTAGCAACAGATCATCAGCACTCAGGGGACTAAAAGACTGCCCTCAAATCCCACTTAAGACAACATTTAGTAACCAAAACATAATAATTCTTACGTTGTTCTTAGCTGAAACAGCAGGGAAACAAAATTGCTACTACACTTACTACTCCCTCCAGAATATTTTGTTGGATTTGGTTTCTTTTCTTCATCAGTTGTTTGATGTGTTAGATCTGTGCTGATGCAACAATAAAGACTGTTGCACTAACAAAATTTACAAGCCTAACAATCATTTCACATAAATACAATACAAAACTTTGGGGAGAAAATGTTTTACCATTGCAGTCACCAAGCCTCCATAACAGTCTGTTAACTTACATTCCAAATAGGTGTTTCCCTCCCCAAAAGTAATAAAATGTCCAAAACCCAGAAACACAAACAACAAATACAAGGAGAAAAATAGGAAAACCAATAGTAAATTGCTTCTGCACTGAAAAGTCTGTAAGTTGATACCATCTCTTGAAATGTTTAAAACCTGTTATTCTCATTCATAAACTTTCTCTTCCTTGTAAAAAGTGTTTATTTAAAATACTGGGCCTGTCTTGGTGTCCACCAAGACAAAACAAGGATCACCATTCTGATGAGACTTCACAACATAGCCACATTCTCTAAACAACATAAACAGATAAAAGAAGGGTAACTGTGGTACTCTATGTAGTGGTAGGCCTAATTTCAGACTTCTAGATTATCTTTGGATGGACAACCAAGCAACAGATGTCACCATGCCACTTGCCCTCGAACCAACTTGAACAGAAAGCTCAGTGGCTTCTGAATAGCACTGAATCATAACAATTTACCATGTCAGTGACACCACCTTATCACTCAGTACGGAAGCCCAGGTGCACCACACCAGGGCTCCTCATCTGGCACATGGCTATGCCTACTGTGAACATAGGCAACCAATAATTCCAACACTCCCAAAACGCTTCAGTCTCATTATGCATCACTAGGGAAGAGAGCTGGGATGCAACTGGTTACTGGAACAGTAGCTGATTGCACCTGATTAAGCCTCTATCAAAGTCCTTCCACAAGAACTTCCACCTCTGTCTTGACCAAACACAAGATCAACAGAGATAATGCTGGGAGACATAAAAGCCACCTCGAATTAATTGCCCAAAGTTGTAATTAAACTCTGGGAATTTGTGGTAATACTGCAAAGCCTCCAGAGGTCAAAGTCAGCACCTCACCAGCTAACTAAGTTTTCCTTACTTTCCCACCATGAAAAGGTGGAGTAACACACCCCTAAAATACAATCACAAGACCTGTCACTAACACAAGCAATTAACACATCCTGTACATCTGGAAAGGACCATCAAACCCCACTATGTAACACCAATATCACATACTCGTGGTCCTAAGAGAAAACGAAAACGGAACCATTGGTTTGGAACAAAGTCCATAACCCCACAAGTGCCATCAGCCTGACTGCCTTCCTGATTGCGTCCATCCTGTTCTACGTGACACACAACTGCGGGTGTACTCCTCCACTGACTCTTCTAAATTACTCGTATGGTTTACACAAGAACCCCTGACAATGAACGGCACAATTTAACTTCAGCAGTAACGAACATCACCACCACCCCTGGCTTCTGATATAAAGATACTAAAAAGGGCTATCTCGTTTCAGGTTTTAAAAGCTTTTTCTGTACCTTCCTCTCCCTCCTCTCTTTTTATTTTTTCCCAGTATGTTCCCCAAGTGAGAATCCCAGGCCGCTGTAGACCCCTGGGCCCGCTGTCTCCCCGCAGCTCGCTTGCTCACCCCCGATCGACGCTCTCCAAAGCCCCAAAACGTGGCAGCCAGGATCTCGGCTCTCCCAGTCAAGGCCCACAACTCCCCATGCCTCCCAAGAGCCTCCGCCGACACTCACTGCCTCTACACGATACGAGTCCCAGACCGCTGCCCGGAGGAAACGAGGTCCCAAGCGAGGCGAATTACGCACTGCACCGGGCCCGCCGCCTCTGCGCTCCGCCAGTCCACTCACCTGAGGCTGCACGGCTGAGAAGGAAAACATCCTCCCGGAGGGGACGACGGCGGCGGCGGCGGCAGCCACAGGCGCCTCTCCCGCTCCCCAGCCCAAACGCAGAAGCCGTGCCCGCCGGTCAGCTGCCGCCGCCAGCAAGAGGGCCCCGCAGTTCCACTTCGCGGGAAAATGGCCGCCCCCTACCGCCGGTAGTGTCCGGGCCCGGAGTTGGCCCGGAAGCAGCTGGCAGCGGTAGGCCTTCCGGGTCGCCCCTCCCTTCCGAGTCCGCGTAGCCGCTGCGGCCGCCTCACAACCGGGTCTCCTAGTACCCGTTTCCCGATTATGTCGTGTGCAGCATCAAACCGCTACCTACAAGAGGAGGTGAAGAATGAGGAGCAAGGCATCCTCCCGGGCAGGCCTTTCTGGAGGCGGGGCTGCTGGCATGGAAGGCAGCTATGCTGACAGCGTAGGAAGAGGAGGGGTGTGGGCGAAGCCGAGCCTCGGAGAAGCCCTGGGAGAGCAAGCAGGGACGTTTCTCCGTGTGCCCGCTGTCACCTGTGGGCCGCGGAGCTGCCAGGGCTGTCCCGACCAGGGATCACCGCCTCCAGGGGGGCGGCCGGACTTGGGCTGCTCTCACAAGTGCCAGGGATGAGCGGTTCGTGACAAAGGGCGACGAGTGAGGAAGGCTGGCGGCGGGGCCTGCAGCGTCTCCGCTCAGAGGAGGACCCGCGGGGGACCCGAGGGGCTGGCCACAGGGCGTGCCTGGTCCATGTCTTTGTTGTGCGACCTCTGCAGAAGCAGAGGGTGCCTGGAGCCGAAGGCTTTCCTCCCGGAGCCCGAAATACCAGGACGCTGTTCAGACGAGGACTTCTAGTTTGGGGCTGTACGTGGGCTGGAAACGGGGCAGTCACGCCAAGCCGTGCCTGGGGAGCTGCCACTTGAAAGTGCGTGCCCTGTAGCTGCCACCTGTGCAAGGCATCAGCAGTAGGCTCAGCCTCAGCTTAGCCACTGCACACGGAATAAATTTGCAAGAATGTGTCATTTAGGTCAAACCCTTGCCATTGCTATTCAAGATGCCTTCCTGAAGCACTGAAAATATTTTGCAGGGAGATAGAGTATACCACATGTAGAAAAAAACTTTGACAAACTAAAATTGTATCAATAAATACTATTGTTTAGTAAAAATGTAATCTAAATGAAGACATGGGCATATCCATCTATGGCAGAGTTTGCGCTTTGATACTCGTTCTGTGCTTTGTGCTGCTTTTTCTATGTGCTTACATGGGGGTTTTATTAGCATTTTTCTTCTTTCACATCACCAGTGTCCTTCACTTCTTCCTGTGCTTGCTGAAAGTGCCACCCCACACCAACTTACACTGATTTGGATCAATGCATCCACGGTGCTGCCTCTCCCCGCCTTCATGCACATCTCTACTGTTTTCCACTGCCACTCTGCTGATTGTAATCATGTTGCTAAGCAAGCTGATCTGGCACAAACCTCACCCAACCACAAAAAAACCCCAAAAAACTAAAAGGTGATGAATCCGCCCCATGAAGTAGTTCTCCATGAGAATGGCTTGTGGCCCCGGGAGGGAAGGGAGAGAATACAGATCTCAGGTGAGCTCGGGTAGTGACAGTTTCACAACTGACATAACCTGATTGCACCAAAAGGAGCAATCTCTGCTGGGCTTCTCTGATGAAAGAGCTGCTGACAAGGCACAGCTAACCTAATGCTGCAGAGTTAAATGACAATACAGCCAAGCCAATGATCAATTGTATTTAATACCATTACAGAAAGCTAATTTAAAACGTTTTCTACTTTTTTTTTTTTTTAATTAATTTGCATCTGTGGGAATAGCAGCACCCCATCACAAGTACAGGCAAGGCCTCCCTGCGCATTATCGGATTATAAGGGTACATCTTCAGGTCAAAGTTAAGACTAATGAAGGTCTATAGTTCTGCATTGATCTCTCTATAGCAAGCTCTTCGCTGATGCAGAAACTGCAACAGACCAAAATAAGATTGCTGTGAATGAATTACAAACAACGTCTATGTGAAAGCAACATAAAAGCAGCAGGAAAAGGGTTAAAAGAGTGACCAAGAGCGTAACTGAGAACAGTGAAACTGGTAACCCTGAAGACTTCGCTGTGCGAACTGAGCGCCAAAGGCTCGTGCTCTGATAAGGCACTATCAGATCGTTTGTCAGAAGGTCTGGGCCATGGAACAGGAGGATGGTAGTCAGAGCACAGTGTAAACGCCATCCCTATCCGTGCTGTCACAAGAAGGCAAATTGTAGCCGTGGCGATACCCACATAAGGAAACAAAGAAAATGGGCAGCAGCCCTGCCTATAATTAACGTGGATGAAGTAATCAAGAAGTAGTGGGAAATTGATCCCAAGGTCCCTGGGCGGTGAGACCGCAAGGGTTCTCGCGAGAACAGCGCCCTCCTCCGCGCGCCCGCCCGTTGGCCGGTGCCGCGCAGGGCGGGGCGAGCGCCGTTTGAATCAGCGCGGGGAGCCAGGGCCGGGCTGAGACATGGGTACGGTGGGGCTGGCGGCAGAGGAGGAGGGGGCCGCCGCCGATATTACTGCCGCTGCCGGCCCGAGGCGCATCGAGGTTCCCCGGCCCCCCTCTATCGAGGAGTTCACCATCGTGAAGCCCATCAGCCGCGGCGCTTTCGGGAAGGTGTACCTGGGCCGCAAAGCAGGGAGGCTCTATGCCGTGAAGGTGAGGGGCCGACCGGGACTGGGGCCGCTGCGGCCCTCCCAGCCCTTTCGCTGCCTGGAGTCGTGGTGCCGCCGCTCTCCGCTGTCGTTTAACCCTGGGTGGGAAAGGGACATCCTGAAGGTAGAGGGCAGGCGCTCCGCGGAGGCCTGTCCCAGCAGGTCCGTGGGTTGCTTCGACATGATCCCCCCCATCTCCTTCACTTCCGAGAAGCAAAGGATCTGTAAGACGTGTTGTGGGCATGTCCGTGTTTACCTCTCTTTAAGTTCCTGTTCCCCTGGAAGTTTTGGTTAGGGGGCTTCCGGTAGCAGCTGCTTTTGGAAGCGCCTTAAATGTGGAGGAAACTACTCCGAAGCGTCAATGCGCGACTTGCTTCTTGCTTATAAATACTCTTAACTGCCTGCAGCTCTCCTAGCGCTGGGAGGGCGCCCCCACGTTTGTTCAGGAATTAAAAATCTGCCTCTGAGATACATAAAGACAGCTAATTATATTTAAAAACAAAACAAACGAACTTGCATTTTCTACGTTGTTACGTAAAGCGCAAACTAGACTTGGCGGTAGTAAAAAAAAAAATATGGCTTTACTGACTGACTTTGCAATTAAAAGGATTGCAACTAGCCACAGAGTACACAAAGAAATGTGAAAATAGTCATGCTAAGTAGACTTTGGCCTTCAGGACTGTATATGTGTATTTGCATGAGTTTATGGAAAGCATTTTGAGGTGGAAACCTTTGTGTAAATCATTGACTGCTATCACAGTGAAGTTTATGGATTGTTTACAGCTACAACCCTTAAAAAGCACTAAATATTTATACAGTTAAGGTTACTTGTTACAAATGTAGTTCTATGGGATCCTTATATGTGTTGGAATTTTTCTTTGTATCAACTTTAATAGTGATGGTATCTGTGGAAAGGAATTTTCTGCAGTTCAGATGCTGCATGTAGAGGTTTATAATTATGTTGCTTTAATACATTTAGTACACACATTCATGAGCTTATTGAAAGTATTGTGACTCAAAAGCTTTTGTGTAAATCCTATATCCTTATTATAGGCAGACTTCTAGATTATCTGAGCTACTGAATTTAGCATAATGCTAAGTATTTTTATGGTTAAGGTCAACACTTACATAGCAAGGGTCAAATTACACTTCTTATGTCTTGCTATGTTCATATGCCATTAAGCACTGAATAGTGGTAACCTGTAGACTTAACTTTTTACACTGGATAATTGAATTGGTTTTAATATCCATACACATCTGGACCAAGGATGCTGGAGGTGGGCAGGCTTCCAGTGCCTACGCAGTGCTTGCCTAAATAACTGTCAGCTGTGCTGTTTATTATGCATCTTATAGTCAAGATTCATATTGAGTGAGCATTAACATATAGTGGAATAATTCAAAAGAGGTCTTGGAGTCTAATTCACAGTTAAGCTTCTCATTTCTTTATTGTGAAGGTGTGTGATTTCGAGGTTTCTTCCCAAGGAAATTTGGGTGACTTGATTGTAAATTTTAAATTAAGAAGAAATTAATTTGCTTTTTCTGTAAAAAATAAGGATTAGAGGCTGGAATAGGTGCAGTCTTGCACTTGAGAACACCAAAACAGGATGGTTTGCTGCTGCACTGTGTTTTCAATCCTTAGCCTCTGAGGATATGGAAAGAGTAGTTCAGTGCTTAGATATGCACTTGGTGACCACACTAATTTTCCAGTGTGTGCAATTGCAGTAAATATTGGTGGCGTGACTTCCATTCAGGACTGAATTAGAAGGGCAATGAAATAGGTTCTTGAATAACCCAGGGGTTAAAATTCTGCCTGTATATGAAGTTTTAGTTCTGTTTTATATGTATACACATATGCAAATTTGAAGTGCACAGAAAAATCAGTTGACTAAGGGACTGTGTGTTAAGCAAAGAGAAGAATATCTACTTGACTTTTTTGGTTTGTTTTTCAGGTGATGAAAAAAGCAGACATGATCAACAAAAACATGGTTCACCAGGTCCAGGCAGAGCGGGATGCACTGGCTCTCAGTAAAAGTCCTTTCGTTGTGCACTTATACTACTCACTTCAGTCAGCTAATAACATCTATTTAGTGAGTAAATAAGACTATGGTGTTTTATGATACTGTTGAAAACAACTACAGCCATGTCTGAAAACATATTTGTATGGTAGGGAGTAGGTATTCTTTCATCACTTCTTTCTTTCTCAGAATGGTTGAGTAAGTGAAATATCTTTCTCCCTCTGGTACCTTGGAGATCTTTCCACCTGTGCTCCCTTTACTGGAGTTTTAGAAATATGTAGAAATCTTAGGGAAAGTAGAAGAAGAAACCATTCTGCTCAAGCAGAATCTGAGTGACTGGAACCTGTGGCTCACTTTAAGGAATCTTTCATTTGTTGCCTGTGTTCCACATTCATGATGGTAGTTTGCCTATACGCCAAGAGGATAACTGTGGTAAAATTAAGTTCTAGTCCACACAGCACTGTGGACTACAGTATGATATATTGCTTCCACACAAAGATGGTATGGGTTATGTCTATGACTGTCTATGAAGGCTCTGGTTTGCTGTAAGCAGACTCTGTGATCAGCTTGCTTAAATTCTGAGGCAAAGTTGCTGTGCACTCCTACGTAGTGCATTTTGCGTGTAAACAAAGATTGGTTTTTGTGCCATTAAAGTGAGTTTCTGAAACCCCACTAATTTTTTTTACCCTTAATGTAACATGGGGCCGTAATAGTGTGGCTTTCCATTTATTATTTTTTTAATATCTATTTTTGGACACTGTTTTATGTCTTAAATGCACAGCAGCTCTCTGCTTACATATCTAGACATTTGTACTTCACAAGGCTCAGGTCTGAGTTAATGTTTTATATTAACACTTGGACAATAAAATCATTGACAAAGCTGCTCCATACAAAGCAATATCGATAGCATTTTGGTTTCAGGCCTTGAATGATTTGGACTTTATTTCCTATATTAGAGAAATCTTTCAGAAGTTAATTAAAAAGCTGAATACAGTTATTGAGAGCTGACTACAGAACATAGGCTGGGCAAGTAATATAAAAATAGTCAAATGGTCTATTGAAAGAAAAAGGTCCTTTTTCTCTGGGACTTCACTGATTTTAGCCAAGTGAAAAGTACTTTGTGAGAAATTAAGTTCACACAAGGAAGCTTCTCTCAGCTTCTGCTCTTTGAAGCTGTTTTATATTGCTTGCAAATTTGAAATGTATTTTAAAATGTTACCTGTAAAACGCTTGAATGGCAGGTGATGGAGTACCTTATTGGGGGAGATGTCAAATCTCTTCTCCATATTTATGGGTATTTTGATGAAGACATGGCTATCAAGTATATTTCTGAAGCAGCACTGGCTCTGGACTATCTTCACAGGCATGGGATAATCCACAGGTAACAGGTTTTTTTTAAAAAATTCTTACAAATAAGTCTGAATTTTAGTCTTTTTGCTCAAATACAAAACCTGTCACCATTTCATAGCGACATTTGCCAGAGTTTCTGGAAACTCATTTTGCCTCCGTACTGCAGCAATGTTGTGAAGCAACACCTGAAATTAAATCTGTCCATGTGTTAAGCAGGCACATGCACAGAACCTTCCTCTGCCTGCATGCTCTTCCCCCAGTAAAGTGGTGTTGTAGCAGATAAGCCTTCTAGGTGGTCTCTCCCTGTGGCCTTTAGATGACCTTTAGTTCAGGAACCCTCTGGATGCTGCAAGCCTGTAACTGTAGAACAAGGGGACAGTGACTACATTAATGCTTTCCCTGTAGTGAGTTCTTTGCTTCATTCAGCGATGCTTACAGAGTACACATGAGAACCTTTACTAGAAGTTTTCTTGTTGTGGCTGCACTTGTGTGTAGGAGCTATGCAGTAGCAAATGTTGGGACGACAGTACTCATGAGGAACACTTAAACCTGGCTTTAAAGGGCCTGAGGTGTTTGTGCAGTACTTAGGTAGCTGTGTTTAATTGTTCTGGTGTGTATCTCCAACTGGAGCCTTCTAGCTAAGAAATGTTACTGAGAAACAGCTATAACCAATGTTTGTATTGAGTGTTTCTGGTCAGTTAACTTCTTAATGCTGCACAGTTGTCCTTTAGCTGACTTCCAACTACATTTCTGTCTTCAGGGACCTGAAACCAGACAATATGCTCATTTCTAATCAGGGCCATATCAAGTTGACAGACTTTGGACTTTCCAGAGTTACTCTGAACAGAGGTAAGAGATGTCAGTATCCTTTTGGTTGTACTGGAATGTATTTCTGTCATGTCCTGTATTGAATGCTTTACATCCCCAGTGAAGGCAGCTTTCAATTAACTAAGCCCAAATGCTACACTAATATCTATCTTTTAGTAGGTAAGTACTGATAAGGTGAGGGTCTACTGTAACAATTACACTTCAGAGGCTAAAATCTATTCTTTGGGACAATGGTGTATGAGATCTGATCTAGAGGTATTTCTCTTGGAGGATATGTTCAAAGTTTTCTATGAAGCCCACAAAGGGAATTCAAATAGTGAATGAATAATTCTGTCTTTTTCTTGTTGTACCTCTGGCTATTTCTGTCCTTCAGTGCAAGTTTCTCTGTCTTTGCATACATTTTCCAACCTGAACTGCATGCACTGTTCCAGACATTAGTGTGAGGGACAGGAGGTTGTGAGTGCTAACAGAAGGTGATAAATCATCGATTGCTTTAGCATATGAACACACTGTTTTGGAATAGCAGAGGATAAAACTGAATAGTTGAGTGACTGACAATAGGCTGTGCAGCAGCTGAGGTGAACAGCCAATTCCTGAGCTAGCTGGCACTTCCAACCCCTTAGCCACATCAGCCACACTAATGCTGCACAGCACCAGCTCGGTTTTTGGAGACCACTTCTGATGGGCACATCTTCTTACGTAGTTAAAGGAATGGAGAAATTCAGTTATTTGTGGAGTTTCTTAATGCACAGCTTTAAGAGTATAAAGGAAAATCTTAAGTAGACTATTTTCTATACTGCTTTAATTTAGAAGTTCTAATGGGAGAGATTACTGTGTCTACTGCAACATATGCAAGCTATAAGTCTACTTACCATTAATGAGCAAAAAATGGCATCTAAGGTTACATTTTCATATATGAAAAGCTGTCTAGCTTTTTTTTTTGAGGTGCCTTTAAGAGCAAATGCAGGCTTTGGATCAGATTTACCATCTTAGCCCACAGGCTATAGGCTGGAATTGCTGCTTAAAAGCCAAGGCTGGCTATCAAGTTTAACACAACAGTATATTGGAAAAGAAATGGGACTTTTAGTTTCCATATTTATAAACTGTAATTTTATGCTGATTGTTCAGGCTGAAATATCTGGTTATGTCCGCACTTGGTTTTGGTGGCTTCTTTTCAGTAGGTGACTAAATATTTTTTCCCCTGTTGATAAAATGGAAGTAAATGTCTGTAATTTTGCTTATTTAACAGCAAAAGGAAAAACCTGACCTGCTTTTAATTTTTTTTTTTGCTCTGTTTTTAGAGATAAACATGATAGATATCCTTACTACACCATCCATGGCAAAGCCAAAACAAGACTACTCACGTACTCCAGGACAGTTGTTGTCTCTCATCAGTTCTCTGGGGTTTGTAAGTAATTTTCAGTCTTTGAAGTACTTGATTCTTTTAGTTTGCTTTAATATCTTGTCATTCTGTCAGCTGGCAGAAGTTATGTTTCTAGCAGCTTGAAGGTCTGCAGTGAATACTTTAGACTGTATATCCTAGAATCATTACAGTCAGAAAAGACCTCTGAGATAGTCCAACCATTACCTGATGCTGCTAAGTCCACCACTAAACTGTCACTAAGCACCACAGCTACATATTTTTGGAACACTTTTGAATAGGGATGATGATCCCTCCACTTCCCCAGACAGCATGTTCTGATGCTTAACCATCCTTTAGTGAAGTAATTTCCAAATGTCCAATCTGAAAACTCCTGTGGTGCAGCTGGAGGCCTTTTCTCATTCAGTCACTTTTTTTACCTCAGAGAAGAGACTGTCTCTCACCTGGCTTTAACCTCATTTCAGGTAGCTGTAAAGAGAGAGGGTCTTACCTCAGCCCTCTCTCTTCTCCAGGCTACACAACCCCAGTTCCCTCAGCTGCTCCTCAGAAGACTTGTGCTCTAGACCCTTCACCAACTTCACTGCCCTTCTTTGGGCATGCTCCAGAAACTTGGTGTCTTTCAAACTGCTATCAGTTGTGATTCACAGAAGTGTGGTGAATGGGCATAGGTAAACTCCAGTGCAAACATGAAGAACATGTGAAGTTACACTGTCAATCCTGGATGGAGTTCATGCTCCATTAACTTTTAACTATGCTTCTTCCTGCTTGATAGTATACTCCTGTTGGAATGAAAATGCCAGAGCACAATTCAAGTCAATCATCTGACAGTCTGCATGGACTGCTTTCCCCCTTACCTAGCATCCCAAAGGAAACTACCCCACTTTCCAGTAAATTATTCAAAACATGTGAGTATACCAAGCCTTGTACTGACTATTACTCTGGCTGTGAGGTTGTGATCTCTTATGAAATAGGTTCAAACTACTCACATAAAATTAAAAGATGAGCTTCTATCAGTGTCTTGGTGTCTACTCTTCCTCCAGTCCTTAAGGTCTGACACTGCTTCATCTGCATGGCTTATGCCATCTTCTAGTATATTTTTTTCAAATGCAAAATGGTGCTTTCAGAATTGTACAGAATGTGGCAGTTCTTGACCTCCTTTTGTTGAAAATTATTTAGAACAGCAATGTGTGCTTGGGCTTAAATCATTTTTATCTTGCTGCTTTCCTATTTTTAACCTGAAATAAGAGAGAAGGCTCCTATGGTCTTAATGTTCATATATTTTATGTTTCTGGCAAGTCCCTGCTTGAACTGAGTGAATTGGCTATGCAGGAAAGACAATGTGAAATTATCACGTCATGCTTTGCTTTCCATAACTTCCTGTGTGAAACTTGATGTAGTGTGGAGTTGGTTAATATGTTACTTATTTGTATCATTTGTTTGATTTTTATTTTCCTCTCAAGGTCTTGATACTTCTCAATTAACTCCAGTAATGCCAGTAAGAAGTTTAACTGCCTCTCTGCTGCAGTCAAGAAGAAGGTTTGGTACCTCTGATGGCAGCAGTCAGCCACACACCTCCCTGTCTGGTATGGAATCAGAGTGCTTCAGCAGCCCCAGGTGGGAGAGAGATGTAGAGGTCAGGACCGTTTCATCTTCCCACTCTACACTGAAATTGGCTTGTACTTGTATGTGCACTGTTGCAGATCTCTCTTACTTTCTCCCTTCTATTTGCTTTCAAGCATACAGAAGCAGGGGTTGTAACCCTTGAGTAGGAGTTTTGGATCAAACTAGTACTATCTTTTTCTTCAAATAGTCCTGTGCAGACTAACTGGCAAAGTGAGTGCCATTTAGCCTGCAGCAAATGAGTGAAGGAGGAGGCTTCTGCTGGCACTGCTTTAGTCCTGTTCTTCACACAGGTAGGCAGTGCTGGGAGCACTGACTCCCTGGAAGCTGACCTTATCCCTATGGCTTTGTTAGCTCAGATTGCAGTCAAAATAATTTCTTTAAAAGGCAGAAGTTGGGAAAAATAATAAACTTCAAACTTCTGGCCACTAAAAATGTTTATGGTTTATATTACCGAAGGGTTTTGTGTCAGTTACCCCAGCACCAGTAATTACACCTGATATGAAATACCTTCTGACCTAAACTGTTAATGAAATTCTGTACTAATACAGACCTACAAGAAATTGCTGGTGTGCTCTTTAGCACAATTACTGTTTAGGTCATCCACAAACTTACACTTCAAACAGTTTATAATTGTTCTGTCTGTTTCCCAAGGCCTTGGTTTTAGTGTTACTAAAATAGTAGTAATATCAGACTTCTTTTTTTTTCATCTCTGAAGTATAATATACCACAGGGTTTATGGTGGCCTTCTTTGGTTGGGATTTCTTAGAAACAAAGAACTTGTTAACATAACAAAAATCACAAACCCAACTTCAATTCTCCTATTTTTTTCATCCTTAGGCACTTAAAAAATGCTACTTGCTCTGTTGTATTCTAGCAAGCTTATTTCAGGATCTTAAAAAACAAAAGTAAAATTTATTTCTGATTTAGCTGTGCAATGTTTTTTTACTGTCATGTTTGTCACTACTACTGGCTACAGGGAACAAGTAATACTTGTGATTTTGTAGCTCTGTGTGGAAGTGGAACTAAGATACTTAAGAGTAAACCTCTATAGAGCTGTAGCCCTGTTTTTCTCAATACTCAAAACCTCATGTGCTCATTTGCAGCGAAGTGAGGATGAATTATGTTCTGCAACAGGCAAGCCAGCTCTCCTTTCCAGTGCAGAATTCCTGAACAGCAAAGGTCTTAAAAACTTAATGAAAAAAGAGCTGGAGTCTGCCATTTCTCCCTTCAGCCGCAATGATTCTAGCAGCAGGCAGCAGCTGGGAAGTGAACCTTCTGATGTAACAGATACTCCTGTGACCACGCTGGATGTGAAAGGCATAGTCAGAAAATGTCTTTCTGAAAATGAGGTTTGGGAAGAAAAGCACTTTTTAAATGAAAGAGAGATGACTAATGAAACAGCAGGAACTTCCAGTCAGCAGCAGTCTCCTTCAAGGCAGAATGAGCCTGTCAAGCCTGTCAAAGAGGAAGACCATTTTGAAAAGCCAGGTGTGAAAAGAAGCTTTGCATTAGTGGACACCAGTCCTTGTCAGGAGCTTAACTATGTCAAAAAAAGCAATGCAGAATATAAGCGTGGCTGTCAGATCTCGGAGTTTCCAGCAAGCAAAAGGACAGGTTTGACAGCAGACATTCAATCCTTGATGCTCTGTGAGGGTGGAAACCTAGGAGACCCCTGCAAAATCAAGGAGAATATGAGTAGTTCTGCTGGTTACCAGCAAACAGTTAAAAACCCACTTACTCCAACTATAGCCAAAAATCTCCTGTGTGATCTGGATGCAGACTGTGACAAGCAGGACAGAAGAGAGTACACGAACTCGAGTTTCTTGGGCACTGATGAGGACAAACCTTTAGGAATCCTCGGTGCAGATTCTGAGTTAACGTTTCCAGAAGTGTCTGTTATGGAAGGCCACTTAGAAAAGCAGCTTTCAGATTTGGACAGAAGTGTGAAAGACCTCTCCTTTGAGGAACCAAAGGCAGAAGGTGTGCTGGTGACATCACCAGAGCCCCGAGATGCCTTGCAAAACGGAGAGGAGGAAGCCCATGCTGTCCAGGACAGCAGGCTCTTACATCACAACGAGGATAATGACCAAAAACAAGTGAAAGAAACTTCCCTTGATGCAGTATCTTCTCCTCCAGAAAAGGTCATGGAAGCACTGAGTGCCCTCAAAAAAAATGCTGTTGTTTTTCGAAGCTATAATAGTCCAATTAATGCATCCAACGTATCTGAGCCGTGCAGCATGGCTTCCTTAGATATAATGGATCTTTCACCTGCTTGTAGTGGCTCTTACCCAACAGCTATCACTCCATTACAGAAAGGAAGACCCTACATGGTCTATCAGGTATGTAAGGAGACATGTAGAAACTTTGTGCATGCACTAGACATTAGTGATTTGAAATCATTTCAGTTTTTCACTTAGGAAAACAAGCACTTTGGGGTGGTCTGTCAAAGTGACCTTTGACAGGCTCTCACCTATTACACTTGTGTGGCTGAAATCAATCTCTGTAGGAGTTTAGCAGTAACTGTTCACTGGTTTACATCCAGCTCGAAGTGTGCTGTCTGTCCACCTCCTTCACTCTTACAGGGAACTGCTCTTATGTCTCATCCAGCTTGTGGTGCTTCCTGTAAATAGCTGCAGGTTTCCTGATGTAATGAGGAGTCTTTGATTTGATTTATTTGATTGGTATCACCTGTTATTGCTAAACACCTGTTATATCCATTACTAAAGCTGGAGTTGGGAGTTTCTCAGCTGGTTGTGTTTAACATCTGAAATCTTTGTTGCACCTTTAAGACCCCTCATCAGGGAGATGCTGGTGCACCACACAGGACTCCAAAGAGTGTGAGAAGAGGAGCTGCCCCAGTGGAAGGTGAACGCATCCTAGGGACCCCAGACTACCTGGCACCTGAGCTGCTTTTGACAAAATCTCATGGTAAGGCAGGCAAACATGGAGTTTGCAAATACTTGACGGGGACATAGTTACATTTCTGTAGGTCTCCAGAGCTCTAAACCCTTCAAGTAATATAGGTACCTTCAGTAAAGCCAGAGTTTACTGACTTTAGAACTCTGTTTCTGCTTGTAAGTGTAGCTGTGACCCTAAACTAGAATCATGTTACAAAACTCTTTTATTTAACTCAGATTTAACATCATCATCTTCCTTCATTGTTATTAACTCAAGAGAAAAATAATCTGCATTCCTATGCCTTCAGAGAATCATACTTGTATGTGATGTTTGCATTTGGTAGGTTTGTTTTTTTTTTTGCAATGATTGTAATGTTCTTCATTGTCTTTTCATATGCAGGGACTCTGCTCTCTGGTGAGTTTGATACATGCTGTGCAGAAATGGAGGGCTCAGCATAACCAAACAGTCAAAGTATAATTAGATCACAATTTCCATGAAACCTGTCTGGGTGAACAATGTTTCTCTCTGAAAAGACATGTCCAGTGTGCACTCTGCAGAAGGACATGTGATGCTTCCTCAAAGGTTCATGAACCATCAGCATCGCTGTGACTGGGCTATCAGAAGTCACACCTAAGCCTGTACTTCAGCAGTGCAGTAGGCATTGGCATAGTGCAACAATACGAACCAGAGACACCTCCTCAGTTCCTCCCTTTTGCTTTATGCACTGATTTATTGTGTGTGAGTGAAGAAGTTTCAAGGCTTGGTACTTCTGTTTCTTGCTTGCAGGGGTGTGGTAGGAGTTCATCTGCTCCTTAGTTGAACTTCCATAGGTTCACTGAATGGTTTGGATCATCTAGTTGCAGCCTCCTGCTGTGGGCTGGGACACCCTCCACTAGATCAGCTGAAACCTGTGTTACTACATTGTTCAGAGTTGTGATCTTGTTAGACTTTGACTGAAGCAGGAATATTTTTATCTGAACACTCAAGTACCTCTAACAGTGGATGTGGTCTCACTGCTGTGATGCTTAGCGTGGTGGGGCACTTACACTGCTATTCAAAGCTACTAGAAGTGCATTACATTACTAGGTCCAAGCTTCAATCTCCAGCTGTTCTAAATTTAGTCAATAGTCTTTTAAAATGACTTAAGACATTTGGGTTCATTAACTTGGAAGCTGTTTGGTTGGGGTTTTATCTGCCAAAAAGCCACCAAAAACTTACACTTACTGTTTCAGAAGATTCTTTTTGCAGCAAGTGTGGCATCTATTCTTTATACAGTGGAGTGGGCATGGCTTAGAGGTGCAGAAAGCTCAGAATGCATGCGGTGGTGTCTGCAGCTGCTTTGCCTGCTTGTTTTTAAGTAGGTTAATAAAGTGACTTAGGAAAAAAACCCAGAAGGTGGAAACCCAAAATTACTTAATAAAGGAGAGATGGCTACTAACTACACATTGCCTTCATCAACTGTAGTGTAGTGGAAAGTGACTCAAGCTGCTTGTGTGCTGACTTCTCTGCAAGCTGTTGCCAGTGTTTTGATGCAAGTTAAGTTTGAAAATTACGTTCAGAAGGAACCAAGACAAAGATGTAGGTCACAACACAGAGCATTCATCCAGGCTGTGGAGCAGGTTCAATTCAGCTGTTTCTTCCCTCAGCACAGTCTCCTGGACAAGTCAGCTCCTGAATTCTCTGATGGGAGTTGATCCTTAGATCGTTCTTAAGAGCCCCCTTGCTTTTATCAGTAAACTCTGGTGTTATTACCTGTAATGAATTAAGGACCAGACTGGCTTTAAGAAGACCTTTAATGTATTTTCATCTTCTGCAAGATGATTAAGTACAACTTACTTTGTCTCTTTATATCCAAGAAATTTTTCAGGATTTAAACCTTCAATTTCTCCTATGGCTAACCTTCAAATCTTTGCAAATATGCTTACACCTTTGTGTCAGTGCAATGACCTGGATTTCTCTTAACAGATTCTGCTGTAGACTGGTGGGCCCTTGGAGTCTGTCTGTTTGAGTTTCTAACTGGAGTTCCACCTTTTAATGATGAAACCCCCACACAAGTCTTCCAAAATATTTTGAGAAGAGGTAATCTGTTTCAGTAACTGGGGAAGTATGTGGTGCCAACTTCTGGGTTATGGTTTCACTTACTGACCTGTCTGCATTGCTCTGCAGATATTCCCTGGCCTGAGGGCGAGGAGAAGCTGTCTGATAACGCCCAGAATGCAATAGACATTCTTCTGACCATTGACAGCACGAAGAGAGCTGGTCTGAAGGGTTGGTATCACAATTCCCCAACAGTCTCATGGTGGTGATGTCTTCCTTGTGAAACTTAAGACGAGAAAATTCCAGTGCCTCTTTGGGTTCCATGTGTAGTGCCAGAACAAGCTGTGGTCTTTTCTGTATTTCTGTAGCATTTTGCCCTTTGGAATGAGGGATTTAGTTTCTTGGGGTGTAGGGAGTGCAATTTTTGTATTGAACTTTTGTAGTGCTGTTTTGCTGTGGTCATTGAGTGTTTTAACATCTGATGTTCCAAAGTTTACTCTTGCATAACTAGCAGGTATTTGCTAGTTTTAACCTAACTGATTTTAGGAGCTTTGATTAAAAGCATCCTACAAAAGTTCATGCAAAGGAGCTTTTTTCAGCAGTCAGTCTGTCTTTACTGAGTGTGTAGGGGAACACAAAGTGAGGCAACATCTGCTGTAAGAAACCTCTGTAGAAGGACTTTTAAATACTTGGTTTGGCATAACCGAAGCCCAGCTGCAATTTGCAGGTTTGTGAATTTCCAAAAAGGGGGAAATTGGAGCAAATCTCAGAATGCTTCTATCAACTTCTGTTGCAGAACTGAAGCAGCACCCCCTCTTCCATGGTGTGGACTGGGATAATCTACAGAACCAAGCGATGCCCTTCATACCTCAGCCAGATGATGAAACTGACACCACCTACTTTGAAGCCAGGAACAATGCTCAGCACCTGACTGTGTCTGGGTTTAGTTTATAGCATCAAGCTAAGCTGAGTGCTCTGCTTTTGCACACTTGCAGGTTGTCCTGTAACACTAGTTAGTCTGAACTACATTTCCTTGCTAGATGTGGGGTTGTTTTATCAGTCTGTTTTTATCGTTGTATCCTTTGTTCTGAAGGGAAGCTACTGTACAGAACTTGGCTGGTCTCAAGTGCCTTCATGCTACTCCCTTACTGCACCTTGCTAAAATGCCAGTGTGTTGTATTCCTTGGAGCAGTGATAGGGCTTCCAAACTCCACTTAGGAAGTGTGAAACTATGTCCCAGTTAAACATAACAGGGAAAAGATTTAAGTGCATACAAATTATCTAAGTCCCCTACTGGTGGCTGAGGGTTCTGGCAGCCTAGTTTGGGAGCAGCCCTTTCTGCCCAGTGTGACTACATCTCCACTGAGCAGAACTGATGTTTCTGTTGGAGACAGGAAATGGAAACTGTAACACAAAATGGAAACTTCTGCTTTAACCCTTGCTGGATAAGATAGAGACAGGCAGTGTTGTTCCAGGTTAGCTAGGCTAGCTGTGGCACATGAGAAGCAGTAGTCTCCCTGTCTTTTATCCTTCCCTAGATAAGAGGGGCAGGGAGAGGATAGGTGGAGCACATCTGCTAAGCAAATGCTGTGTTTCATTTCCTGCATTGTAACTGTGTGCACTGTAGGAAGAGGAGCTGAACATTTCAGCCTAAGTAGGAGATGCTGTGTCTGTGCTCACTCCTGTCAGATGATAGAAAACAATCAATCCAGGTGTCAACTAACAAGTATTAGTCATACTGAAGCTGCTATATAGTAAAGACTGTCATGCATTGCAAGTTCAGGCTGCTTTGCAAACTCCCAACCAGATGCTGGATTTTTACCTGAACTCCAGTGACAAGGGCAGGCTCTGTATTATCCTCAGGAGGGGGTGTGTGTATTTAAACTGACTTGTAAATGCAACACAGCCTTACCTCTGCCAGGCTTTAGACATACCTACAAATAAAGTATTCCATATTTTTGTTCCATAGGTAACTTTCTCAGCTGACTTACTGAAGGTTTTTGTTCTCCAGGTTTCTGCTCATCAGCTGAAGATCACTTGGCTAGATGGTGGTGCCAGTGGCCCTATGCCAAGCACTTTGCTAGTGGTTTTGGCCAAGTGGCTCTCAAGTCTCATGAACTGACCTCTCTTGCAGGGGGAGGGACCTGTCCCTTCATTGCCACGTTTCCTGCAAGACAAGATTTAGTGAGAGAATTCTGAGGAAAGTGTCTGCTAGGCTTTCTCCCTCAGGTAGCTAGGAGAGGAATGGGAAGTGGGAGAGAAAAAGGAAGCTTCCTGTAAGAACCAGGAGAGCTAATTCTTAGGATCAGAGACTAGCAAATCCCAGTGCTAGGTATGACAGTTTGTCACACACAGAATAGCAGTCTCAGGACAACTTAACAGCCATTAACTTGCTCTTAAGCTCATCTAGAGTATGCAATGGTTGGAGGCCAAGATACTGAAATGCTGCCACACTTCTTGAGCTTGCAGCTTCTAATGGGAGCACAATCTGGTCTAGCTGTGGTTACTCAGTGAAAATCCATTCTTTCCCTATTGCATTCTCAAAAAATTGATCTTGAACATTATTTAATCTACAATAAAATACTGCAGTTCTGCTGGGGCTTGTTTCTGCTTTATTTTGTCATCCCTTTGACCTTGCTGTGGGGGGGGTGGGAAGTGGATTGGCCATTTCCCCCTACTCCAGTAAAGACTGATTATAGGTAGGTGTTGAAAGCAGGACTTGCTGAGAAACTGCTGCTTCACACTGCAGCCAGAAGGCTCTTCTCTAAAGCCCAAGCAGCCAGGATCCACTGCTTTTTCACTAAGAAGAAAGTTCAAGAAAAATACCAAATATTAAGGGATTGGTTTATTGAAACATGAATAAATAACAAGAATGGCACATGCCTACATTTCTTTCAGGGCAAGGTTAACAGTTCAGTATCCAGGAGGATGCCTGTACCATCTCTAAAAGCTAGACACTGACATGGCACAGGTAAGAACAAGGGAAAGAGGCACTCCTGGGTGCTTCATCCTATCATGAGATATGCTGTGTCAGGAGGTGGCTTTAAAGTGACCTTCAAGCTAGAGTATCCTTGCTGGACAGTCATTTCTATCATTTAATGGTAAGTAAGTCAAACACTTGAGGAACTTCAAGCTGCAGGCACAATGGCTTCAGGTCACAGCAGAAACTTTGTTCAAACCTGAGTTTTTGGTACCTTACATGCCAAAACTCATCTCTGGCACCTGGAACCACCTGAGCACTACAGCAGTTTTCAAAGAGGTTCTTTACATTTTATTTTTCAATTCATCTTTATAATAAGAAAAATCAGAAGAAGGGGAAAGGAACTCTTAAAAACCCCCCATACTTAACTAAAACCAAGATTAAAATTGCTCTGGTAAAACAAAGGTTTGGTTCTGTGGTTACACATTTTTATGCAGTAGAGCTTGTATGAAAACTGTTTTCCGAGCTATAAAAGGTTTTCAGGAAGGACAAAAGATAACTTTCCTCAACAGTTCTACTTCTAGGAGGCAGTTAGGGTGGAGAATGAAAGCTCATCATTAACATGGTGGCATTCCTGAAGGTTCAGCTCCTAAGCACAGGTTTGTTGTGATGTAATTCTCTGTAGCAAAAGAATGTCTTCATCTTCTGTCACGTCTAATTTGAGTGCATTTCCCTTTTCTAGAGATTTAGTCAATATATTAACTTACTTTAAAATTAGTGTAAAGCATGCTTCCAGCCAGCAGGCTGCACAAGGTTGGCACTGTCTGCTGCTTAATAAATATCCAGCGTGGGGAGGAGGAAATTGGCATGGAAATTAGGTAATCTGTTTCAGTAACTGAGGAAGCAGAAGGATAAAAGAGAAGAAGAGCAGAAGTGGTATTGTTCCAGGTCACAGTAGGAAAAAGTCCACAATAGATTAGGGCAAGATTAAATCTTAGTTTGACATAAACTGACGGCAGGACACTGAGAGTGCACTGAGCTCGGAGAGATGCTTACCAAGCTGGCTCCTCTCATCTGAAAGCAGCTTGTGCTTAAGCTCTGCCTTTCAGCTCTAGCCAGCTGCTGCCAGCAAGAACACCTCATCAGGTAAGTGCAGCTGCTTTAGCTGGCTCCCTTCTACCAGGCACTGCTTCACACTTCCATTCCACTTTCTCTGCTACTAGCAGCTCTAACTTTTGATATTCCCAAATCTCCTTCACAATGCTGAAGGATTCAGCTTCCTTGCTGACCAGTTCATGTGGACATTTACCCACCTCCTCTTAGCAGCAAAAATAACCAGTCGAATTCCTCAGAGCTAGACTATTTTTTCCAACAGCTCACAAAGTATTGAACTTGTACCTTATTAGTGCTTTCATTTGATAATGTCTAACCCTGTGGAACAACAGGCAGGGATGTAAAACTAGTCTGAGATTAAAGTGACAGTTTTGTACACTTTCACTTACTCCTTTACAAGGATGATATTCTCTTCACCAGCTGACAGGGGCAGGCTTGGTCATTACTGAAGGCCCATCCAAATTAATGTTCCTATGAGTTTGAGAATGGAATTATTAAATTTATTTGTAGCCTAGGAGGTGTGAATCATTCAAGTTTTGATAACGTTAGTCCTTCAATGTTTAGCTCAAAGGCAGTACAAAATATTACTACAGCAGAAGATTCTGAGATTCCATGAGATTTCAGAATTCCTTCACCTTCCAGGGCCATCTTCTCCCAGCAGTCTTTAAGCAAAGTCATGAATTCTCAGTTCAGTTTTCTAAAAGAGGAACCAAATAAATTAATCTTCCTTTAGGTAAGAGGTGATTTTTTTTTTTTTTCACTTGAACAAATCAAAATTATTTCAACTCCATTAAGATACAACACTGCTTTGGGAAGCTTCAAAATGTGCCCTTTTCAGTTACAAAAGAGCCTGCAAGCCAGCACAACTGGCCCCCAGAAGCACCAAATGCCACTGGGAATTCTTCAGTGCAGATGAAATTCCTCAGAGCACTCCCTCACCACAGCAATCAGTGGTTTGCTGCCTCACAGCAGACCAACACTTCCAGCTGGTTTTCCAGTGACTCAAAACACACAATCAGATAAAATCCTGAATGTCTCTCCAGGATCATTAAAGATACATTTCTATCTGTGATCTGGGTTTACAGAGCCCTCAGGGTCTGGATTTTCAAGCTGTCTTCAGTGAAGTTTCCAATAGGAGTACTCAGATTTTCAGCACTAAGTATCCTATGAAGGAAGCAGGCAGGTTAAGGGACTCAGAGGAGCCCCAAGCAGCCAGAACAACCACACTGCAAGGTGCTGTGAGCAGGGCTGCCCCTTCCCAGGCACATGGGCTACACACAAAGCTGTTGGCTACAGCAGCCCTTTTCTCCACCAGTTGCATGGTGTTTGCTCCACTGTATGAAAGTTGAGGAGCTCCACCTGGTAGGCCAGGCTCCTGGGTTCTGCCGTTCAAAGCCACAAGGGCACGGACATGGCCAATAATGCACACGCACAGCGGTGCCCAAAGCTTCCACAGCTTGCAGAATGCAAGCTGAAACTGGCAACAGCACAACACAGAAGGACTCTTGCAATTCCCTTTTCTCTCTGAGTGTGTTTGATCAGCTTCCTATCCACTGCTAAAGGAGGTGAAACTGGATGGAAAGCGGATGCAGGAGGAGATAATTTTAGGTTCTGGTCACAGGTCGATTTCTTCAGAAACAAAGGAGGTGTCTGAAGATGACAGATAGGTGAGTTGGTCTGTTCTTGAAGTTCATCTCACCTTCATACAGTTCATGAGCGAGCAAACAAAACAAGGACTACCTGGGGTTATGCTGTCTGTGTCTCACAGAGATGGTGGTATCACCATCAATAGCATGTGGCACAAGTCCTGGTGTCCAGAGCTCAAAAAGAATGTTGATAAACTGGAACATTCAGCAAAGAGCCACCAGAGCCAGCCAAGGCTGGAAAACAACTCTAAAGCGAGATCCCAGTTGCTCCATCTGTTTTGTTTAAGCAAGAGATTGTGAGATGACCTAGTGATAAGCAATAAAGTATCCATTGAAAACACATCAGAAGCTCTCTGTCAAGCAGATAAAGATCTAGGAAAATCCAGTGGGTGAAAGCTGAAGCCTGCCAAATCCAAACTACAAATAATGTACCTTTGGCTGTCTCTAAGCTGTGAATCATTAGCACAATCCAACAGAGGCAGTGCTGCAAAGGGCACTTTCCTACACACTGATATCTGACTGAACCTGGGCAATGATGCAGAGTGCTACAGAGGTCAGAGATGATTAGGAAGGTTTGCAAGAACAGCACATTGCTCAGGAAGACAATGTGGCCATTTGACAGCTACACACACTGAAGTGCAGAGGAGCTTCTGATACTGAAATGCCATTGATTTCCAAAAGCCATTGTCCTTGCTGCTGCAATGGGAACCTCCTTGTACCAGTGCAGGAAACAGGGACTCTGTGTGACTGCCTAACAGCCTGAGTGGTGACATCTGGTTTCATCAGACAGTGCCAGTGCCACCACGGCTGCTAATGACAGCTCTGGGACAGGGCCACTCCCTGGTAGGCTTTGTGGCCATTGTCCCTTTACAACATCAAGGGCTGGGCCTACAGGGTGGTGCTCAGTGACAGAAGTCTAGTTGGAGGACAGTAATTAGTGGCATATGCCAGGGGTTGGCACTGCGTCCACTCTTGTTTAGCATCTTTATTAATGATCTGGGTGAAGGGGCAGAGTGCACCCTCCGCAGGTCTGCAGATCACACAGATCTGAGAGAGGCGGCTGAATTGCCCAGAGGGTGCTATTGCTGCCCCCAGAGGGTGCAGCTGCTGCCCAGAGGGTGCTGCTGCCACCCAGAGGGTGCTGCCCCCGCCCAGAGGGTACTACTGCTGCCCCCGCCCAGAGGGTACTACTGCTGCGCCCAGAGGGTACTACTGCTGCCCCCAGAGGGTGCTGCTGCCGCCCAGAGGGTGCTACTGCTGCCCCCAGAGGGTGCTGCCGCCGCCCAGAGGGTACTACTGCTGCCCCCAGAGGGTGCTGCTGCCGCCCAGAGGGTGCTACTGCTGCCCCCAGAGGGTGCTGCCGCCGCCCAGAGGGACCTCAACGGACAGAAAAATGGGCTGGCAGGAACCTCATGGAGTATCACGGTGGCAAGTGCCAAGTCACTGCTGCGCACAGCAGGGCTCAAAGCAGGACATGTCCTGAGACAAAGAGCTCAGAAATAGGATTTATCAGAGCAATTCTTATGAAGCTCCCCACTCAGAGCCTGACCTGATGTTTCAGAGCCTTACTGAGAGCACACCCTTGCGTCGTTCTGATGCACGGAGGCAAGGTTTGGTGTCCTAGCTAAGGTGCCAAGCAGGCACTGGTGTGGAGAGCAGAAAGAGAGGCAGTATGGAAGGCAGACCTTTACCTTCGCTTTCTTTGGAGATAGACGTGCACCAGCCACTGGGCAACAAATGGCCATACAAGGGCAAAAGCTAACATTCCAGGAGAGATTTCCAAGGGCCACCACGACGGTTTCTAAGGAAAACAGATTCCAGTCAGCAATCTGTGTACACAGCAAATAAACCAGGTATGCTCCTCAGGCACTTCAAATGCTGCAGCAAAGCAGAAAATACAGTAGCACAGAAAAGGGAAGATAAAAATGAATCAAATAACTTCTTCAGACAGACTATTTTTTTATCTCCTAGTCATGGGAGAGACTTGCACACACTACGAACTAGATGTAAAATCTTAATCTCATCTCCCTTCACCATTCACACTGCATGATACAAATAGAACAGTACCTTACCCTGGCAGAGGAGGCAGGCTCAGAATTCGACTGTACTGTTGCAGATTTTGCCTTTAAATACAAAGACAGACTGGTAAATATAAAAAAAAAGGAAACTGCAGATTATTTTTTTTTTCCTGCTTCACAAAATGGAAGTATGAAAATTTTCATCTTGTGAAGGCTCTGCAATCTGTACAACAGGAGAGTTTAAGGAACAGAACCACACTCAAGCAACCTTCCTTCCAGCACTTCAGTTTCCAACTCACCTCTCACAGTTTCACTACTCTTTGTAGTATTTTTATCATATCTGGGTATTCAAAAATGTATCTGTCACTTACTAGACTTCTTTATAGGTTTTGAAGGTCTCCCTATAAAAATTGTATCAACTCTGGTCCACTTCCAGGCAGTTGCCACCCAGAGTAGAAATGCCAGCAGCTTAACTTGCACTGCATCAGCCTTCACACAGGCAAAAGAGCGCTGCTGTACTCTGCCCTGAGCTACAGCTACAAGGCACAATCTAACAGCCTGAAGGGAAGGGAATACTCTGCCTCTTATCTTCCAGGTAATCCAGAAAATGAGGAGAACAAAGAACTTTTCAAGACTCTTCCCATACACAAAGACAAAACAGTCTGTTTTCTGGGTCTTGCTCAATTTACACAAGTGTGAAACAGAAGCATCTGTTTCTCTTTAGGTAAGGGCAGCAAGTACAGATTTCTGAGGCATAAAAAGAAAAATCAAACTGTATCCAAACACCACATTCTTGAATAGCTGTGACAGAGCAACACCATGGCCTGTAATAAATCCTTTCCCCTAGCTGCCTTAGAGTATGTGCATCCCACAGGATACTACTGGCACAGCTCTCTTGTTCTTAAGTAGATCAAAATATATCAGCAGGTCAAACAAAACCAAAGGATTTTAGGTTGCTGGTTCAACTATGATCAAGGCATATTCTGTTCTTCTGAGTAGACAGACAGAAAGGAATAAATATCTACACTTGCTCAACATTTTTTGCCTGTCTTGTATATGTGATGTGAAATTCTGTGAGATTACTCTGTGGGAAAAGGATCAGTCTTCTGCTAACTGAAACACAGAATCACAAGCTCTGCCTGAAAACACTTAACAGTCTGGAAGGTTAAGATTAGATTTCTTACTTTCTTTGGAAACACTTTGAGAGCTGCTGATGAAGGAATCACCTGGGATCATGAATTATTAACATTAATTATGGTCTGATCAGAAATCTGTTAAATTAGGTGGTGAATTTCCAGGGCAAACTGCACAGTTTTGAATTTCCAGGGCAAACTGCACAGTTTTGCTACTGTGTAAGAGTCCTCAGTTGTGCTCTTGAGAGCAGGTACCACAAAGAAATTTTAATTTGGAATAAACTACAGAAGATAACTGCACATCTTCAGCGTTTCTGGAATTATTGGCTGAAATTTTCACCTCAGAAAACATAAAATATAAAAAAAAACTTAATTAAAAAAAACCAAAAAACAATCACTTAATTTCACAATACCTGTGATGCTGTAGCCACTTCCAGCACGTGCAGCCTCTGCAGGACATTCTGCATGTCTTCTTGCAATCTCATCAGCACTACTGCAATCTGTTCATTGAGGCTGCCTCTGGGTCCTCTGTCTGCCCCCCAGCGCTCTCCATCCCCTCCACTACCCATCTGGCCACCTTGGGAACCATCTCCTAGAGGCTGAAGTCTGTGCCCTGTTTTGAGGGAGAAAAAAAAAAAAATAGATCCATAAACCAATGGGGCACCAACTCCAGTGAAAATGCTTGATTTTAACAATTCAGTTTTCCCCCTCCCAAACTGAGTCTGCTACTCCTAATCCTAGGCTGTGTTCAGACAGTTCAAACCACTGTGAGGTTGCTGCAGCTCCTCTGAGGGCTTCCTGCAGCCTGTGCAGTATCATTCAAGCTTCTAGGACTGCATAAATATTTATCCAAAATTAATTCCCATTCAGTCAAGTCCATCAGCAGAGCCTGCCCTAGCAAAAAGAGTCAGATCTGTCTTATTATGGGGTGCTTTAAGAAGAGTGCACCCAGAAGGTCAAAAGAGGTTCTCCTCCCCATGTATTCTGCCCTGGTGAGATCACATCAGGATTATTCTGTTCAGCTCTGGGCTCCCCAGTCTGGGAGAGACAGGGAACTCCTGGAGAGAGTCCACCTCAACATGGGAAACTTCTTTGCCATGAGGGTGCTGGAACACTGGAACAGGCTGCCCAGAAGCTGTGGAGTCTCCTCTGAAGACTTTCAAAACCTGTCAAGACACATTCCTGTGTAGCCTGCCCTGGGTCAGAATCACTCAGAGGTGTGGCTAACACTCCCAAACCAACGTGCCACTTCTCCAAGGTGTTCCATGGTTTCAAGTAAGACACCAGAGGTATAAATGCATGTGCATTCTAAAGCAAATATGTCACTTGTGCAGAAACTTCTCATGTGCAGACAGGTTTGTAAGAGACCACAGAGAGGTCTCTCAACAGCAGCTGGGGTTTAAGAGAAGGCAAACCAGAAAAAGCCAATGTGCTTAGCACAGTACCCCCAAAACACAAGAAAACCCTTTTGTAACACTTACTATGAATGACATAAATACTCTGAAGATAAAGTGATTGTTGCTCACTGTCATCAGGATCTTGTTACCTGTTTCTATGTGAAGGACAGAAGCACTACACAGCATGACTATCCCACTGGACCACACTGGCACCAGCAACTTAAGGCAGTCAGAGTGGGGAACACAAAAGCAGCGTGCACAGTACCTCTCCCTCTTCTGACACTGTAGAAATCTGCTTTTTCTCCACCTTTCTTCTCTTTGTGAGGGCCTCCATTGCTGGCTTTGCCATCTTCTCCTCCACACTTGACTTCACCTTCTTCTTGAGCTGCTCCCTCTACAGTATTTCCATGCTGGAGATTCCCATAAGTCAAGCAAGCAGGCCTTGGCAAATCCGTATTTTCTAACAGAAGACTGCGATCTACATCCAAGAAATGGGATGAATGCTTTAAAGATCCTTTAGCAGATGTGATGATCTCCAAGGGCTACAAATTAACATTAGCAAGCAATTAAAGTCTGCAAAATGTGACAAGTTAAGCAATAAAAAGGAAGCATCACCATCTTTACTTCCACTTTAAGAAAAGAGCTTGCCCAGAATTAAGACTTTTAAGAGGAGCAGTTGTTTCCCCATCCAATCTGCTTGCTATTGTCTAAATGTCCTTTTCAGAATGAGAAGGCAATTGAGGCAAATATTCTCCAGTGATAACACTTGGGAGTTACTCCAGATGCTTCCAAGATACAGTAATACTCAGTAATCACTGAAATAGGAAATTAATGTCTGAAAATTCATCTTTCCTCTGTTTCATTGGCTTTGCTTCATAGAATCATAGAATGGTAAGGTTGGAAGGGACCTCAAGGAACATCCAGTTCCAACCCCCTGCCACAGGCAGGGACACCTCCCACTAGCACAGCTCACTCAAGGCCTCATCCAACCTGGCCTTGAACACCTCCAGGGAGGGAGCAGCCACAACCTCCCTGGGCAAACTGTGCCAGTGTCTCACCACCCTCACTGAAAGAACTTCCTCCTAACATCCAGTCTAAATCTCCCCTCTGCCAGTTCAGACCCACTGCCCCTTGTCCTGTCATTGCAAGACTTTGTCAATAGTCCCTCCCCAGCCTTCCTGTAGGCCCCTTAAGATACTGGAAGGCTACTCTAAGGTCTCCTGGAAGCCTTCTCTTCTCCAGGCTGCAGAACCCCAACTCTCTCAGCCTGTCCTTATAACAGAGCTGCTCCAGCCCTCTGAGCACTTTCGTGGCCTCCTCTGGACCTGCTCCAACACTTCCATGTCCTTCCTGTGCTGGGGGCTCCAGAACTGCACACAGGACTGCAGGTGGGGTCTGAGGAGAGCAGAGCAAAGGGGCACAACCCCCTCCCTTGCCCTGCTGCCCACACTGCTCTTGCTGTAGCCCAGCACACAGTTGCTGTCTGAGCTGCACTCACACTGCAGGCTCATGTTGAGCTTTCCATCACCCCAGACCCCCAGGTCCTTTTCCTCAGGGCTGCTCTCAGGCATTCCCCACCCAGTCTGTATTTGTGCCTGGGATTGTGCCTATGCTACTTCCTAGAGAATGAAGTGGGATCCTAACTTGGATGTGAGCCACCCTGCCACGTGCCATCAGCACCCTTGAGCAGGCAGCATCTGCTCACAGCAGAGATCAAGTTGCATATCATCAGTCTGTTCCAAACAGCTTGGCTGCAGCCTCTACCCCTCACCAAACAAAAGAAAGGTTCAGTGTTCCACCAACTTCTCACTCCAAATATGCAGCAGTTTAGGAAGAAACTAAAAATGGATGATGTGTGTTGATCAGAACATAGTTATATATTCTGCAGCAGAATTTAACTGCCTTAAGGTGGTTCAAGGAATCCTTTCTTCAGTGCAAGGCCAAGCACCCATGCAAGTATATGCTGAAGCAGACTGGGGACCTCAGCTAGCTGAAAAATAACTCCATCAAAGAGCCAAAAAAAAAAAAAAAAGAAGCAAAAGGCGAAACAAAAGTAGGCCCAAAGAAACGGAAACAGTTGTCAAAATCTCATTTATCAAGCAGCTCACAAACCTATCTCATGAGGACCAAAGGACAGGGTGTTTGCTACATCTTTTCCAATAAAAAGCTGCATTTAAATCTTTAATTATCTTCTAATTTGAATTGGTTCATCTGTGGTTCTACTTGTGTATTTATTTACAGGTACCTGACCTTTTGTTATTTTACTCAAAAACTGGCACTTCTTTCATGCAAGTTGGGAAATCCTAACAAATTATCTGCCTCCTTTAAATACAGAATCCCAAACAAGCTGGAATGACACACAAGGTAACTGGGAGATCACCTAGGTAAGACAGTTTGCAGCACTTCTACCAAATCACCTTTCCCAACATGCTTCATTACTGGGTAAAATCTTGATTTGCTAAAAGGAATTCTCTAGATCCTCAGGAAACAGTCAGGCAAGAGGAGGATGCAATATTGAAGAGCTTAGTGGTCTTCCTGATGCCATCCATCATTCATACATGTTCCTTCCCCAGACACAGGAAATGAGGTGTTTGGAGCACAAGCCACAAAATTCACACCAAAACCAGACCTCTGAAATAAGTCAACTAAGTCTACAGTTAGTCAAATAAGTCAACTAGTTAATCAACCAGCAAGTCAACTAAGGCTACAGTCAATATGATGAGCAGGGGCACAAACCCAATCAAAACTAAGCCAGTAGAGCTGCTGCCCACTTTTTAAAAGGAAGCCACTACAGCTGAAAAGAGTACAAGAGAACCCAGAAATCACTGTCATCTCCCATGTCCTTAAACCTAGGCCCATTTCCAGGCTCTGCCCTACAAGCCACCTGCCAAGACCCACTCTTTATTCTAACAAACAAATGCAGGATTCATCAGGCCAGAAAGAGTGTGCAAAAAGCTCATTGTTACAATGACACTCCCTGCCTCATAGGATAGGTGGATTCTGGTCCCTATGTACATTAGGAGACTAAATTTCATTTGTGGATACAGCCCTTGGTTTCTTTTTACTGTTGGTTTTGACAGGTGTTTCTTTGTATTGTTCTGGATACCTTCCCCTCACATAAATTCTGAAGGTAAAAAAGTCAAGGCTTTTAGGTCAGCAGTAACCAAGTTTTTAACAGACTGACAACAAAAAGAACAAAACCTGATAGTCCAAACAGGATAAATGTATGCATGAGCTACTTCACTCCCCTTTGTACCTCCAGGTTCACCTGAGAGATAGGAAACTATTTTAAAAAAATAAAGTATGCCAGTTCCAAAATACACCTTAGAATATTAACATTACCTCTTCTAGTCCAAGTTGCTCCATGGAGTCACAATAAACTTCACTGTCAGAATCACTGGTTAAGTGCTGAGTTGCTGAGACCTCTTCAGTATTCTCCTCATTTGCAGCTGCATGGAAAGAAGATACACAGAGGCTTTGTAAATGTGAGACAGTCAGGGTAAAAGCAGTGAGTTAAAATATCCAGATGAGTTTCAACTCATGTCCCTTTTACCTAGGACTGTCATCCTAAAGTTAGACTTCCAGTAAAGAGGATTAATTAATACAGGAATTATATTAAACTAATGGGAAAACTACACCTCACATTGGCATTTCTGCAGCCTGAGTTGATCATTTTCATTTTACCTTGTCCATTCTACTCTCCTTCCACTTATGAGGACAGGTTGAGAGAGTTTGGGTTCTTCAGCCTGGAGAAGAGAAGGCTTCCAGGAGACCTTGGAGTAGCCTTCCAGTATCTGAAAGGGGCTACAGGAAGGCTGGGGAGGGACTATTGACAAGGTCTTGCAATGTCAGGACAAGGGGCAATGGGTTTGAACTGGCAGAGGGGAGATTGAAACTGGATGTTAGGAGGAAGTTCTTTGCAGTGAGGGTGGTGAGACACTGGCACAGGTTGCCCAGGGAGGTTGTGGTTATTCCCTCTCTAGAGGTGTTGAAGGCCAGGTTGGAGGAGGCCTTGAGTGACCTGTACTAGTGGGAGGTGTCCCTGCCTATGGCAGGGGGTTGGGACTGGATGAGCCTTGAGGTCCCTTCCAACCTTACCATTCTATGATTCTATGATTCCTAAGCTCAGTATACAGCAGTTTTGCCTTATGTTATGTTAGTTTTAAACCCATGTATTTAGCCATCAGTTTGAGCAGTGGCATTTATATGTTCAGCCTTTCAGAATGGCAAATAAGGTATTACTGCCTTCCATTTTATACCAGTGAGTTTTCAAAGGCAAATATTATTTGCATAGCTACATTAATGACTTAAAAAGCAAACAATTCTCTCTCTGTAGGTTTGGGGCTGCTCAGTCTCTGAATTCACCTCTCTTTCTGTGGAAGATCCTGCAAGAAAGCCTTTTGTTAAGCTAATATTAAATCTGGTTAGTTTTTTTGAGTACTCTTTCTTTGAGTTTCTACAATTGAAAAGCATCACTGGTAGTTTCTGAATCCCAGGATTAAGCTTTCCATGAAAAAAAAACATGCAAATGAAAGCATGGCCTTGCAAGGACAATACCTTGGTGAGCACTGTTGTTTGCCATTTCTAGGCTTTGCTCTGTTTTCTTTATTTCTTCTTCCTCCAGATTCAAGCCATTCAGGGCAGCTTTGGTCTGGATGCCATTCTGCATCTCTGGGATAAAGCTGTCCTTGCAGCAGCCATTGGTAACAATGCTTTCCAAATCCTTAGCAGCTGCTGAGTCTGGTTTTACATTCTTGTAGTCTGTAAAAGAAGAGGAAAAGTCTGTAATTAGAAAGCCAGGCACCTAAGAGTTCAAAATATATTTCTTTGGGTACCTGATTTCCTGATGGACTGTATATACAATGTATCTGCAGAAGAAAATCTATACATGCTCCCAGATTCACATCCCCAGGGGTTGCATTCTTCTTCTAAGAAGTATAAATCATAGAATGGTAAGGTTGGAAGGGACCTCAAGGAACATCCAGTTCCAACCCCCTGCCATAGGCAGGGACACCTCCCACTAGCACAGCTCACTCAAGGCCTCCTCCAACCTGGCCTTGAACACCTCCAGGGAGGGAGCATCCACAACCTCCCTGGGCAACCTGTTCC
This sequence comes from Eubucco bourcierii, assembly GCA_013396675.1. Classification (NCBI taxonomy): domain Eukaryota; kingdom Metazoa; phylum Chordata; class Aves; order Piciformes; family Ramphastidae; genus Eubucco; species Eubucco bourcierii. The sequence goes on along the minus strand of VWZE01017294.1, from coordinate 668,816 downwards.
AGTGCCTCACCACCCTCACTGGAAAGAACTTCCTCCTAACATCCAGTCTAAATCTCCCCTCTGCCAGTTCAGACCCTTTGCCCCTTGTCCTGTCATTGCAGGACCTTGTCAATAGTCCCTCCCCAGCCTTCCTGTAGGCCCCCTTCAGATACTGGAAGGCTACTCCAAGGTCTCCTGGAAGCCTTCTCTTCTCCAGGCTGCAGAGCCCCAACTCTCTCAGCCTGTCCTTATAACAGAGCTGCTGTAGCCCTCTGAGCATCTTTGTGGCCTCCTCTGGACCTGCTCCAACACTTCCATGTCCTTCCTGTGCTGGGGGCTCCAGAACTGCACACAGGACTGCAGGTGGGGTCTGAGGAGAGCAGAGCAAAGGGGCAGAATCCCTTCCCTTCTCCTGCTGCCCACACTGCTCTTGCTGCAGCCCAGCACACAGTTGCTGTCTGGGCTGCATGTGCACACTGTAGGCTCATGTTGAGCTTTTCATCAACCCAGACCCCCAGGTCCTTTTCCTCAGGGAAACAAATAAACAATTTAATTTGCATAAAGAGCAAATGATTCTTAAAACCTAAGTAAGCAAATCCAAAGTAGGTCTCTCTGACAAATTAAATAATAATCCCAAATATCTTTGGAGGATAATAATCTGTAGAGAATTCTAAAGAAGTAATTTGATTTGGCTTTCACTTGATGCTGATATTTCTCAAAGCTTTTCATGGGGAACCTAAAGAAGTCTCACTGAAAGTTCTCTTTTATTTTCTCTGAAGGAAAAATTTGATTTTAAATTCCGTTATCACCCACATGGCTATTCACAGCTCTTCCAAATAGTGTTGGCAACAAAACCCAAATCAACGGGCTTGGTCATTTCACAGAGAGAGTGATTGGCATTGGAATGGGCTGCCCAGGGAGGTGGTGGAGTCCCTGGAGATGTTCAAGAAAAGACTGGATCGGGCTGTTAGGGCCATGGTTTGGTGGACTGGGTAGGGCTGGGTGATAGGTTGGACTGGATGAGCTTGGAGGTCTCTTTCCAACCTGGTTGATTCTATGATTCAATATAGGGTACAGACTTTTAGCTAACCTGCTGAGGAACTTTGAAGCTGAGTTAAAAATTGTGTGGCATAGCTCATCAATCTGTACTAGTTTTGGATCTCACAACCCAGGCTGAGATTCTGCCGTTTTTCACACATGCATCCACATGGATTTGCAGCTCATTCTCCTGAAGAAGCTCAGCATTCAAAATGCTTTGAGATTTTCTACCAAAGGACTACTTTGGAAGGGACACAAAACACACCTTTTCCATTTAGCTGCACTTCTTTTTCTTCCTCTTCACGAAGCCCTTCTTCTTCTGACTCTGCTCCACTATCACTGCTTTCAGCTTTTCCATTCACAGCCTTTAGAGCTGGAGTGGAACTCATGACATTGCTAAGGCCTGAGAAAAAAATTCAGAGAGGAAAATACGTTACAAGAAACAAAAACCTACATCCCCCCCCTTTAAACTACCAGTCATAGTTCTTCAAAAGTATTTCCATATTAGAAGATGTACCAAATAATGCTTTATTTCTATGAGCTCTTCCTTAATTGGTTTAATGTTTCCCTTTTGTGGCTCACTTGTCTAGTGTTAAAAAAGAGATCCTCAATGACTCTGAAGAAGCCTACTGGAAAGAGACAGTAGGCCACCTGCACTGCCAAGTTTCAGGTCAGGACTCTACTGTTTCTAGTTAGAATACAGCTGCAGTAAGTTTTTACCTAGCAGCAATGTGGCCATGTTCTTTTAAACTCAGAAATCAGCATTGGCTTAGAAGTTCTCTTTAGGGCTAAAACTGCACTCAACTCAAAAGGCAAATGTTCAAGTGTTCCATTACGTGAGCAGCAAGGCTCTCACATAAAAACATCACAGAACCACAACAGCTCATGCATGTTCTCCTGCAGCTATCCAAGCAGATGCAAGTCATGGTGAGAAGACTCAAGTTTGTTCAGATCTTTGTCTGGCAAAGAGCATACAGAAAGAAATGCTGGTTTCAGTAAAAAAATCATGATGAAGTAAATACACTCTGCATGGTCAGTTACATAAATAGCAACAAAATAACCACTCTGAACAAAGTAACTGCTCCTTTCTTGTTAGCCACCTCTTGGATCACTCCAAGAACCAGAAATAATTGACTGTGAATGCTTGGGAAATTGCAAGGTAAAGGTTTATGCTAAAAGATATGGAGAACTGAAGGGACAATATGGAGAAAAGAGATGGAGAACTGTGTTAAGACAGAGGGGACAGTTTCTGTGAGACACTTGCACATTTCACATGTTGACTCCAAGGCTAAAGTCAGCGTAATTTCTACATTCCCTTGTCAGGATCATGAAAGATTAATTCTTACATTGAGGCTTAACATTAAACAGCAAGATAACACCCAGTTATGCTGGAGCTGCCAAACCAGCTCCTCTACTTTCCTTGCTGAGTGGCACTTTAGAGCTAAGAGGTTCCTGCTTTTATTCTTGCAATGAAGAGCCTTCCTACATTCCTCTAAGTTTCAAAGCTTATCCATAGTGCTTTAAAAAAAAAAAAAAAACCCAAAAAAAAAAAAAACCCCTTGACTTTGTACACAGAAATACTGCATGTGTTAAAGTGTTAAACATCCTGTCCATCTTAGTTTTAGTGCAAGGTCAAGTGTCTGTGAGCACCCTGCATCACAGTTTTGGATTGATTTAATACAACTTTCATTTGAAGACTTAAACCCTGCTTCTTTATTGTAGAAGGAGAACTTGAAAAGCTGTTGTCTCTCTTGTAGACTGCAAGAGCAAAAGCCATCATATGCTCACTCTCTCTTCAATGAAGGAGTCTTCTTATTTGGAAGGAAATCTGTTTCATGTAAGAAAGATCCTCACATTATTTCCAGTTTATTTCTCATAAGCATGCCTCATTTATTGTAAAATCCAGTTCTCAAGGTGTTTTCCTGAGAAACAGTGTGAGGAGATAAGGTAGCAGTTGCCTTCCACAACATGCTCATTAAAGCACAGACACAGCTCCCCTGGCACGGCACAGCATGCATCATCCCTCCCTTTGACAGAAAAAAAGGGAGCAGGGCCACAGTCATTCATGTGTCCTACCCAGTCGTGGGAGTAAACAGGAAAGACAAGTCTAGGAGGAACATTTAGTGGTGAAGGAAGGCAAATTAAAAGTGTAAAGTTCCTCATCCCACCAAAGGTACTGTACTGGTTAGAGTTTAGCTTCTCAGGGGAAACCAATACAGTAATAATAGGATGCCTTCCCCTCTCCCCACCTTCTTGGAAAGGGGGAGAGAAAAGAGAAGACTGAAGGGGTAAAGCCACCCACAGAACAGTCTGGCCACGATTTGGAAGGTAAAAGAAAACTTTAACAGCAAGTTAAAAGGTACTTAAAACAGGGGAGTTACAAATAGGTATAGGAAAGGGATAACAAGATACAAAATATACATATACAACCAGATGGATGGCAGTATAAAAAGAAGCCCACCGGGTGGTACAGGCTGGCCAGAGGTGAGAGAGAGCAAAAGGAAGTCCCTCTGCTTATATAGGGGGGTCCAGACAAGAAGTGGAAGTGGGCTGAACACTACACCTGGGGTCAAGCAGAGGTAGGGTCAAGTTCTGACCACTCCCCTCACCCAGGAGGGTTAACCCTTTACAGGTACTTGTAAAGAGCTCCAGCTATGCTGTAGGTTTTTCTCTTAAGATTTCCCTCTTTCCCTTTTGAAGGGAAAGTCTCTGAATAGTTAAGCACGTTGTCTCTTCACTTTATTTCTGTAAGAGGTTTCCCCAAATGAATAATCTAAGTGAGACATTGCATGTGTTTAAATAAAAAGATGAAACTCAAAGTATCAGCAGTAACAGATTAATGGCGTCATGACATGGGACACACAAGTAACTGACATCCACCAGGACCATCTTTCTTCCAGAGTCAATCTAAGCGACAGTGCTCCTGAAAGCTACAAAAAAGAGGCTTCACTTTGATGCCAACTCTGAAAAACACTGCATCATAGAGAGCTTTGTCCACCTGAAATACCAGACTAATGGTGTGCTTTCCCTCAGAACCCTTACACTGTTTCCCTCACCAGGTCCATCCACAATTGCTTTCTCTACAAGGTAAAAGCATGGCTTGCTGCCACCCTCCTTGTTACTCTAAGTATCTAAGAAACCAGCAATAATGCCTTCTTTACAGTAAGGGTGTTGAGACACTGCCACAGGTTGCCCAGGGAGGTGTGGTTGCTCCCTCCCTGGAGGTGTTCAAGGCCAGGTTGGAGGAGGCCTTGAGTGACCTGTTCTAGTGGGAGGTGTCCCTGCCTACGGCAGGGGGTTGGAACTAGATGATCCTTGAGGTCACTTCCAACCTTACCATTCTATGATTCTAATACTGGGGGTAATAGGGTTAAAGACTAAACAGAGCCAACTAATAGTGACTTCTATAGTCCTTGTTAATAGGTTAGTAGCTACTCCCAGAGGAACATAACTTTACAGATGAAATATAAGAGCCAAGCAAGCTTTCAAAACTTTATTTGGTTTGTGCTAACCCAAACCATCCCCCACTCCCTTACTCTGTTCACCCACAGTTACTGCAGGCAAAACGTTAGTAGTTTTCTCTGTTGCCCTCACTTAGATATTACAGAATCCCTCTTGGTTTATTATTTTCATCCTGCTGCCTCCAACACCAACTTGTGACATTTCTGAGAGTCTTCTAAATCAAAGCTCTTCTGTTCTGCAGCTGTAAAAGGGATTATGTTCTACTGAAAAAGTCTGGATTGGGGGTTTGTGTGTTTCATTTTGTTGGTGTTTTGGGTTTTCTTCTGTTGTTGTTTTGGTCTTGTTTTTAAAGCTGTGTAGCAGTAACAACAGGCAAACGGAAGGAAGAAGGATTTAGCAAAAGAAAACAGTGAGATGGAAAGGATGTGAAGAACAGGCACAGACTCTCCACAAACTTCCAGTAGCTGTTTATCTTCTTCTGTCAGCTCTATTAAGAGACTTCCTAAGAGCAATTCTAAATCTATTTAAAAAGGCAACACCACAACTCCTCTCAATGACCTGTGTAACAGGGCCAAGTTTCTCAAAAATATGCATTTGAGTTCTAACTCCCCACATTTTCAAGGCAACTTGTTACCCAGATGGCAGTTATGAGCTTAAATCCTCTGTGGATCTGCCCCAGCTCAAGGGTCATTTTACAAAGCAAGCCCAGCCTAGCAGGCTGTTCTCAAATGCCTTCTATTTTGGGTTTTCTGAGCAGGCACATCACTCTTACACAATGCTAGCATGCACTGCTGGAGCTCTACCAATGGTTGGCTCAGCACAACACAGTATCCTCACACAAGTCCAGCAGCCTCTTGCTCTTTGCAAATACCAAGGACTAGGAACTAGTCTACAACAGCAGGTGAATGGCATCAAACATTAGCTGTGCACTCTACCATTTCATGAAAATTCTGAGCTTTTGCAAAATATTGTCACTTTATTATCTGCTCAATAGCAGCAAAATCTTGCCCACTAAAAGATTCTTTTCCTCACCTACTTTATATAGGGATCTCTTCATACACCTGTGTTTAACCAGGTTCAAACACTGTCAAAATTCAGTCTTAGAACCTTATAGGTTGTACAAAATTGTTTTGATAACCAGGTGATTAGAATTCTTTTTTTGCATCACAGCCTGATGTTTCATACTTGTTCCTGATCCAAGCAGGCTCCTTGCTTCATTTACAAGTTCATGCAAGCACATTCTGCCATTTCCAATACACTTGGTTACACAAATCTCCACCTCCTTTTTGAAACCCATGTATCCCATGACTGCAAAGGGTGATGCAGTGAGAAAAGGCTATGTCAGCATCTGGAAGCAATAACTCTCCAGCTAGAGGAACAAGAGTTCCTATACCCTCATTTCCTCAATTCTTTTTAATATAGCCCACTACAAAGAAAATTTCAAGGGGCCTAGTCTGCCCTGTAACATCTGTCCTGCAATACTCAAACCAGCTTCCATCACAAATAGAGACTTTGGAAGAGGTCTGTCAAAAATACAGGCACAGTTCCTTCCTCTATCACTGGTTTCTCACTTTTACATGTATTAAATGCACATCCTCTGAAAAGTGCACTGCCTAGCCACACAGATTGTGGAAACCACATCTTCCCCTAGACAGTTCTCCTCCTTTTGTGTTTTAGTCTTCCTGAAGTTTGCTATCCTGGAGATAAAGAAGCCTCCCCTCCTTCTTGCTTTGCTTTTAATACACTTGTTTCTTCAGCATTCCTCTCTCTACTCATGTGCTCTTCAAGCTGTTACACTCAAAGAGACACCACTGCATTTCAAACCCAAAATTTAATCAACACTCCCCACGTCTTTGTTTATTATTTATGAAGATCTAAACAACAGTTTGTTGATAAGAATAGAGACAGTAACAGGTTTTTAAACAGGTACAGTAAATGACAAGTGTGGTACTAGGATTAGTGATCCTGAACCTTGACTCTTTTCCCTTCAGCACCCATACACTTTCTCATCCCATCCATATCATCAATACCTGATCTTTTGAGTTTTCAGAATACTTTCTGTACAAATAAGGTTATCAAGATCTGGGGTTGACTTAGGCACATTTCTCTCCTATCTCCCCCGGGGCTTCTGTCAGCAAAGACAACCTGCCAGCACTGGCAGATTATTCCATGAAGGCCACCAGACATCCACAGTACAGGAACACCAAGTACAGAGTGAGACCAATGGATGCAGGCTTTGCCAACTTGCTGTCAGCACCTTAGCCAACAAGCATGTATGAAGCAGCTGTGCTGTGTGCATTCTCACAGCTATTCATAGGAATCTGCAAGAGCAGTAAGATCATTTCAGAATCTAGGATGTCCCCATCCCTGGTAGGGTGTTGGACTAGATCTCCAGAGGTCCCTTCCAACCCTATCATTCTGTGTGTGTGTGAGCTACTACTTCCCTCTGGAAAAACAAGGAAGACTTGCTAAGATCTCTTCTCCATGGAAGAGGTACAGTCAACATCAGGAACTTCAATGTCACATAGCAAGCAGAATGGAGCACAACACTGTATAGTTTTGTCCCAGAAAATACGAAATATGAAGAGAGTGAGCTCAGAACCCCACAGGGAAAACAGAATTAAGCTTGAAAGCAACAGAAAGCCATATGGCTGAGCCACCTATAGGCCAGAAACTCTGGTCCCCTATTATATCCTAAATCAAAAATTGCTTTGCCCACCACCCCACAAAACAACAAATGGGAAGCAACAGGAAGCTTATATCCTCCTGCCACTTGCTCCAAGCCTACCAGCTGAACAGCCATCTACACAGTCCATATTAAACACAGCCTCACAGGTGGCCTTTCCATATATTTTAAAGGCTATAATTGAAGTAATTATTTTTATGACAACAAAGTGATGCATTAAACACCAGCCCATGCCCACTGGGCACTTTTCTGACAGTAATCAAGACAAGACTACCTACAACTGCTCTTCACCAGCTTTCCATACCTCTGTTTACTACTACTTCTTTGTAGTCTGTCTCTGTAGAACAGAACTGTGAGAAATTTGGATTTCAGTCCTTTCATCACAAGACAGATCTTAACTACAAGTGAGACCTCTAAAATATAAAGTGGTAACATTTTATAGCAAGTGTGCACATTTGCTGGATTCTCAAAACCTGAGGAGTTTTTGACTGCTTATTTTCCTTTTGCAATCAACTGTTGCCTGGTTGGAAGAAAAATCCAGGTCCAACAAGCAATTATGCACAAAACCTGTTACTGCTGACTCAATCCAGCATGAGACAGGTTTTTCTTTTCACAGAAGGATGCTTCTCTTAGCTCACTCTACTTTGATTCTTAGATTCTCACACTAGGATACCCTGCTGCTTACCCTGTGGTGATACATTCTCTGCTGCTCTGTATGACAGAGGAACTGTTGACATCTTCAGGCTTGAGGTTATCTGATGTTCTGCCCCAATTTCCAGCAGTGCTAGACAGCACTGGCATAAAACTGTCAGTTTGAAGTCAAATGACAAAGTAGGTTCAGATTTGTCTGGAAAGCACGAAGCAGGCATATATTGCAACAGGTCAAGCCACAACTTGCTGAAACACTGATCCACATCTCATTGAGACTCCCTGTTGACTTTGGCACCTGCTGGCCCAGCCCTTAATCCTACCACAATCCCATCCTGCAGCAAATGCTGCAGAGAATGTTCTAGATATTCTGAAGGTAAGCTGTTAAACCACTGAGATATTATCAAAAATATTTGCATGGTAAATTTCACAACAGCCTCCCTGAATACAATCTGTAACCTTAATTTCAGCTGTTCATTTACCATTGGAAACTAGGGGGAAAAGTTCAAAGGACAGAAGGTTAAAAATCTCTCTCAACCTCTCCTGCCCCATGTTTGTCCTGCCTTAACACCCCTTCTAACTGTGGTGCTGCTACTCATCCAACATACCCTACCAAAGCACAGCTACTTCAGAGTAACAGCAACAAAGCACTAAAGATTCACAGCCACTGTGTCCCTTAAAATCCTAGAGAGGAAAAAAAGGAAGAGAAGAAAGGAAATCAGTTTAGCAAGCATATCTGAAGTCAAACAAATGCTTGTGAATCAGAGAGTGTTTCACCAAAAAGGCCACACACAAGCAGGAAAAGCCAGCCACCAAATGCTCCACCAAGAAACCAAGATGTTGAAAATAACAACATGAGATGTTCTTTGACAAAACTACTGTAACATTTTATCATATGCAACCTACCAAAGCACATCTGGAAAATATATTGTTTTAAGAATAAGTGTTTCTATCTTAAAATCCTAAATAAGAACAGCCTCAACTTCTTCAAATGCAACCCTCCCTTACAAGTTTACTCTGCACTAACTACCTTTGAAACAGAAGTGTTGACATATATTTGTTTGTCCTAAAAGCACACAGACCTCAGTGGATGTCCTCTTTTAAACCTAGCTCACATATCTACTGCAGAAAGACACCAAGCCAATTGCTGACTAGCTGAACCTGCCTGTGAGGCAGGCCAGCTTCTGCCATTCACATCAGCTGCTCCTGAAGCAGTGTCCCGGGTGGGCTGCCAGTGCAAACATGGTACACTGCAATCAGCACTGCCCAGAGCCAGCAAATGCATCAACAGAAGTCACCTTGCTTCAAAAGGGCTTCACCTGGTGCAGGCACAATACAGCTGGGGGCAGAGTTCTCAGGAGAGGAATGCTCATGAAGATGACAAAGTTGGAGAGTGTTACAAATTGTCAAACTTCCCACAGCCTCTGCAGTGTGTTACTTGTCAATACTGAGGGCAGGACTTGGTCTTCACAAAGTGTACTACTACTCAGCACAAAGGTGAAGGGTCATCTTTATTCAGTAGGATTTTCCAATTTTCTGTTACAAAGCATAAAGAGTACACAGGAATATTCTAATGAAGAACTTGCAAACAATTCTCAGCCACTTTTCGTAGTTGTTGAGATAGCTTAGTGCAGGCCTGTAGGTGTGGATTTTCTTGCCTCCCCTATCCCCCACCTTGGATTTACTTGCTTTCAGAAAAAAAAGAAAAACATCCACAAAAATACAGCTGGCTCTGAAACCTTTGATATTTACACACAGTACCACATCAGTAGGGTGCCAATTCGAGCCCACTTTTGGCTTCTTCAGGTGTAACATAACAGTAAGGGTTGAGTGCTCATTCAGAAAACTTCCATTTCGAAGATTGTCTTATTACATCGGCTCGGACATCAGATTTCTTCTGCATTTATTGCAAGTGTGAAAAACTGACAGGTTGGTCTTCTAAAGCACCTCTGCCACTTGACCTGACAGTCTTCCCTCTACTCTTTCAGCAGCTGTAAGCAAGAGTCTTTCTGTAATGCAGCAAGTTACCCATTCTCTCCTCTGCAGTGCTATGACAGCTGAGAGCCCACTCCCTTCTTTGATGGCCAGCATTTTCCTACTTGAAAGTCATTGTCAGTAATTGCCTCGGCACAAAAGAACTTCATACCTATGAGAGGGACTACTGCCTGAACTTTCCAGAAAGCCTAAGCTTTCAAAACACTACCCAGGTTACACATTGTTTAAATACCCTTCAGATTTGCTCAGGCTATTGAAGAGAATTCTTGATTTTCCTTTCTTTACCAACACATCCAAGTCTGGGTATTTTTAACCCACAGATCCAGCTAGGTTGTCCTACTTGTCTAGTAGATGCTAAGTCTTTTTTTTTTTAATGCTGGGATGCCAGGCTTCAGTGTTCTTTATTAAGGACAGCCACAAGCTCTCTTGATTCAAGGAAGACAGTATTCCAATGGTTCATATTTAACATTCAATTCTTTAAAAAAATCAATTCTAAAAGGCTCCACTTCTCTGTTGAGGCCACTCTGCTGGACATGATATACCAACCACAGTCAGCATACACTAAACTTCCAGATAACCTTCTCCAGATAACTAATTCAAGAGTATCCTTGATTCTGAGTAAGTGGCACACAATTCTTAAACAATTAGGTAGTGACCTTCATACAGTTAAAATCTGATGAAAAAAAACTGGAAGACTAACTCAAAACAGAATGGGCCAGAAGATGGAGGCATAAAGTATGAAGTAAAAGACACAAGAGAAGGTCTGCAGTTTCCAGAACATACCAATTGTTTTTTCATGGGCATGCAATCTCTTGCAACAGAACCTACAGAGAATAGGGGCCTGGGGACAGGGGAAGAAATAAGACTGGAAGAACTAGCACAACCAAAACAGGCAGAGTAGTCCTATCTTCAGTGTGTATCTAGGAGACTGAAAGTATTCATGAATCCATTCTTCTGGGAACAGTGAAACCTGTACTGCAAAGAATAGTAATTATTTCCAGCTTCACTTTTCATAGGGGAAGTGGTGAGAGCACTGAAGAAAGTTTCAAAGCCTTAAATGTGATGGTAAAGTCCTAACATAGAGCAGACATTGTGAAAATTCTCTTTCTATTCATTTGTGAGATTAGATGCTGCACCTTTAAACCATAGGAGTGGTGACATCAGGTTTATTGCACCACCGACAGGTGAAATCTTCTGCGTTGTTTTACTTACACTGCCTCTTAAAACAGTAGGCTGAATTTGTTATTGCTATAGGTGTGGTTTAACTGCAGTGATTCTCTCTTTGCCTAGATAAGTCACTTTAAGAAATGGCTTTTGGCACAGTGCCACAGCCACCAAGTCCAAGTAAATCCTTATTACACAGATCACTGACCTGAATCTACTGATACTCCTCTAATCTTGCCCATCAATCCAGCTGTCAGGCAAGCTCATTAAATCCCAGACATGAGGCACACAAATTTAGCTGAGTAAAATGTCACAGATCTCAAAAATGAACACTTAAATTCTACCTTTCCTCAGCAACACTGAAAAACTATCTCACTTTCTCTGAGACTTGACACTGTGCTGGTTTGAGGCTAATTATAATATTTTAATAGAGAAAATTACACTACAGGCTGTGAAAGGAAAACATGGTGATGTCTATTTCACTCATAGGCTCGCTGGAAAATTGTTTCGGGAGGAGAAACCAAAACTTAGATAAGTCACTCTCTGTCTCTTGCTGGGAGAACAGCAGCTTGGGCAGTCTAGCAGCTTCTGGCTCTGGCTCCTCTGCCGATTAATTTTCACTAACCACTCTTCTTCTAACCCCATCATGGTCGATCCTCCTAATTCACCTTGCATGTAAGCCAAACCTTGGGGTAAGGTACAGGGGTGGGGAGAGGGTGGAAGGGTGGTTGGGAGCCCCTCCTGGGGTCTCTGATTTCTGGGAGGGGAGTTGTGTTGCTGTATTACCTTTTACTTGTATATTTCTGTA
>VWZE01017294.1:638679-657004 GCA_013396675.1 Eubucco bourcierii | reverse complement strand
AACCATCACAGACACCAAAAGCAAAAAATCAGAACTATGTTCTCCTTTAAGGTGTGTGGAGGAAAAAAGCCACACAACTTAGCCAGCTGACTCTTGCTTCTTAAAACACATTAAACCAATTAATTTGTGCAGTGGTTTGTTTTAAAAATGGTTTCAAAAAAATAGAAATGCAACAGAGCAAAACTGAACTGCAACTTCAAGCCATATTTAAACAACTGTAAGCTTTATATTACAACCTTATGAACATGTTACCTGTAACATAACTGTTATTTTGAAAACATGGTCACAATGGCACTGCCAAATAAAAGTTTAAAAAAAAAAAATAAATCACCACACTGATTTTTATGCAGCTGTGACACCACAAGGTTTGCCACTTGTCAGGGATTCACGATGTTTCAATAGATATTCCCTTCATGAACTTCAGCCTCAGAAAACCTAACTTGTAAATTTCACAAGCCCATCTCAAGGCTCTGTATGTGCTAGTGAAAGCGAGATTTTAAAAGGCACTGATTTTGAGTCTGGGGTGGGGTTTTTTTGTTTTGGTTTTTGTCCCCTCTCTAAATTTTAGATCAGGGCTGACAGAGATGGATTACCAGCTGTGTATGCAGTTTGCTAATCCACAGCTACAGCAGGAAGTAGCAATGCACATTTCAAATAGTTCTTTTTCTTTTTTCAAGTTTTTTTTTTGTTTTGTTTTTACTAATGAAAAGGTAGAAACTAGATTTGGGTGAAGCAGTTATTTGTTTTATATACTTTCCTTTCTTCAGTAGCTCAAAAACCCTGTAGGCAAGGACCAAATACTCAGCTTCCTGGGTCTAACACTGTTCTGTACCTCAAAAGTAAATTCAACCAAAACCCAGCCTTAATGAAGTGGCAAGCCCAGAGGTCACAAGTGTTAGCAGGAAGTTATTACAGCACCAAAACAATGGAAAAGATGGACTTACACATAATTTATTATTCCTACCTTCCAAATACTTAGAGACTTTCTCCATTTGAACTGCCATATGGTAAAGAGAATGAACAGAAAGATGCAATGTTTAGCTTTAAAAAAAAAAAAATTAATCACTTTTATACAAGCCCCCCAAAATGTGGAGTTATAATTATCAGTAGTACAAAGGAAGTTATGTGTCCGAACCTGAGGTTAGGTCGGTTCCTCTGTTCTTTTTATCTTCTACTATTTCATAGAAGGGGCCTATCACTTGCAGTAACTCTTCCACTTTGTCCGTCATTGGCATGCTCTCAAGAATCTGCACAAAGCCAAAATATGAAGTGTCTTATGAAACAGCATTTCCACAAGGCACTGATTTTTAAAAGTGCTGGTCACTGTAAAACTCAGTAACACTTCATTAAGTTACTTAATGAGTTATTCTGACTTTAAAGAAAAGAACATAAACCAAATTTACCAAATGAAAACCTTAACTGGCTGTATTAACATTTTTTAAGCAGTAAGATGGGAGAGCTAATGTATTTGCCACCACTAAAGGACTGATTCAGCACAGTATTAGTAGACTTTGGAATCCATTATTTCAACAACTTCCAACTAAGTAAACTCAAAGTTCCATAGGTTGCTGTTATCTGATGCAATTTAGTTTACAAACAAACATTCCCACAGTAAACATGAAACTGAAAAGCTTTTTCTTTAGAAGATACTTTCTAGCTGTCAAACCTGCCATCTTCAATGGAATGCTGAGCAGGTAAGAAGCAGCCATACAGGGTCCCATCTGGACCCACATGAAATGGACAGAATATAGCAAAACTGGGACAGTGCAAAGATTTGCTCAAAACTGCAAACTAGAGCCAAATCTTGACCTTGAAGTAATTAGAAGCTCTTTTGAGACAACTGTCTTCATTGGAAATTTCAAAACTGGTAACTTTGATCATCTGATAAAAAGGCAAAATCTTAAATCTAAAATAAACAGAAGAGATTCAATAACTACTATTTAAAACCATACTGTATCATTGTCCCATTCCAGCCTAAGTCCTTTCAATGAAGCTTTTTGCTGATAGGTTTTTTTTGTTTTGGTTTGTTTTTTTTTAATAATAATTGTTCAAAGGAAGCAACTGCTGTAGGGAAAGATTCGGACAAGAGCAAACTAACAGCTACACAGACATCCTCCTCTAGAAGAACACCAAGAAAGCAAGAGATGATGATACAAGTTGCCACAAAACATGCTGCTCTAAAGCACCAAGCACATCACACAGTAGCAAAAGCAAAAACTACAGCATTACTTCACAAAGCAGGAGCTGCAGGCAGGCTAGCAGGTACCAAGGCAATCCAGGACACCAAGAGACATCAAACTGCAATTTCATTGCCACTTCTCTGATCTATTTAGTGCATGTAATTCATTCTGTATTTGTAAGAGAGAAGTGCTCCATGCTCAGATACAGAGCTGGATGTGAACCAGAGACAGGACACTTTTGTGATTTAAAAATGTAATTTTTTTTTTAACTTCAACAGCACTGAGTGAGCCAAGAAACCTATGCTACAACAACACTTGGGTTTGCTATGGGTTTACCTCCACACTGCAAACTTTCACACACGCATTTCTATGATGGCTGCACATAACTGCTCTAAACAGACCTCAATATACTCTGCAACTAGGAGCAATTCTGTGAATCTTGTTTCTGTTAAAGCTAGTAGTTTGCAAAACTCTAAGACAAGCAACAAAAGAGAATTTATTTCCACAAGCAAAATCATAGAATGGTAGGGTTGGAAGGGATCTCAAGAATCATCTAGTTCCAACCCCCTGCCATAGGCAGGGACACCTCCCACTAGTACAGGTTACTCAAGGCCTCATCCAACTTGGCCTTGAACACCTCCAGGGAGGGAGCTTACTTTCATTAGTCACTAGTCATTACATGCCATTTTAAAATTGCTAAGTGCAAAATAAGGTATTATGTACCCTGAATTACTGCTTTCATTGGATACTAGAAAATTCACATGTGAAGACTTCTTTTAAATAGAAACACCACATTGCTAACACTTAGGTATCCTGAGGTACCACCCATTTCTAACATCAAACAAAATAATGTACCTGAAGCATAAAAACAATCACTTTAAATAGTATTATAATATAAAATTTCAGAAATGCTGCTTGGAAGATGTATTAACCTTACACAAAATGCTCCTGAGCTCAGATTCATTTTAGCTAAGACTAAGACATCTTTGGTTATCTCTCCCCAAGACCTAACATAGGTACATTCCTCAATAGCTGTGATTTTCAAGGGGAAAAAATACACCACTTAACACATTTACAATAAAAGTATCTTGTGACAAGATCAAAAAAATCAAAGATCAATGTGTCAATGCTAGGGACATGTCCCAGGGCAGAGGGTTATAAGGTTATAACAGTGTTTTTTTTCCCCCCTCTTAGATGTAGATACCCATGCAGCAATAGCAGAATGCTCAGAGTACCACCACAAGGATTAGTGCAGTATATGCTGATAGGACAACCCAGCAGACCCAGCTGAAATACACTTCCATTGACATTTCAAGTAGAATCAATTGGGCTGGAAAAGCTGAAGCTAGTATTTCAAATATGAGAGCTGAAACAGCACTAAAGCAGTTTCAAAGCTGAGCGAGGCAAGCAGTCATTTGCTCCCCAATCCCTGCAGTAATCTGTACAGAGGCAGAATATTTGTCCTTCATTAGGGTCAAGTAAGTAGACTTTTTCACAGGAGGTTTACTAGGGTTTGGGGTTTTTTAGTACAAAAATTGCAGTTTCACTTAGTGTCTTGACCAAACCAACTAGCACACTGAAAACAAAAAGATACTTTACTGCTACGCTAACAGTTTTGGAATCCAAGATTTGAAATTAAGAACGAAACTTTGTGGTAAGTATCCAAAATGAATTATTAACATTTAGGGAGATTTTTGTGGTTGGTTTTTCTTTTTTTTTTTTTTTAACCAAATCAACAGTATTTGGCCTTCTGCAATTTCTGCAGTTGTTTACTTTTCATTTTAAATCAGTTACAGTAATACCAGCAGGAACTAAATTACCAAAATTACAGACAGGAAAAAGAACAGTAGTCAGACTCCAGCTCTGCGCTTAATAAAAGTTTGTGTTGTATCAATCATTAAACATGTTAAGTACTTAATACCAAGAGAGTGGCCTATGAGAAGTATTCAGAGTACATCTCCTCAAAACAGACATTTTTATGGTAATCTCTATAATAACAGATCACAATTATACTTTTATCCTGTCTGACAGTAGTCTTTGAACTGGAAAGGTCACCTAGAAGAACTGCAGTGGAAAGACTGCAGAAAAAAAGAGTTAGTTACTAAAAGGTAACAAACTTCAGGTGTTTTACTTTAGCTGATGCTGCAGTTCCTGTTTAATATAGTAACAGTGCCTGTTTACAAGTTACAGGTGTACTCAAAAAAGGACAGCCTGAATTACTCAAACCTTTTGGACTGCAACTATAATATACAAGGAATATTTTCGTGGTAAGTGCAGAAAACACAGATTGCCAAGTTTTTTCTTGAAAATTTGAAGATGATTAAGTTTACAGACAATTATCTTCACGTCTCCAGTCATAAAAATGAGACTCCTGCTCCTGAAGTCCCTCTGGAGGGTTGTTTTTTCCCTTACCAAGATAAAAATTACTTAACCTCTCAACTCCAGAGAACCAAGGCAGTTTGCAGTAAATCAGCTTTTCTTTCGTAATTTAAGTTCCAGTGTTCTCACCACTGCTCCCCTTATGATTTCAGTGCTTCAGTTTCAGTAGCTCTGTCATTTAAGCTTTCTATCAGCTGCAGTTTCTCTGAAAGCAACCTCAAGGCTTTGGAAAGAACTACATAATTTTCTCCTCACAGACCAAACAGCATAGTACTGAAATTAACAGTTTGCATAGGGAGTAACTTTGATAGTATTAGTCAGTAAGAATCTTCTCACATCACCTAATTCATTTATGTCACATTTGTTCTAAAAGATCCCTTTCAATCATTAGTAAAGTTACCTTTTTCATTTCTTCAACATAGGCTATCATGGCTTCTTCTTTGGACATGTCTCCCAAGGCACTCCAAGCATCCCTAGGAAAGCAAGCCATATACACCTTCAGAATCTTCAGAGCCTGGCCTTAAGTAGGTCAGTTACATAAGGCCAAAGTTTCTCTGATACAAATAAAAGCCAGCAGCAATTCACAATTTTGTTTCTGGTTGTTTTGTTTGGTTTTGGGTTTTTTTCCAAAGTTCAAATGCCTATTTTACTAGCATAATCATATAGTGGCAACACAAAGAAGCAAACTGAACAGCCTGGGAACTGAAGTGTCCCTTACTGACCAGCTACAACCCCGTACCCAATAAGCTGTTAACAAGTCCAGGTAAGAGAGACATTTCTCTTTTGATTAAGTGAATTTTTTTAAGACCCTTTGGTGCAAGTGCTAAGTGCTTCAGCCAGCACTTAGTTGTCAGCAAGTTAGAACAAGCTACATGAAAAATCTGTCCTTTTCAAGTCTAGCAGCTAGACACATCAGTCTAGCAGGCAAATAGTTTAACCACAGCAGCTACTTATCTTCTAAAAAAAAAAAAAAAAATTCCTCTTCTCCAACTTTTCCAGACAGAATAACCCAATCATATTTATTCATACTGCACAAGGAATCTGTTAGAATACAGAATGGAATAAAATATTTCCTTCCTCAGTCTTGCACTTTGACACTGTCCCATCCTTTTGCCAGATCATTTGTCTGGTTTACACAATACCCCAAAGGTTGGTGGCTCACATTTCAGCCACAACCAACCAGATGTATGGAAGCTCACTACCCTAGCTCCTTGCAAAGATACCCCCTTCACCCTGACTTCAGGAGAGTGGGGAGGAGGAAAGAAAAAAAAAAAAAAAGAAAGAAAATCAAAGGAATAATTTCACAGATCCCAAGATGACCATGACCAGGTAGCAGCCAATACCTGTTCTTTAAGGCAGAGAATTATCAAAATGTAATAAGGAAAGCATTCACAGGGCTTTTCAAACAGATCTCAGCAACTGATCAATAGGAAGTCTTGACAGCATGAGGAAAACAGAGACAGTAGGAAGCCCTTCCACTGAGCAGACAAACCCGAAAGACAAACCAGAGCTCTCCCCACAAGCTTGAAGCTGTATCAACGGCTGTCAGCGAGCACTTAGTTACTTCAGGCTCACATCAGACATGAAAACTTGAGAAGGAAGAATTCCAGACACTCATCCACATCACTCGTTCTGCAGAAAATCTACAAGTTTGTTCTACAACATGGGATAAACATGGGCAAGCACCACCATGGTACCTCTGCTGAGAAAAAGCTGCCCACCTGCAGAACCTGAGGGAATGTTTACACCTGCAGCTCTGAGAAGTTATAAATTATCTGAACTAAAAGGCTGGAACACAAGACAGAAAATGAATTCAAGCAAAGGCGAATGTTCTTGACAGTAATAATCTCACTAAATTATTTCTCCAAGGGCTACTCTCCTAGATTTCTCTACTCCCAGTATAAAACAAAAACAAAATAACTCATAAAAAGTTACCATTTGTATCTACCAATTGGGTCCCAAAATCCAGGTCGTGGAATGTTACAGGGTCCTTGGGTTGCTTGTTTATAAAAGCTATAGAACTTGAGCATCATTTCATTGGTTGGCTGGAATGAACCTAGTGAAAGCATTTTAAAATACAATTAAATTGTAATCAAGAGTATTAAAATGTATTTTACAAGCTTAACATTTCTGTGAGAAAATAGCCTGCAGTTTGTTACAGCCTGAGTCACAAGAGTACAATTTAAGTCAATGGAGCACTTCATCTACCATGAACCAGCACCACTGACAATGTTTACCTTACTAATAGCAAGTTCCAGATTCAGTCTAAGGGTCTATAACCTTTACTATTCCTAAGGCCAGGCTCCACAATTACAATTTTTAAAAATTGTAACCCATAACAAAGCCAAAGTCCTTTCAGTCAGTTTAAAGGGGCAGTAAACCAAGTATGTTGCAAGTCCTGCAAGACTCTAGAACTTAAAAAGACAAAACTGAACAACACAACAACCACCCACCCCCAAACACAACACATACTTCCACGGTGGTTTTGTTTATTTTGGGTATTTGACAGCACTTTCAATAACAGTTTCACTGCATTTCCCATTTTTCTCTTCTTCCTTTGTAGAATGTACTTTTGTAGAGGTAGATAACACAAATAAAAAGCTGTAACTACTGATGGGGAAGATCCATAACCAATCCCTTGAATCAAATACTCTGAGGTTCAGACATTTTCAGTGACTTTTATCTTAGTACTAATTTTAAATCTTATTTTACTTATACCAGATTCAACGATGCATGTAATAACCAATTATTTTTATTACTCCAGACAAAAGAAAAATACATTCTGTTGGCTTTTTGTTTTTCTGTAGGTGGTTTTTTTTTTCCCATCCTGTTGACACTTTCAGCAGAAGAAACTCAAGGTAGCAGCTCTGAAGCTGTCAAATCAGACCCAGGTTTTCAGGGAGACAGAAGCCCTTCCCCTGCGTTCCGGCACCGCGGGGTGCTGCATGTCCCCTCCTCCGATCGTCTCTCTGGGGAGCTTCTGTCCTGGGCTCGGAAGCCCCCGAGCAGGCGTTTTTTCAGCACAGGCAGACGGCAGGACTGAGGCCTCCAGGCCGATCCCCAGCCGCTGTCCACTGACAGGCGGCCGGCCGGGGGCGGCTCTACTGTCCTGGCTTTACCTACTCAGGGGGTCGCACCGCCGCTTCTCTCCGGGGACTGCCTGTCCGGAGAAGTGGGCGCCGGCAGCGGAAGAGCCTCTCAGTCCCTGGGCCTTGCCACCTCACAAGTGCCATCCGGGCGACCAGGCCCTATGCCACCGGCCTTGCCCCGCGCCGTCCCCCGGGCCGCACTTACCATTTTTGGGCAGGCTCTGGATCACCTTCACGGCCGCCTCGAACCTTGTGGCGTGCACGGAGCCGGTCTCCGCCATGTCCCTGTCCCGTCCCCTCACCGCCCGTCGCCTCTTGCTCAGCTACCGGGGCCACGTCCGGCGGGGCGGGCTTAGCTCAGCCTTCCTCGTCGCGGCGCCTGCAGCCGACTGCACGGGAGAGGAGCTCAGAGGCGCCGGGCCACGAGCAGCCAGCCCCCGGCGGCAGTGGGGCGGGGTGCCCTGCCCCCGCCCCAATCCCCCAGCCCTTCGCTGCCGGCAGGACTAGACACTACCCGCCTAGTACTTTGGACCAACCTCGCCCCGCAAGCCAAACACAAACCATAACGGCCCAACCCACAACTCATCCCTACCTTCACCCCGGCTTCAGACGCCCATGTTATGTCTCCCACAGAAGCGCCCTACCCCACCCCTCGCACCGCCCCGAGGCCCCCAGCGGCACGCCGGGAAAGGTAGTCCACCCGCTGCGGCTCGGCCAGGCCTCAGCCGGGGAGCCTCGGCCGGGCGTTCCTAGCGCGGCGCGGCCGGGGGCCACACAGCTGCAGGCGCCGAGGCACGGCCGCGCCTCAGGCCGCGCTGTTCCTCTCGCCGCCATCGCGGGCTGCTGCTTCTCCGGCAGCCACTCGCAGTGAGAGCTGCGCAGAGGTCGGCGGCCGGCCTGGGCGGCTAAGCTGAGGCCAAGAAGCCCCTGGGCCAGCCTGTACCGGTGACTTCCCAGTTCTGCTCTGAGTGATGGCAGAGTCAATTCTGGGGCCTGAGAAACCGTTTAAGTGCCCTCCTGCGTGGACTGAGGAAACACTTCACAGAATCAGAGAATCATCACAGTTGGAAAAGACCTTGAAGATCATCGAGTCCCAACTACCATGGCTACTAAACTATATCCTGAAGCATCACATCTACAGCCTTTTGAATGCCTCTAGGGACAGCGACGCCACCACCTCCCTGGGCACCCTGTTTCAACTCTCAGTAAGAAAGCTTTTCCTAGTGCCCAATCCGAACCTTCCCTGGAACAACCTAAATCCATTTCCTCTCATCCCATTGCTAGTTACTTCAGAGAAGAGACCAACACGAGCCTCACTACAACCTTTCAGGTAATACAGAGCAGTATCTCCACTTAGCCTTTTGTTCTCCAGAGTAAACAACCCCAGCTCCCTCAGCCTCTCATACGACATGCCCTGACCAGTCTTCATCTTCTCTGAACGCACTTCAGGACCTCAGTGTCTTTTCTGTTGTGCCCAGAGCTAAACAGAGCTCAAGCTGTGGCCTCACTGAGGCTGAGTACAGGCACACAGTCGCTTTCTCACTCCTGCTGGACGCAATGGTTTTTATACAGGCCAGGACCTTCTAGGACACCTGGGCACACTGCTGGCTCATGTCCGTCAGCATCCCAGATCATTTTCCACTGGCCTGCTTTCCAGCTGCTCTGCCCCGGCCTATAGCATTGCTTGAGGTTATGACCACAGTGCAGGACCCAGCATTTGGTCTTGTTAAACCTCATTCTACTTACCTCAGCCTATTGATTTAACCTGTCCAGATGTCTCTGCAGCGCCTTCCTACCCTCAAGCAGATCAACATTCCTACTCAATTTAGTGTTGTCTGCAACCTTGCTGATGGTGCACTCTATCCCCTTAATTTTTCCATTTTCTTTTCATTGTCTCTCTCTTTATCTGCTTCCTTCCTCACCTATCTTTCTCTTTGGTGCTGGTATAGCTCCCATTCCATCATAATGACCATGTGCCACCCATTTTCTGGACCTCTGTTATCCTCAGGAGATGCATTGGCAGTCTGCTCAGCTGCTGTCTCCCCTCCTCACAGCCATCCTCCTGCCCACACTTATTCCACAGAATTCACCTAAATTACTGCTGCAGTCAATGTGTTTTTGTAATAGCATTAATTACTTATATTTACATTAAAATTTGAAGCATGAAATTTTAAAAGCCTAGAACCCAGGGAGTGAGTATTTCTGTGGTACTGAGGGGTGAGGGTGAATACCAGTACAGTCCAACCAGTTAGCTCAGTAGCTAAATAAATGAATGGCCTTATTCAAAGGCACAGTGCATCCAGCACTCCCCGAAGTCAGACAAAAGTATGCTAAACCAACTGCTTTTGTAGCAAGTGGAATAATTTACCCAGTGAGCAACAGAATGAATTCATAGCCTCTTTGAATAGAACCAAGTATAAGACCTTGGTGTTTGAGTCGGTTCATTTATCTGGTATACAATATATATATATTTTAAATTCCTCTGAAGGCGGTTGTGAGCTCACTGTGTATGCCCTCTGGTGGGAAAGGAAAGCTCCAGAGACGGGGAATTAGAGCAGATCAGCCCCTGCGCCGCTGAGCTGGTACATTCCACAAGGTCAGCAGCCAGCTGGCTGGGGGAGAGCTTCGCTGGAGAGCAGCTGACACTTCCAGAGGTGTTCAAATATGAGTCCACAGACAGGGCAAATTATGAACCCGTGTTGCAAACACCACTTGCTCCCCCCGTAGGAATGTTACAGATTAATTTCTCTGAATTTGTCCTTTTGAGTTCTAGGTTTTTAAAACTTGCAAGCTTCGAACTATCATCTTTTTTATCCATGAAGGTAGCAATGACAGAAACTTAGATCAAAGGGAAGTGTTTGTTTGAAGATAAGTGAGTCTCTGTAGAAATATGGTTTCTTTGAGCATGCAAGGAGTTATTTGCAAAAAAGTAATAAAAAAAATCAAGGTCCTTTTATGATGCCACCTGATGTGAAAATTCTGTTTAGCTGAGAAAATCTATAATGTTGTTTGTCACTCTAATTGATTTAAGAGAAATGCAGCTTGCATTTTTTACAATGAATTGTCCCAGACTTTCACTGGAAGTGGGCTTTAAGAGATGCAAATGACAACCTATTTAATGGCTGTGCATAGAAGCTGCCCTCTGCACTGAGGATGTGTGAGAGTGTGAGGTTGGCAGATCCCATACCGAAGTAACCCAAAATAATTGGTACCATCATGCCCTGACTCAAGGATGAAACAGTAAATGAGAGGCAAATTTTTAGCACTGGTGAGGCTTGGGAGAACAGATTACAAATGATTAGGTAATTTAGATGCTCATATATAATATTACTTAGCATTGCTGTTAGCTGCCCCTTTGTGTACATTTTGCATTCGCATTGCAGTGACATTGATATGTAGCATTAATAATCAAATGTGGAGTACAGGTAATAAAAGGAGACTCTCTCATCTGTCACAGACATTCAGGAATGGATCTGCAGCTTTATCTCAAGCTGAGGACCTAGACTCCATTCTTTAGGGGACCAACACTGTATGATGTCTCTCTGTTGTCTGCTGAACACCTGCTGGGAATCACCATGAAATGTAATTATAATCTGTGCATCGAAACGGGTTGTGTTCCTGTTGTTCTGCAGGAGTGGTCTCCAAAGCAATCATAAGTATGATCAGCTCTTGTTTTTTTGATCCAGTGGATGAGAAGCTAAGCATTGGGAACTGTGATAAAAAGTGATCAGTTGAGATGTGAGAGAGGAGAGACCATGGTACTCTGCTACCACTGTGCTTTGGCAGTGAGTACAGTGTGTGACACTTTGCTGTCCTCACACTTCACTTGGTGTTTCACAGTCTGCTTATGGGGAGCCTGTGAGTTGCTGATATGAGGCATTATTGGCAATGCTGAGACACATAAAACCTTGCATGGAAGCATGCTGTTGTAGTTACTCAAGTAACTTTGTGGATATCTGGAGAAAAAGCAGACAAGTGTGATCCTTAGTGATGCTGTGAACTTCAACCTATGCTTCACAGATGGATCAGGGGTAGTTAGTAGTTACTGAGTCCAGTGGTGCTGCAGCACAGGAAAGTCTGTGAAAGTCTGATGTGCTGAGCTACCTTACAATCCTCATTCTGTGCTGTGTATAATCTGCCACTGTCCCTACACGTTATTCTCCCTTGCATCCCAGATTTGCTTTAGTTTTCTACTAGTTGCTTCCAGTGCTAAGCTACATCCTACCCATCTTGAAAAGCACCTTCGTTTTACTTGAGGGGCAAAGCAATCAGTTAAATTACGCAAGTGACAAGCAGAAACTAGAACAATTATGACTATTGCTCCCACAAGGGTCTGAATCATAGCAGTTTATTTGACAGAAGCATTTTAAATGGTTCTTAAGAAAGTAGACCATACTCTCATATGCATTATGAACAAGTTCTGTAAGCTACCAGATCCAAGAGCATGTAATTTTAGCAAAGCTTACTTTCTGAAGTATGTAATTGAGCAGGGATGGAGAATGAATTACTTCGAACCTGATCGTCATAATTAGGAAGAACTAAATTACCATTACAATTTCTAAGTCAAATCTGCCTGCCCATAAACAATTGAAAAGATGTTGCCTAAGAAGGGTAGAGCT
The DNA here is from genome assembly GCA_013396675.1 of Eubucco bourcierii. Classification (NCBI taxonomy): domain Eukaryota; kingdom Metazoa; phylum Chordata; class Aves; order Piciformes; family Ramphastidae; genus Eubucco; species Eubucco bourcierii. Next base: position 644,737 of record VWZE01017294.1, on the reverse strand, counting down.
ACTCATAAGGAGTAGATTTCTACATTGGTCACAGCATAAAGGCTAATGTGTCAAATTGCCTTTACTTACAGGATTTTAATAATGAAATAATTAAAGATATTTGTGTCAAAATCAACAGCTCTGGAGAAAGAGAACTATTTGCCTGCTGTGAACATGGCAAAACTAGCACATGAAGTTTGTCCCTCTATGTAGGCCAATCACTGTTCTTCAGGAAAAGCCCTTTGGGCAAAGGACTAATTTGCCACAAACAAGAATGCTTTGGGGATAGAAGTTTCCTCGTGAGGTTTAGATATACCCCTTAGTAACTCCAACAGAAATTTCACAGCAGGGATTAAGTAATGGAATTCTTTTTAACCATTACTAACAGCAGCTGCTTTGCCTGAGGATCAGGCTCCATGTTGTCCAATGTGCTAAAAGTAAAATATTCCACTACAAATCTTTTTTTTTTTTTTTGTATATCAGGTATATCAGGTCAGTATACTGAGCCACCTTTTAGTTTCACACACCACCCTCACCATGCTTCCCTCACTTCTCACATACTGCTAAAAAGAAGATGCAGTAACAAAACTATAAGATCAGATCTGTCTCATATGATGCTCTTTGAAGAACAGAATTTGATCATGCTCCCAAGGACACTGAGCAGCATTTGACTTTGCACTGAACTACACAGTACTTAGGAAGTCAAAACATTTCACAGGTTTCTATCTTTGCAGGTCTAAAGTAGAATAGAGTGACAGACTGTATTTTAAGCCCCCTCCTTTTTTTCTCTCCAAGCTTGCTATTTGTTTCTTTAATGAAATTTTTAATAAAGCTCACTTTTCCTTTTTTGCCTCAAGGTATTACTCTTGTGGAGCTAGCAGACAGTTATCAAAGAATTCAAAATACCCTGCTCCCTTACACAGCCATGAACTGAGCTTTGAAAAGTATGTAGTTTTATCTTGAAGCAATGACAGATTGTGCCTTTTTATAAACAGCAGCAGCACCCAGCTCAGAACACTTAACTCTTTTCACTAAAAAAATACAGTACCTGGAGGTTAAATTGTGCTGTCATTTACAGTGATATAAATGTGGAGTTACTTGGTTGATTTAAGCATATTTATGCTGTTACACATTTTCATAATGCAGATCAGTAGAATTTGACTCAGAAATCTAACATGTTTGCTGTATTACTTCTGTTTTGACATTTGTGCTTCTTATCTTCACAACTACTGCTGCTAAAGTTTTAGAAACCTATCCTTGTGTAATTTGCCTCTTGGGAATAGCAAACAAAACACTGTATCATATTAATGTGCTTCTGCAAGGGCATATTTATAGCCAGACAGCAATTTTGATTTATTTTTCTTTTTTCTTAATATCTGGAAGGGAAGAAAAGAAAACACACTGAGTTTTATGCCTTTTCTTTTAAAATTCTAGCAGAGGAAAGTTATTATTCTTTCTAGTGAATCTGAAAAGTGACTTTGTGGAAATGTTTTCATGACACACATTTAACAGTGCACAAAACCTGGGACGTAACTGGCAAAGATAACTGAACTCAATTGTCCTTGGGCCCCTGGCTATAATTTTGGATATTTATTCAGGTAGAAAATATATTACTGTGGCTTTGGTCAATGGGTTTCAACAACCTAATCTAACAGAAAAGGGCTGATTTACTGGAGTGAGTCCTCCAACAAACAAGCTCTCAGAGGGATTTAAAACTGAGCTTAATTGGGTGCCTCAGCACAGGACCACCACTCCATTACAATCCCCATAAGCACTCAGGTCTGCTGCTGTGCAAGTCCTAGTGAACAACCTTAGAAGTCAGTCCCAGCTAGACACTGTTTTCCAGCTATACAACATGACATTTACTCTCATATTCAGGTCAGGTCTGGTGCTGGGCATTATCCAAGGAAATTTATCTGGGAAGCTTTACAGAGAAAGAAATTTGACATTCAGGAACTGTTTTGGTTTATACTGTTAGACCATTTCTGCTCAACTGAAATAAAGGAGTCATCTCTGATTCAGAGTTCTGAGGTGACAAAGCCTGTCCATTTTGTTGTGGTGAGTTACATCACCACACAGCATCTCAAAATCAGAACCTCTTGGGTTTTGCCATTTAAAACAGAGAATTAATTTTTAAGTTGAGAATTCTTAAGTAGAAAATTATTGGAATGAATAAGCAGGATGGATGAAAATTTTGGAAATTAAGTGTCTTAAGTGTTCTTTTACTTTGCACTAAAATGTTCTGGTTACTATAACATATGTTCAGCATGAGAAGCTTAGTATCACAGCTTCTGTAGAAGCTGGAAAGGTTAATGAGGAAAGACAGCTGTCAGTTCTTGTTCCCCAAAAACCAGGAAAAAATAAAGAACCTGCTAAATAGTTTACTCTCAGTTTCTAAAAAAACCCCCAAGGAACACAGCCAATTGAGCTGTATGAGATAAAAATTACCAGTGAATACAGAGAAGTCTTTGAATGCACCTCAACAAAGGTGTTCAAAGGTCAAGTCACTCTGCTGCAGATGAAGACAGAAATGCAGCCCTACACTAAGCAGAGAGCTGGGCAGCCGCATCACTGTGACAACAGTTATGCTGCAGTCTGTCACACTGAGTAACAGAGGTCAGAGGGCAGTTTTGGGAGGCATTGTAAATCTTCAGCCAAAGATGTGCTCAGTCTTCAATGTTACATAAATCATGTCAAAAACATCCCAACATCAAATGTTAGTGCAATGAATTTGCCGTACAAAAGAAACAGAATGATGAAATATGCCACATTTCTTCTGTTTGCTTGCCTGGCTTTTATTAACAGTAGCTTTGTTTGCTGGAGTACAGAGCTCACTATCACCCTTGTGCAGGGTTCTCCAACAATCCCAAGAATCCCTAGAAACCAAGCAGCTGCTTGATTTCTTTTATTTAGAACTGAATGCTCTGATGCTTTCACTCCAGTGAATTCCTTCCTTCATTCTTATGTCTTTCCAGTATTTTAACACTTTTCTTGAATCACAGGTACCACTGCTATGTACAAGGCTTGCTTTCATGTCAGAGGCAATAGCAGAGGTGTCTCCTTCTCCAGACTCAGTATTCTCATTTGTATGTTCAGAATTCATTGACCATTTTGGATGCAGAGGTTGTATTAAGAGTGAATAAAGACTCATGCCCAGCCTAGAAAGCAGCTCTGTGGTGCCCCCCCCTTAGTCATTCCAAGTGGACCATCTTTACTTCCTCGTGTCTGCATCTCCTTCTCAAGTGCCTCAAGATCTGTGCTTCCCAGTGGGGCCCACCATTCTCCAAGCAGTTTGTTAACACAGTGAAGCTCTTTAAAATGCATGCCATGTGTGCACAAAATGTCTTCATTTGTCAGAGCAGCTCACAGATCAGACACTATTCAAACGAGCAGAATGGTGCCAGAACTAAGGTGCCAACTCGCTCTGTAGTGAAACTGATTCTCCCTTCAGAGGCTGGGAATTAAAACCAAAATAGACACAAATGAGTAATTTCCAAGTTTTACCCTTCTTTAATTGAGAAAGTTAAATTACATTTTAATAAAGAAAATATTTGTTATCCTCTTTCCATAAACACAGATTACATTGAGAAATACCCTGCCAGCTGCTTCTGAGATGGCTGAAGAGGTGACCATCCACAGCTGCCGGTTGCTGCCCCCCTGACCTGCCTCTGGAAGTGCTCCTCTGCACATTTCAGTCAGTAAGTCAAGTTCAGTTAAACAGTTTACAGGTGCTGACCAAATCCTTGTCACAGATTTGTCTTGGTGGGGCTATGTGAGGATGGCCAAGCCTCAGCTACCAAACCACTCCAACACAAGCCTCTTGCACAGACACAGATGTTTTGTCAAATCTCCATGATCATGGCACAGTTGGCACTGTCACTGGAGTTGGTTACACCACCCTGTAGTGAAGAACCAGGCTCCCACAGCTGAGCTGAAGCACCTTGGCAATGCAGTAACAGGTATTTCTGTCCTGCTGGAGCACACTTGTTGTTTTATTGGTGCTTTTGTATTTATGAGGTACACAGGCTCATCCATTCACACCCATGGAGCAGTCAGGTGTGTCCTAAGTATCAGGCTTAGGTGGGTAGATAAGATCAGGTTTTTCATCCTGCTGTGACATACTTTCATCCATGTAATGTGGCCCTCCCTGAATAACAGACATGGTTTATAGTAAACAAATTTCTTCTTTCTGCAAGTATGATGTTGAGAAATGGTTGAGCAAACTCAAATCATTTTAATTGGTAGGAGATGTGCTAAGTTATCCTGGATTAATTATTGAGTAATATAATCAAGTATCAAAACAGATTTCTAAATATCAGAAATAGTGAGAAAGAAGAAATGAGATTTATACCATGCCTCCAGCCAGAATCAGTCTTACATATTGCCTTTGTGTCCTGAATTTAGTTTTCAGATTACTGATTTATTTGAAAACAAACCCTCTTGTGACAAAATCTCTTGGTATTAACCTACTAACTAACAGAGAATATTGAGAAATAGAAGTTATAACAAATACAGTTTGCAGTTTCAGCTGCTATCATGTAAAACAACTGGTGTATCCCCTTCATAAATAAATACATGTCAGCTGAGGGCAAAACATGTTCCTTCATTATTTTGAAGTTTTCCCATGCAAATTCATAAGACAAATGATATGAGGTCTGCTTGGGGGGGTGGGCCAAACACACAAAACCAGCCTGTCATTGTGAATCTTTTGCCATACATGAAGGTTTGAATTTGAAATTGATACAATTGTTTTGGTACTGATCTGCACAGGAAAACCCTTATTTCATGATGAATAAGCCTTTTTTTCTTATCTTATATTTTGTAGCTGGTTAACTACTTTGAGACCAAATACTTCCTTTTATTTGACTAAAAAAGCTCACACAAAAATGGTTATGCATTGGGCAGCATAATTTATGCAATCTATTTTGTGGATAAGCTCTAGCAGTGGATTAACATCAATTGTTAGATTGTTTCTGTGACCCTTATTCCTAGGCACTTTATAAATAAATATATTCCCCTGTGGCTTCATTTAGCCTTTGAAAAGTACATTTGTATGCAAATCTGTGAAAAGTCATATGGCAATGTCACCCTTACTACTACCCAAGTTGTGTGGTGCCATAGCAGACTGTGGAGCAGGCTGACAGCTGATGTGTTGGAAGCTCCAACCCACTTTCAGTAGGGACATTTTAAATTAGAGAGCATAAAAAGCTGGCCTCTGAAGTTCAGAGGACAATTTTGTTGTATTTAAGAGATGGGCTGGATGACCTGCTAGGCCTTCCTCTTTGTATCTTCTGCTGATACGATATACCCTTATCATTTGCTAACTGTCACTAATATTGCTTAGGGGGTAAAATAAGTGATGCTCTAACCTAGAAAATGCAGGAGTCTGCTGTGTGCCCAGGGAATGGATAGCCTAACACTACTGTGTGATGGCCAGCAGTATCAGAATCACAGAATCAGAGAATGCACTGGGTTGTAAGGGACCTTTAGAGGTCATTTAGTCCAGCCCTCTGCAGTCAGCAGGGACATCCCCAACTAGATCATGTTGCTCATGCCTGAACATGTACATCTCCAGGAACGGGGCCTCCTCTACCCCTGTGGCCAGGCTGTTCCAGTGTTCCACCACTCTCATAGTAAAGAATTTCTTCCTAATGACAAATGCTGGAAGATAGCAGGGTTGTGACTGACACTGCTACTTTAACTAACAACCACTTGGCTTTCAACTAACTGCATCAATAGAATAACTTAAGCTACAGGCTTGTGTTACAGGTTGAGGTAGTTTACATCCATTACAGAACTGCAATGGAAAATCACTTTATAGCAATTTTATTGTTCTAATGGACTGTCACAGCATGAGGCTACTGTAAATAACAAAGAGTAACTGAATGAGGTTTTTTCAGTTATGAAAACATAGTATCATTGAATGAGATACCTTCTGCCTGATTTGCTGCTCTTTTCCTAATGCAGAATAAGAAAGGATTTGAATACTCAATTCTTGTATCTGAAATGAGATAAGGAGCCTTTCAGGCTAAACAATATGAATAATTAAAAAGTAGAGATATTAGCCATTTGAACAAAG
>VWZE01017294.1:577786-638619 GCA_013396675.1 Eubucco bourcierii | reverse complement strand
TTTTTTTTTTTGGACAAAACATTTTTCTTCCACTGGAAACCAAGAGTTTTCAAAAGACAGCCTGTTTCACCAAGTCTGTATGATAAAGAAGACTCACCCTCTTTGCCTGTGTGATGATAGATGGCATGCACTAGGTAATTAACTGGCCAATAATCTATTTCAACCTAAGAAAAATCCAGTGTGTGGCCAACCACAGTACCAACATCAGGATTTTTTTTTCTTATCTACAGGAGTATCTGGGAATGACTGGTAGCTGGAGTCCACAGTTTTCTGTGAATTTTATGGCCACTGTAAGAAAATGAGAGAAATAGGTTCCTGAGTCCAACCCTATGTCCTGTGTGGGAAGTATCTACTTTTTTACAGTCCTACCTATAACAGCATAAACAATGGGGCAATGGGTTTAAACTGGCAGAGGGGAGATTTAAACTGGATGTTAGGAGGAAGTTCTTTACAGTGAGGGTGGTGAGACACTGGCACAGGTTGCCCAGGGAGGTTGTGGCTGCTCCCTCCCTGGAGGTGTTCAAGGCCAGGTTGGACGAGGCCTTGAGTGACCTGTACTAGTGGGAGGTGTCCCTGCCTATGGCAGGGAGTTGGAACTAGATGATCATTGAGGACCCTTCCAATTTACCATTCTATGATTCTATAAACCTAAGCAATCTGCATCTCATCATAGTTCCTTTTGACCAGTGTTTCCTCTCCTTTCACACCTGTACATCCCCTTCTCCTGCCCCTTGAAAACCTCTCCACTACCTTTTGTCCCAGAACTCCTCAAACTGTTGCATTCCAGGTGCCAGGGGACAGGATCTCTCTGTACGATCCATCACAGGGGTACTCAAAAGTGTGCTCTAAGGAACACAGATGCAGAGAGAACCCCTTGGCCCTTGCAGTGCACAGTGGCACACCATCAGCATAGCCAAATTCCTCAGCAGGTGTATCTTAAGTCTTAAAAACTCTACTGGGAGTGTGCAAATATGTTGCTTCTAGAACCAAATGTTGCCAGGTTTTCTCAGGAAGAGCAGGAGGGACAGCCCTGAAACTGCCCTGCTTAAAATCCAGAGCTGCTGGGTGTTTACTGTGTGGCTGAAATATTTGTTTGAATTCAGTAAGAGGCATTTCTTGTTCCATCTCAAGATTCCCTGAAGAGGCACTGTAAAGTCTGAAGTATGTGCTAGTTGTGCTGAATTAGGACTGACAAAGGCATGAGCAACTGAAAGCAAAGCATTGCAAGGGGAAACAACAGCACATTTCACATACAGCAGTCAGGTGTCTTCATCTTCCATGTAAAATAGTACTTTGGTCCCTTTTGCAATTGTAACAGCATTTGTTTGTTTGTTTATTTGTTTTTCTTAGAGGGTTAGAATTAAGGGGAGGAGTTAGGATTAGTGGTTAGAGTTACGTTAGGATTAGGTATTGGTTTTAGGGTTAGGGTTAAAAGTTATGGATTAGCACTAGGTTAGGGTTTAGGGATAGATTTAGGGTTAGTTCTAGAGTTAGGATTAGGGTCAGGGGTCAGCATTAGGGGTTAGGTTTAGGGTTATTAGACACTTTCCAATTGCTGTAAAAACTTGGATAGGCTCCACTTTATACACCAAAGAAATTCTGGAAAGCACAAACATGTCAGATAGAGAGCCAAGCATCAAACATTTATACAGAATTGATGCAAGCTCAGTTAACCCACTTCACAGGCAGAATTATTTTAAAGAATGTTAGAAACATTTTTAGTACTGAGTAAGTATATATTTATTACATGACAGTGTTTAAAACTGCCCCCCTCCCCTTCCTGACCAGGAAAATACTGTGGGTTTTTCATGGTTATGACCAAATAAATAAAAATATTCACAGCTAATGGTGACATAGAACATATTGACATATAATAGTTGAGCATAGTAGGAAGCTGCCATCAGTAATTTACATATTCACTTTTAATTGTGCCTGTGCATCATCAAGATTGCTCATACTTGGATTTGCTGGCCTCTGAACCAAGTCATTTTCCAGTGCCATATATTCACTTTCACTGCAGGTAACTTTCATTAGTGGTAATTAAGGGACAATTTTTACTGCATTATGCTACAGGAAACAATAAGTGGTTGCTGAGATTGATTAATATCTAAACTATGTTCGAGACATGAAATCAATCTCTTGGGCACAAGAGATTGTTCCTGTTATGTAATGAAAAGTAACAGGAAATAAAACCCCTATTTATTCTGAATAGCCAGTGCCTACCCTTTAAATTCTGCTGGATTGCTCTAAATGGCCTGATTTATTTTTAAATGTTCCCAACAGAGAATAGCCTCAGTCTGTGTGTAATGACTTTTTACCCTCATTATCTGCACAGGCTACGTTTGGGCTCTGACTGGGACAATGCCAAGGAGGATGTCAATGTTATCTTAGTGTGGAAGTGATGTTCTAGTAGACAACTGCATTTGAGGGCTGCTGTGCACCCAATCCTATTCTTTCTGCCTTTAGTGCCTTTTGAAGATACTCCTTTTCTAATACTGCTCAACCCCACAGACTCAATATTGCTCTGTGCTGAAGCTTCCCTGTGAGCTGGAACAGACCCAATAACTGTAATGTGCTTTTACTTGCTGAAAAAAAAAAAACAACCTACTATTATGCTGTGCCTCATTCTGCTCTCCAAATATTGTGCTGAAAAATACTATCTCTGCAGAATTGCTGTCAAATATTTATTGTTATTGGGAAAATTGCACTCTTTCTGTAGTAGCAGGATGTTATCATTTAATTATTTTTTCTTTTCTGCTTTATGATGGAAAGCTGCGATTCAATGCAGTATATATTTAAATGCAAAAGAGGCACACCAATTAATCAGTGGAGAATACAAATGCTTTTAATCTGCATAAAAAAAAAAAAACAAACCCCAACACCCAAACTGTAGGGTTTAGGCAAACACCAATCTTTTAAATAGAAAGTATAAACAAGCAATTCCTATTCATGCTCACATTTCCTCAAGTAGAATGAAAAATGGCAATTGTGCAATTAAATTATCTTCACAACAATATATTCTTTTAAGCTTTTGCATTAGGCTAAGAACAGCTTGATAAGTCTTTGAGGTTTTTTTAGCATAAAAATTGATTTTTATTCTGCATAAAAATTTTGATTGATAAAAAAAGTCAAAAGTCCACAGACATAGATCAAATGTTAGCTCTGAAACACTGAGAACTGAAACACAGATATTTACTGCTTTCTGTTTTTTACTGTCCTGTTAAAGTACAGAAATACAGTACTAAAGATTGAAAATAAGTTAGGCTAGAAATTGCAGTTTGGTATTGCCATGAGTGTGGACTAATCGATTTTGAGGTGTGTATAAACCAGATGACAGTATTATTATAGGCAGCTGTCCACTATCTGGGATTGTAGAAGCCTGAGAACTGAACTAGAACATTTTAAAAAAAAAGCATATTAGGAATGTTCCAAGGAACACCAAACAAAGATGCTTCAGTTCTTTATATAGTAGATACAGTCCTGAAGAGTCTATTAACTCTGGGTTTGGCACTAGCCAGTGGTCTGAAGACATGATTTGTGGTGTTGCATGAATTTGCAAGGCCATCTTAGGCTCCACATCTCAAGGAAGGAATTTTGTGCCTGATGACCCTGCAAATAATGTCACCCTGCTAAGCCTGGGGTGGTTTCACAATTCTCTGTTATTCTCACAGCCTTTTTCAAGTGTTTCAGAACAGAAATGGTGCTTGTGATGTTTTCAGACTTCAAAACATTTCCCCAGAGTCCTGCTAAGGACACTCACTCCAAAGGGCTAAGCATGTGGGACATGGCTGACACAGGACATCCACCTTTCACTGCCTGCTTTGAAGTCAGGAGATTTGCCTTTGGATCTAATTATCCAAGCACTACTTTTTCCTGGGCAAGGTGTCTGTCTGCTTTTGACCAGAAGCTCTATGCCGGGTGAAAAACCTTTCCTCAAGACAAGTTTTATTTCATATACACATATCAAAGAAACTCTTCCATTGCAAAGGAAGGATTGGCATCCTCCAACAAACAGCTACCTCATCAGGAAATTCCAACCAGCCATCTAATGAGTGGGACAGAGCTGCAGGGATCTATTCAGAAAGCTGACTTTCACTCAGTGCCTACCCCTTGCACTGGGATTGATTCTTTTCATATTTAAAGTAACTCCCAAAGCCATTAAATAAAAGAAGGCCAAGAAACATTTGCTAGTAAAAAGAATTACTGCCAGAAATCTATCTACTGCTTGAAGTGGTTTCTTTAAAGTCAGCCCTTCCTCAAAACATTTTTATCATAAAAATAGTTTAGCCTCATTGTTATGGGAGTAAGAGGAGAGCCATCTTGTCATTTGTCACACAATACCCACATTACCTGGTTTAGGGCTAGGAAGAAAGAAACAGGTTTTCCTGAGGTTCTGCAGATGTATAGCTGCATCTCCAGAGTCTGGATTCTGCACTTTTCCCATGCTCTTAGGGCAGTGGATGACTCCTCTGCCTTGGCAGTATTTTAAGGGATGTGATGAGAAGGTGGTGGTGATGGCAGCAGGAAGGACCTAGATCTGGAGCTGGAAACATTATATGGGTGGAATTTTTTGATGCAGTGAAAATGGAAGGGCAAAGTCAGGAGGCAACCTGGTAGTCAGAAGCTGAGTTGAGGAAGATGAAAGAATATCAAAATGAAAGACACCAATGGAACAAGGGATCAAGCAGAATGTGGGAGAACGACCAAGATAACAGACTGAGAAAAAGGAGGTGAGACAAAAGGAAGGACTGCTGACACCAAAGCACTGTTGATAAGCAAAGATAAGCATTCAGGAAGGATGAAGAGGAGAGACTTTTATGAAAAATAATGCTGAGACAAAAGGCAAATCCTGTGAGTGAAAATGTATTAGAGGAGAAAGGTCACATCAAAATACAGGAGAACTAAGTATTTTTGCATGGTTCTTATCTTGTGCATTCTCAAAGCACCAATTTTGAACCTTATTATTTTTTGCTCTCCAGCAGCTCTGGCTGCCTAGCAATGCCTGGCTGGCGTGTGCTGGCTCTGCTGTGCTGTGCTCACCGGCTGCCTAGCAACTGGCAGGGGGGCACAAAGGGGTGCCCGAGGATGCAGCCCTACCCTAAACACCCTTGCTCCACAGCAAGGCAGGAGGGACCATCTCCAAATGTTACAGCTGTGTTGAAAACCTTAGAGATATTAATTAGGTAAAAGGACACACAGAGGTCCCTGTGAGAGCGCAGAGAGCCTCACAAACGGTTTCTGAGAGATGGGAACAGCCTCATTCATCTCTGCAATGCTCAGACACTCTGTGATGGGAAGTGAAGTATCAATATGGCTAATTATTGAGGTTCTCAAGTAAAGCTCTGTTGGCTTAGATCTAGAGCACAGGAAAGCAAACCAACACAGCTCTGTACTTTCTCGAGCAGCTCTTCTAAGTTTGGTGTAGGAAATACCTAAAAGGCAACTTTTGGTCCCAGGAGAAAAAAAAAAACAAAACCACCGTTCTAGTATGAAGTATTCACACAGGACTGTCCCAGCACAGTCACACTTGTGTAACTGTATCACTGTAATCAACAGAAAAATTCTTGTAAGAGCATGAGACTTGGCATTTGGCAGTACAGTTGATGTGGCTGATCTCAACTGGCCCTGTGTCCTCTGCGCTTCCAGCTGGCCCCTCAGATCCCTCATCTCCCTTTCCACTGCACTGTCAAAAGTGCTTGTGCGGCTAAACAGCCAGATTGGGAATTGATCCAGCTGAGAAACAGTCCAGCAAAAAATAAAAGAGTTATTTTCCCATCAACACTCATGAAGCAAGTACAGCTCCCAAGAGAAAAGCAAAGACACATGTCAATCTACAGATGAGGAAAAGGAATTGACAGTTACAGAGCTACACAAATTGCAGTGCAAAAGAGGTTGTTTTGATGCTGCTACTTTGATGCTGCTCTAAACAGCTGTATTCAGAATATAACCACATTTTTCTCTTTCAGTTAAAAATTCACTATGTCACTAAAAAGTACATAAGCACATTTCACTCTGTATGTGAACTCATTCAGGGAATTGTTTGGGTAGAGATGAAAAGCATCATTATATTTTCTGCTATCAGTTCAGCCTCCCTAGCCAGGAAAATGTTCACTGCCATCTCTCTTGCACACTTGAAGTATCTTGAGTTAGTTAACTTTTCCTTCAAATCATCAGCTTACTGTCTAGAGCAAAGGGAAAGTGTGATAACTAGGAAAAACAAAAACAACCCTGTCAAACAATGAAATAAAATAGTTTCTAAAGGAAAACCCAGTGAATGCAGTTCAGATGCACACTAGTGTCTTCAGCAAATGTCAGCTCATGACAAAGGTTTATTTGCTCTGGCTCAGTGCTGGTTCTGCGGGATCTGTCCAGCCTTTGCATAGCTACCCAAACACCCACTGTGCTTTCAGGTATGTGGGCACGTCTCAGTGTACACACTGCACATGTATGGAGCCAACTTGGGTCATGCATCTCAGTCAATAAATCCTCCAGGAACCTCAGACATGAGAAACGTGCTGCAAAGACGCTGAAGTGGTGCTGCAGGAAGTCATTGTGAAAGTAGAAGGACTAGCATGGGGCAGGAGCTAGTAAGGCCTGTTGATCTAATCAGCTGAGTGTGCCCACACCAGAATTCCCAGCAGTTTGCATTGTGTGACCCTCATAGCAGTACTGCTGTGGTTGTACGGCACTAAGTCAAAAAGTTCTGCTAAGGATGACTTAGCTCATCACGGAGCCAGTTTGGGTGTTTCTGAAGCTACGCAGGTCTAGTCCCTAGTCGTGGGATTAACATCAGGCTTTACTAGCAAGGCCGAAGACAAGTCCCAGCTGCCACACGGTGGCGCTCTCCGACTCGGTCTGCTGACGTCGTCTTGCCCGCGGCCGCATTTTGACGTCGAGTTAGTAGCTTTTTGGGTTGTGCAAGGTCTTTTGGGTCGAGATCCGTCGGAGGGAAAGGGACTGTAAGCCCTCTTGGATCTTCAACTTTACTGCTTGAGGCGACTGCGTTTCCTGGGAGCCAGCACTGCCCCACTCAGCTGCTGCCCTGCCTTCTTGCAGGACTGGGTTGCCCACTGAGGTGAAGCACAATGTATTTAGCAGAACACAGATCACTGATTCTTCTCATACTAAACAACAGCTGACGTGCAAGGCTCCGTACATCTGCTGTCTCTTGGTACAGGGGCAGCAATAACATTTTAAGGAGAGCTGAAAACTCTTGTGCCACATTTGTGGAAGTGAACAGTCACTTACTTCACAGAGTGAAGTCACTCTGTGATCTGTAGGCAATCAGAGACTCATCCAAGCCAATGGGTGTTAAGCAATTTGAAGCCAGACTGAGTAGAGAGATCAAATTTGTCTTTGCATTATGATAGCTGGAAACAAGAAGAAGCCAGTGCTCAAGAATGGTTTCTGATCACACTTGCCCTGGGACCTATTAAAAGCCTATCTATATCTCAATACTCTTGCAGGTCAAATTCAATTATTTGACATTAAAAGGGCACTTGGAATCCAAAATAAAATGTTTTATTGGAAATTACATGCTGACCTAAAGAGGGTTATTGAATCCACTTTGAACATAATTTTGCTAAGCTGCCAAATGAATGAACCATCAGAGGATCTCAACATAGATGCATTTCTATCCCACAGCGAGCACTGTGAAAGTACCAGATCCTTCCTCTGCTGTCCCACACAGCACTCAAATACCTCTCGCAGCACCTGTCCAGCTGCTCGCAGCCAGTGGGTGTTTGTAAGCCAGGAAGGTGGCTGCAACTCCAGCTGCAAACACCTTCCCCGGCTCACTTGTCCTTTCCTCACACAGTTCTAGAACGAGATGCTGGACTTTGCTCACCTCAGAGTCAGACCTCCTCTCTGCACCTTGTTTGCAGGTAGTACATCGGCAGGCATACCACAGGATGTTGACCAGAAGTTTTCAGTTCTGCAAAAAGAAGGGAGCCTCCAGAGGACATGCAAAAACCCACACAATCAAGCAGTGATGAGGCAGTCTCCTCATACTGTAAATTGTTTAATTATTTTTTTTTCCCTCTAAGATGTAGCTTTTCACCACTCTTGTGTGTTTTACTGGCACTACTGAAATGCATGGACTAATTACATTTTGTACAGACAGCACACAAAGCCAAGGCATGAGTAACAGACCTTGGAGACAACTTCTTCTGGGCGTATTACTCACTGCAAGAGCAGGCTTGGACATCTCAGCAGAGAAGCCACCTGCTATTGTTGGCTTTTCTTCTGCTATGAGCATAGAAACAGGATTTTGCTTACCAAAAAACTCACCACGTGCAAGAAACAGTGCACTAAATAATCACCAGACCTTATCTTCCACACCTAACAACCAAAGAAGACCCTGAACAGTGATTAAAATGTGAGAAGTAAAAGAAAAGCAAGGAAAAAAAATTATTTACTTCAGCCAAATGTTCTTCTTAAGAAATTAAAACCATGCCAAATGCTTATTGTCTATGCCTTCTGGGCAGGCCTTCACGAAGAGCTACATGCGGTATTTCTCCCTCCACCTCGGGGTAATTTCTTGGAAAGGGACTAGTTGCTGCTAATCGGGATGAAGTCTACCATTTTTAGCGTCAGCTTACAAACTCCTAACCTGACAGGAGAAGGCTGGATAACCGGGGCACTGCGTCCTTCCCAGACCCTTCTGCCTTGGTCCGCAGGCGCCCAGAAAGCCAGTCCGACAGCCCTACCGTCGTTCACCAGCCGCAGGGGCAGGCGGGGGTGGTGGCCGCCCGCAACCGCCATCTCCGCGCCATGCAGGCCGCCTGCCCCTGTTCGCTGCGCGCAGGCGCTCTGCGCGGCGCGGCGGTGCCTACAACTCCCGGGCTGCTCTGCACGGCGGGGGTGGGGCGGTGATCTTCGTGCCTTTTTTTTTTTTTTTTTTTCTTTCCCCTCCCCTGGGAGGGGGAAGGCTGGGTGGGGAAAGCGAGAGCTCACGAAAGCGAGGCGAGGAGGAATCCCACAATACCAGGCGGGTTGCGAGGCAGGCGCTGCCGCTGTCTCTTTAATGCAAGAGGAAGCGATGCGGAGGGGTGGAAAATGGCAGAGTTGCAGATGTTGCTAGAGGAGGAAATCCCTTCTGGCAAGCGGGCTCTGCTCGAGAGCTACCAGAACCTCACTCGAGTCGCCGACTACTGCGAAAACAACTACATCCAGGTGAGGGGCGGCAGGGCAGCGCACGGGGGCCAGCGGTGAGGTGGGCAGGCTGGCAGGCTCGGCTCGGCTCTCTGGTGCGGGCGGCGGGGCCGGAGCCGCCTGAGGGGCAGCGCGGTGCCCGGCCGAACACGCCGCGGACGCTCGCCCCACAGCCATTCCCCCGGATTTGCCTTTTCTTTCAACTTTTCCANTTTATTTTTTCCCCTTTATTTATTATGAGTCACATCTCGGGGACCTCCCTGGGCTGGGGTGGGGCTGAGTGGGGCGTGAGGGCCCGGTGAATTTCTCCGTGTGGCCGTCTCAGACCCGGTATCTCCGGTTTTCTCCTTTGCTTCCCGGCGGAGCGGCTGCCTCTGGGGGCAGCCGGCGGGCTCCGGGGCGGCGGTCGCCGACGACCGCCGAGGCAAGCAGCGCCGCTCCCATGCGAGGCGCGGGTGCCGGCCGCCCCCTCCGCCGGGGCAGCCATCCGCAGCAGCGAGCGGAAGGGCCCCGCACACGGGTGACATCACGTAATTCGGTCATCGACGGGGATCCGTGGTGGGAATCCTGCTCTGGATCCTCCTCGGCGAGGCCCAGGGAACCGCGGCTTTCGGCGTGGCGCGTCGAGGGTCCGCCCCGCTGCCGGGAGCCGTTTGTCGGGGCAGGAAACTGCCCCCTTGCTCCGGCTGCTCTATGCGAGCCGGGACTGGCGTTTCAAAATGGCAATCGGTGCCTCTCGCGGTTCAGGCGCCCTGCTCCAGGCAGCTCACACCGGCTCTCCCGTACTGGAGGAGGCTCCATTGGTTGTAGCGTGTCTCCGCCAGCCGGTGTGCGCGGCCCACCCCGACTTCAGCGCTTCTTGGCCTTGCTTTAAATCTGGTTTTGTGAAGCTGCTTTAAGCACAGCAGATCATTATTCCAGGATTCGAAGTCTGTGTATTTGGTCATACTGATGTAGATACAGAACCATCCAGAGATGCTCAAGTTAACATTCCATAATTTTACGAAAAAAAAATGATGGGAATAAAAGCAAATAAACTTGCAAGCAAACAAGCAGCTCATAAATTGAACTTGTTGAATATAATACTGGAACTACCTGTGCTGAGTATTTAATACAGGTTGTTAGATTCTCTGGCGTTCATCACTGCTGGAAAAATGTCCTACAGTTTGTAGTAATGGAGCAGCAGATTTGGAAACACAGCTTTAATAATATGATTTTTTTTTAAAGTAGCAACTTGTATTAAAACTGCTCCAACAAACCACGTTTTTAACATTCATTTGGGTTTTTTTGGTGTTTTTTGTGAGGTAGTATGAGTTAATGTCTATTTACTCTTCCGAGTTGTTTGCTCCACCCAAAGAAAGCTGCTGATATAAATGCTTCTAAGAGGCGAGGTTCATTTGGTTTTACTCATGGGAAATATGACAAATACATGAGCATGATAATTGCGGCACAAGTTTTGACCTGTCTCCTGCTCTTGACTTTTTCCCTTGTGTCAAAATGCTGCTGGGAATCTTCAGTTACATCGTTTTCTTCAGTGTCCTAAAACTTGGTCTTTTCCTTCAAACCAAAAACTTCAGTGCTTGAGCTAGTTCCCACCTGGTCATTTGGGTGGGCTTTTATTTTTATTTATATATATATTTAACTTTTAAAATGTTATATTTAAATTGTATTTATCTGGTAGCTCATTTTCACCTCGAGCATCAAGGTCAGCTGGATGTGGGTTTGGTACAGTCTGTTTTATCTGTGTACAGCTGTGTTTACCTCTTTTGAGAGGCAGCTGGAATTCTAAAACTCCTAATGAGGAGCTGTGAAAAATGTGTGCCTCGCTCATCACGTACACTCACAGTACACCTGCTTGGTGAAAATGACAAATATGTAGATAAAATTCCATCTGTATGTTTTAATGTGTGGTGGAGGTGGGTTTTTTAATCGGCACTTTGTACAAAGCCATCTGCTCTCCAGTTGGACTACTGAACAGATTATACTTCCAGTGCCTGTGGCACGGCCACTGCAGGATTAGGCAGTGTGACACAGGGCACTGGGTTATGAGATTTGGGACTGTGTGTGTTGTGACAGGGGAAAGGAGGAAGAGGGAGGGTGAGGCTTAACCAATGCATCATGCAAACTGCTTGTGTGTAATCATAATTTTTATATAAAAAAAACAGGCTGTGAAGTGAGTGCAGAAGTGGCTGTACACCATAATTTAGCCCACAGCATGTAACCGATTCAGTCCGGCCTCTTGGAGTTGGGAAGTTTTGAATCTGGAGAGTTCCCTTTTTGTGGAAAAGACTGCTTATTAGGAAGACTTGCTGTGTCCTGTTACCCACTCTGCATTGTGGCATTGAAGTGGAAAAAGTTCCCACTCCCAATACTGCTGTATTCAAACTATACCTGTATTTTTTGATCTGAAAACATATGAATCTTGTTTTGTTGCTTTCACTTGCTCTGGGAATAATTCTGCTAAGGTTTCACTTGTGCTGGGGTTTCGTTTGTTTGGTTTTTTTAAGGGAGTTTGCCTTCAGTGGTTTCAGGGATTCCTCAAAAACCCAAACAACCCCCCAAACCCCAACTCTCCTGAATAAATGGGGATAGAGGAAGGAAGGGGAGAAAACTCGCCTGGGTCAAACTTGGCTCCCCAGTGGTGATTGTAGCTCTGTTGACGGTAAGAATCCTTTTGCTGAAGAAAGATGACAGTATTTGGGACTCTCCAGTTGAAAATCACTGCTCTTAGGCAAAAGCAGGCTGCAGTTTATTGGTAGGGCAAATAGTGAATAAATCAGAATGCCAGGCAGTAACACAGTTTGCCCTCCAGACCATATGTGTTCTGGTTATCTAGAAGGTTTATCTGATAGGAAGGGAAAAGAATTCAGGATAAGCAGAGCAAATACCTTTCTAAGGAAGACCTGCCATGCTAAAAGGAAAATGCAGTATTGTGAAAATGCAGTCTTGGAAGGTGGGAGAGAGAGGAAGACAGATGTAGTAATAGGTATTACTGATGTGGCTTTTGACATTGACTAGAGGTAAAAAGACATTATAAGTATGTTGCTATATTTAATCTGTAACAAGATTTGAAACAATTTGTTAGGAATCTTCAGTGATACACAGGTAGAAAATTAGATTCCTATTTTCTTTGAGGTCAGAAACAAACTCTGAACAGTTTTAAGAACAAGTTTTGAGCTGTGAATCTTTTAACTGGAAGCATTTTTTGACCCCTGAACTAGGTTTTCTTAAATATAAAGGAATGCTGTTTGTTTTTGTTTTTTTTTCCCCCTAGATGTTCTTTTGTGGCAGTCTTTAAGTTCCTGGTATGACTCTGCTGTATTATGATGCAGACATTTGCTTGCCAATTGTCATACCTCTATAATAATGTACAGTGAGATTAAGTGGGGGGAGGAGTGGTGAAACTGGCTTGTAAAGGAAAGAAATGAAACTTTTTCATAGGTACCATGTACATGTAAATTCTAGTATCTAATGCCTTCCCCAAATTCCTTCCCAAATAAAATCTGGAGGCAGCCCCTTGTGTGTGTGTGTGACTGTAAAAGGTTATCTTAAAGTCTGTAGCATGGAGCTGAGGATTCTAGTGAGGGATTTCATCAGTATCCTCAACATTATGAACTGTATCAGAACTATTACAGACATAACAATAGGAATTAAACCACTTATAGTTCTAATTATTTCTTTGGCTGAAAATACTAAATTCTAGAGAGCTTATCCAGTCAATTTTGTGCCTGGATGGAATTATTTCCACTCTTTAGTGAACTTACTGTCAATAACTAACTTATGAAGTGTTAGAGTGACACAGGAAACTACCATCTCCAGTGTTGCTGCACCCATGGCTTCCTCTTGAGCAAGGTCAGTTGACTGGTGTAGCACAGGGAGGCCTCTTTGTGCTATGAAAATACTGCTCACAAATCTCCCTACTGTCTAACTGGGATGTTTCTTATAGCTGTGTTTATGCATAGGCAGGTGTGTAGTTCTCATCACTCTCTTTACCTCTAGACCACTTGGAAGGGTCTGTTTGTAATTATTTTTTTTTTAAATAAAGCTCAAATACCATTTTAATTTGACTACAAGAACCTCTAAATGAATACCTTGAAATATGTACTGCTTGTGTAAATCCTGATCTTGATGGTAGCTAGAGGGTAGGTTTAGCAGCTTCAGAAAATAAGTGAAAGACTTTTTGAGGGAGTTAGGCAGTGTTGCCTTAAAGTGAGGGGATTTTTGTTGTCGTCTTATTTCCTTCAGTAGCTTCTAAGCAGTAAGGGAAACTGGACTGTGAGTTAACAAGGCTGTTCTGGGGAAAAGAGACAAAAGGTTTCAGTTTGGCTGCTATTTTAAAAGCTCTTCCCGGGTGGTAGAAGAAAAAAAAAAAGTGTGAGGTTGGGTAGAAGTGTTGCATGCAAGGACTTTCACAAATCTTTATATTCCAGTATACGAATAGGAATCCTTTCTGTTTGATAGGTTGGATGTTCTGCACCTCATAAACAGGTTGTAGATATTAGAAAGGAAATAACTTCTTTATTTTTTATTATGTGTCTTGTTGCTTAAATGTTGGTAAGTGATCTGACACTGGGTTTTGTTGTCTGGCATGTGGAAGGTGGCTTACCTTAGTTCGGTACAAAGTCCACTCAATGTCTAATTCAGGAAATGACCTGCTTTAAAAGGATAAACTTCTTAAATTGTCACTAACACAAATCTTCTATGTGCTTTGAGCACATGCATCCTTTCATATTCATAGGTTAATTGGTTTGCATGGAGAACAAAAACAGTAATTGGGGTTTTCTTTCCTAGTTGCATTGCTAAATTTGGAAAACTCTAAAAAACACAACCCAAAATGAAGCTAGGTCACTTTCTGTGACACCAAAATATGATTCAAAATCGGAGAGCTTGAGCGCAGGAAATTGAAATGTGGCTGTACCATCCAGTATGCTTTGTGGGTTTAAATCACACTCTGTAAGAAGTGTTGTTAGCTGGTACTTTGAAACGCTGTTTTTCAAAGATGGTTTAGACAAATGTCAGCCAACAGTCTAAAAGGTAACTTGCTATTCTCTCTGAATGTTTTGGGGTTTAAAAAGTAAATAATGTCTTGGGTACAGGTTGATGGCTTGGGCTTGCAGCTCTTCTGTGCCTTGTACAGGTCTTCTGGGGCAGGGCATTTTCTGTGTTTTGGGAAATAACAGCTGTAGATTTAGTTCAGTGAAGTTGTACCACTGCTTTTAAATCAGCAAGGGATTCCAGGAAATGGATCCTGCGGTGTTGCATGCCTGGTTTGTGTCCAGGGGGAGGTGGCTGATCTGACACCAGCTCTTCCAAATTAGAAATACTTCCATTAATTCTGGTACATTTGGTTTAAGAAGCCAGCAAGATGTCAACTGCTCTTCCTGCTCCATTTTTCTTTGGTATTTTTCAACAGATGATTATGTCAGCACTCTGCTGCCTTAATTACATGGAGCAAAGTGGATTGCCATAAGCTTTTACAGGTGCAGACTTCTTCTCCAAAGGAAGCACCATCCGCTCCCTGCTGTGTTGGAAGAAAGAAGCTTGCAGGTTGTCTGTTGTCAGTATATATTAAGTGTGATGCTTGCTTGCTGTGCCCAGCCCTGTGGAATCCTTGGAAGGAGGAGAGAAGAGCATGATATGCAACTGTCTATTGCTAACCTCCCTCTGGATCTCTAGGAGCCCATTGCAGTATACTTGCTCTTAGTGAAGAGAAAACAGATGGACCCTAAGGAGGGCTCATAAAGTGGAACCCTTGTTGTAACAAAGGTAAGGTTACAGGAGCAGGCTGTGTGCAAGAAGGAAGCATTATGCCTTTGAGGGCAAAGTTCTCGTTAGTGTCTCTGCTAGTGATCTAAGTTTAACAACAAAACCCCTCAACCTCTGAAAGAAAAAAAAAATGATGCAGTTTCCCAATGTCTTCCTTTAGTGTTTTGAGCTGTCTTCATTTTACAGAGGCATAAATGGAGGCATAGAGTTTATAACTGACTTGTGGAAGGTCATGTAGGGACGTGCTGTTGGATTTGGGAACAGAACTTGATTGTTTGGACGTGTAGTGTTGTGCACAAGGGTTCCCCCTCTCACTCTATCTCTCTCCAAATGGCCTCAGCAATGTATCTGCAGAAAAGCAGTGTCCACAGAGACAGTGCAATGAATCCCTGGGGAAAACATGCACCTGAAACCATCACTGACCTCATTAGCAGCAATTACTTCAAAGAGTTTTACATATCTCCTCTTACAAAACCTTGAGATTCTAATTTTTTTTTGCTTTTCAAGCTTCTGGAGTTACATAACGCTGGTAGTACTCTGCCTGCATGTTGGCGAGTCTGTGTCTTGGCGAACACAGGAGAAGTTATCACTCTTTAGTGAAAGCAATCTGTGTTTGACAGTTCTGGTGACTGAAATCTTTCTTATCTGCAGACAGCAGAGTGGCAGATGTGTGGACAAAGTGCCAGTTCTGCTGTAGCAAGGCATCCCTGAGGCATGAGAGGATATCTTGCTGTCTCGGTGCCTGTGTTTTGGTCTTAATTAGTAACTACGAGGAAAGTGTCATGTTGTGGGGTTTAATTGTTGTTACCTGGTAGGAAATGAGCTGTGGGCCCTCAGTTACTTAGTGTCCAGGCTTGTTCACAATTATCTGAACATTCTTTCTCTCTCTTATACTGAGAGTAGTACTTCTTTGATGTTGTTCCTTCCACCCCCACCCCTAGATCTGAGCACTGGTGGGGGAGATGAGAGGGCATGGTGCTAGGGATCCTCCTCTCCACCCCTAAGTAAAGGGAAGTAACTGCTGAATTTGTCATAGTAGATATGGTGCCTCAGTGTGGTTCCTCCCTTTTCCTGACCTTGTGCTGGTCAGGCAGATACCACAGACAGAGACTTGATGTCTCTTGTGGGTTGTGGAAATAACCCTTTACAGCTTGAAACTTGCATAGAGCCTTTGGAGGCCAAGACCGCAGGGCTGTGGAGAACTGGCCATGATGTGCTCCTGAACAAAGCTCTGTAATCAAGATAGTATGCACAGGTGCCTTTTCTCCTGCTCTTCCAGCCTGCTAGTGGGTCCTTCTGACAGTGTGGGGAGCTGGCAGGTGTTTCATCTGCTTGGGGCTAGTGAAGTAAAAGATCCAGCACTTCTTATAGGTGGGGCTTATGGGAATCCATTTATTGCACAGCATGTGAAAACAGAACTCTGAACTCCTCCACTTGGTATTAGAGGGAATGTGTTCTGTTGGTGGGGTTGTGTTTTTGTTGGGTGTTGCTTTTTTGCCTTTCCTTGAGTTAATTAATATGAGTGTAGATGCCACATTTGCTTGAGCCTATGCAAATAGTGTTACTTATTACTCATGTGAGCCCTTAATGCAGTTGGCAGGAGCCATGCATGCTTTGCAGAGTGTGGATTTGTTACTATAATGACAAAATCTTACAAGAAAAGGAGAGCTGGGGAGCTCTGCATGAGAATTTCGGCTTGGAGCGAACCATGGGTGCAGAGCTTTCACATACAACTTGCAAAATTCACCAATTTATGGTAAGATTAGATGGAACAGGCCACCAACCTGCTGGCTAATCTGACAAAAGAGCTATTACTCTGAGAAACACTGGCTGCTTGAAAGGTGACTTTAATAATATTCTTGTCTAAGATTCCAGATCAAATATGTTTAGTAAGTGCTAAGCTTGGCAGACTGAAAAAGGCTCTGAATTTAGGCCTCTCCTACGATAAAATCTCTTCCTAACAGTTGCATATGATGTGTGTGTCTTCTGCCACCATGGAATATTCTAAAAGAACAGTAAATATTGTCTTCTGCAATGAAATACAGCTTTCTTGTGTTCCTTATGTTAAGATAACAGTTATATTTGTGGTAGTGGCCTCCCTCCCTCTTCCTTCCTCTCTTTTTTTTTTTTTCCCAAAGAGCCCAAAATAATCAACTCTGTGTAGTCTTTCTGTAGCAGGAATTAAGGAGTGAGCAGGCTGCTCAGTGTTGCAAGGAGGCTCTGATGCTGTGGTGGTGAGCAGTTAAAGACTTCCTGGGGAAGAGGCTCATCTTAAAATTACTGTAACTTCAAAGACAATGAGGAGTAAAATGTGGTACTGTTCCTACTTCTGTTAAGAAAGCAGGAGACCTCAGAACCCAGGCAGAGGAGGCATATTGAAACAAATGTTGGGTTTACATCCTTGGAATTGAACATAATGTTCCTACTGGGTGGGCATAAGGTTATAAATAGTTCCAAGAAAAAAAAAATTGCTTGTTTACTACTTGAACCATAACAGCTTTTTGAAAAGAAAAGAGAAGGCTCTCTACTTCCACACCAGTGTTTCACATAATGATGCTTTCTCTAAGCTGTACTGTGCCAGGTGAGCGTTGGGGGAGGTTTGGTTGGCTTTTTTCTGACTAATCTTTCACCAGATGCATATCTTCACTTTCATGCTCTGATCTCCTTGTTGTACTTTGGGTTCAGCAAATCTGCCAACTGGTATTTGTCCTGCAGCAGGCATTGCCAAGCTGGAGAAGAGAAGGCTTCCAGAAGACCTTATAGTAACCTTTCAGTATCTGAAGGGGGCCTACAGGAAGGCTGGGGAGGTACTATTTACAAGGTCTTGTAATGACAGGACAAGGGACAATGGGTTTAGACTGGAAGAGGGAAGGTTTAGACTGGATGTTAGGAGGAAGCTCTTTCCAGTGAAGGTGTTGAGACACTGGCACAGGTTGCCCAGGGAGATTGTGGCTGCTCCCTCCCTGGAGATGTTCAAGGCCAGGTTGGAAGAGGCTTTGAGTAACCTGTACTAGTGGGAGGTGTTCCTGCCTATGGCAGGGGGCTGGAACTAGATGATGCTTGAGGTCCCTTCCAACCTTATCATTCTATGATTCTGTGATCTTATTTGACTTCATTGTAGCAGGTGTGCTGCAAATTAATATCCAAGCTATGGTCTCCATGCAATAAATCTGTGGTTTCTGGAGCCTGTGATAAGAAGACCTGCATAAAAGAGAGGCAAGAGAAGAACAAGGTGTCCAGGCAGCTCTATCAGACTGCTGCAGTAACATTTAAGGAACTGCAGAATGCCATGCCGTGGCTTGTCTTTTCACATTCCCACACCTAATGTTAGTCACTGTAACAGCACTGATTGTTACTGGTGACAACATTTCTCTCTTTACAGGTACTTCTCCTGATCTGTGATCTTAGTGTGGATTTGCTGATTCCTCTCTTGCTGTTCAAGTCTATCTGCTTGCTGTAGGCTTTTCCCTAGACCTGTTGTCTCGCTTGATCTTCTCCTGGTGAATACTATGGGCTTTCTTTTGCAACTGTTGGTGCTGGAATGCTCTCATCACAGCTTCTGCCTTTGAAACAGACTCACATGCTTGCTGTCTACCTCATTGACTTTCAGTCTCATTTCAGATCTCATCTGAAAACCTCTTTTCCCTTGTCTATTTCTTTTAATTAATCTCTTTTTATTATTTAACTGTGTATTTTACTGCCTTGCAGCTTAAATTATGCAGCTGTTTTTCATGATGCCTTTCAGAAAAACAGCTTCTACTTGGCTAGGTCTGAATAATTTGAAACCTGCACCTACTGGAGACATTTATATTTCTTTTTTTTTTCTTAATTATCTTTACTGACAGAGTGTTGAGACCAAGGCTTTGGTTGTGGTCTGTAAGCACCTGAGGAAGCCATGATGAGCGGGATAAAGGGGAAGCAGAAGGCAGCTAGGGAGATGTGGTGTGCAGTGGCACTTACATGATTCTGTCTGCTAGCAGAACTCTTAGGAGGCCTCTCATATATCTGTGGCCAGGCTTTTCCTTCATAAAAAAAAAAAATCTTCCTGTTCAGGAAGCTGCTTCTTTTGTTACTCTGAGATCAAGGAGTAGAAAAGACTTAATAAAACTACTTTGTTTGCAGGGCTTTGGATTTCCTAACAGTGAGGGCAAGATGAATGTGTCAGGGGAAATGATACTCTGTTAACATTCATTAATGGTATATATGGACAAAGCAGAGCTGGACCTGATCCTGAAGGGTTTTCATAAAACATGATTCTAGCTTCCAGGATTCCCAGTGTGTGGCCTTGTGGCAGGTGGCTTGGATGATACATCAGTCAAGGTCCAGAGAGCATCAGACTAACAGAGATATGGTTGATAAATGCGTTTACGTGGGGCAGATCCTTGGAGACCTGGCTGGGGATCATTCAGCTTTTGATTTGCTGGCTGAATTACAGGATTTCTAAATCTCTGGGAGGAGCTGTTTCTGTGAGGCAAACTCCTGGTTTTGGCTGCATTAGATAAAATGTGTGTCTAGTTTGGAAGTGCTTGGCTCTACCAGGGCTCTCTTCAGATACCGTGGGTGTGTTTCTTGCTGCAGCAACCGTATGTTCTCCCAGCACTGAAATGATCTGGTTGCTGCAGTAGGCCTGAGACTTGTCTGGGAGTGTTGCAAGTACATGTCTCAAATGGCAGCAGATTTTGTATCTTTCTTATGAGGTGTCTTTAGCTTTGAATGCTAGATAAAATTACTGTTGCCTTAGGTGTAGTTGAAACTTGGGCTCATGCAATGCTGCCTACTTTATGAGAAGTGCTGTAATGCCTGAGTGGTGACTGTGTCATTTCTAGATGTGTGTTTCATTTGAGCAGTCTGTCCCTTAAACCACAGAGAAATATGACAGTCAATGGAAAGCTTTCTAGCACGTGTTGCCTCTTGAAAACCTCCTATTCATGAAGGACAGCTGTAACACCAGCTCCTGTCAGTGCTCCGCAGTGAATGTTGACCATTCAGAGACCAAGGGAGACGTTGTCGTTGTGAGAGAGACTTGTGCACCGGGGACAGAAGCCAACTGTGCAGGGGTATGGTACCTGTGGGGTGCTGTCCCTCTGATGAGGGGACAAGAGTTGTTGAGTTTGGCCCTTAATGTGGGACACGTTGGGGATTTGAGTGTGTTTCTTAGGCATGGAAAGGTCTTAAGAGTTAATAAAGAGTGTGTTTAATAACGTTCTACCTTGCTGACAGAGAATGGAAATGGTTTGAAAGATCATTGCAAAACAAGTTGAGGATTTTTGAGCAACTCCAAGTTTCTGGTTGGAGTAAAAGCACAGGAGGAATGGGAGAGAATGAGAGAATGTGTAACTCCCCTTCACTGCCTGCATGTCTTTGGCCACTCTGTCTTTCTGTGACTTTGTAGAAAGACAACATTAAAAACAAACATGGTTACTGTTTGCTTTCTACCTAGAGCAGACAGCTAGAGAGGTAGCTTTACTTTTCTTCCCAGCTTGCTGTAAGGGGTTGCTGGAGCAGCACTGGGAGTGGGGGAGTATGAACTGAAGCAGGTACTTACTGGCTGTATAGCATCCCACAGGGCCTGGGGGAATGAATGTGGGGAATACTGTGAGTCATGCTTGTCAGTCTCATAAAGCAGGAGGCTTTTTAAAATTGCCCTTGGAGGGGAAGAGGTGTTTAATGGAGCAATTGTGAAGGAGTTATGCAAATAGGGAACATAAATAATGAGCAAAAGATACCTATTTTAAGCTTTTGCCTCCTCAAAAAATGGCTAAACACAAGCTAACCACTGTGAAAGTTAAGAAAAATGCGTCATGAAGTATAAAGATGTTGCCATTCATGATGAAGTGAGAAGTCTCCATTTGTGATGGGGAAAATGAATTTCTGTAGTTGTTGAATAGAAAAGGTAGGGGTTTTCTTTCCAGTTTGCTTTGAAAAAATCAAGACGGGAAGCTGAAAAGCAGTTCCTCTTCTAAGAGCTGGTTGGGAGGGGAGATGGTAAAAACACCACTCTCCAGTTTTACTTTGGATGTATCTTCAGTATGTAGGCTGCTTTTGCATAAAAAGTCTTTCCTTTTCCATCCCTCTGTCCGTGCAGGGTTTCATTTACATGTAATGTTGTATTTTCTTTGGTAAAATGGAGAGCATATTTTTAGGGCATAATTTTTAAATGCTGACCCAGCCACTTCTTACTGTTTTAAAGAATTTCAAACTAAGTTTCTGAAATGGAATTGTTCCAGTCCTGAGTTTGCTTGCATCTACTCATGTTCCTGTTGTCAACTGACCGTTTTCTCTGAACACAGCTCCTCTCTGGTTTTAATAAGGCCACTTGCTTGTCAAGATGATTGCAGGCTAGGTAGTAGCAAAGTGTCCCTATTACAGGTGCTGAAGTAGAATAGTTCAAGGATTATTTTACTACTGGTGGGGAGGAATGAGTGGGATAAAGAACGATGTGCTTTTGATGATTTTCATTCATCCAGTTGCATGGAAGTGCAAGTACTGCTGTCATCTGGAGGACTCTGCACCTCCTGCATCTGCCTAAAGATGCCCTCCTCTGTATTGTGCATGAGTGAGAGCAGTCTTCAAAATCATGTGAAGGTGCAGCATGAAAGCACCAGTGGAACTTCAACGTGTGTTATAAAACCTGGCCCTTTTTTTTGTCTGCCAGAGGACCGCAGTTGTATTTCCAGGAAAACTTACTACTACTTTGCTAACACCACAGCAACTCTCTTTCTGAGAAGCTGATTGTTTTATTTCTAACATGTTATTAAGAGGGGGGGAAAAAAATGTATGAAAATTTTAATTAATTAAAACCCCAAACAGAATCACAGAAACATTCAAGTTGGGAAAGATCCTCAGGATCACAGAGTCCAACCAATATCCCTACTCTACAAGGTTCCCCCTAAACTGTATCTTGAAGCACCACATCCAAACAACTTTTAAACACATCCAGTGTTGGTGATTCAACCACCTCCCTGGGCAGCCCATTCCTATGCTGAACCACTCTTTCTGTGAGAAAAATTTTCCTAATATCTAGTCTAAACCTACCCAGTCATGGCTTGAGGCCATTCCCTCTTACTTTCCCTCAAGCTTACTCCCGAGTTTAACCTTCTATTTGCTGTTGAAGACCTTGCTTTCTCTTTTATGTTTTATCTGTTGCTGGATGTGGAAATTACCATAATGATTTACTTCCTGTTGAGTGTTTTAAGTGGAAAGGAAAATGGTGTATTCCTCTTCCTCCATTTTCTTGAGCCATCTTTTTCATTCTGTGGTTTGTATTGGCTTGCTTTTTTTTGAGCAAGATTCTTATTTGAATACTGGGTCGTTTCAGTTGCAGCAAGTGAGCTTATACATGGAAGGTTTTGGAATGCTCTTGTTAACCATAGGCTCAAATTTCAGCATAATACAAAGTCATTCTCAAAAAAAAAAAAACAACCCACAAGAAAACCCAAAACAAACCAAAAAAAACCTGGATGTGGTGTGCTTACAACCAGTATCAGACAAAAATTCTACAGCCATGTCCAGGAGTGTGTAAAAGTCCAAGCAATATTAGCAACTCTTTATGCGATCAGATAGAAGCTCATAGTAGGTTGATACTCTCTGCTTACATGCAAGCTGTTGTAAAAACAATCAGTCCTTGTATTGCAATCCCTGACTTTATAACCATGGGATCACTGTATAGCCTGCATGCTATGTGAGAGCAGGCCTTGTGCTGGGAAGCAAGCTGCTATAAATCTGCAGGGATCCACTGGTTTCTGCTCCAAGCGCGTTGCACCAGCCTTGTGAGGTAGTGCAAGCCCTTCGATGGTTTCCTACTAGACTGAGTATATTCATCTTCGAGGCAATAAATAGTCAGCAGTGTAGTGCTGCAAAAGATGAGGAGAGAGTTTGACCCTGCAATGGCCTTTGTTTTCTTTGTCTTAAAAAATACTGTGACTTTGGAAACTGCCTGAGCTGTAAAATCTGGGCACCAGCTGTGTCAAAAATGACCTTCTTGCACAGGAGAACTCTTCTTGAATTAGGAATGCTTGCAGTCTAGACATGTGCTGGATGTCAGAAGGCCTGTGTAACTCTTGGCTCTACATTTTAGTGCCTCGCCTTTCCCACTTCTCCCTGCTTTGTCCTGCAGTATCTCTATCATCTTGAAGTGAAGAAATGTGTTGGGATGTAGATCATAGCTTTGAGACCACTTGCTTTTGGAACAACCCTTCTGCACATGCTGACGTTCAGTGTGTAGCTGTTTTGCAAGCAGCAGTTAAAGTTAGCCTGTTGTATGGGTTCAGAGCACTTCTGGCATACCAGGACATGCTGAAGTAATACTGTCACTTGATCCTTTCTGCTCAGCTTTGGTGTCTTAATCTTGCTTACTCGATGCAGTCTGGTATGGTTCCAGGCTTGCCTAGGAGGGCTTGAGAGTGAAGACCTGGAAAGAAAGGTAGCCTTGGAAGCTCGTATATAAAAGGTCATCCAATTTTAGCTTTTGCTTGTCTTCAGATAAAGATTATTTATCATAGGATTTTGGGCTTATTCCTTAAGTTTGATTTGTCATAACAGAGATAAACAACTTCTGACTGTGAGCACTCAGGAGTCCTTGAGAGTAAACTGAAGAGGTAAATAAAATCCATAGAAGGAACCATGCTATTGATATTATGAAAGGGACTTTTTCACACAGCATGAGCTGAAGAGCTTTGGCCTAAACCAGGTTTCTCTTGAAGCCTTGATTTGAAGGCTTGCGTGACATGTCAGTCTACCCAGATCTGACATTTCACTCCAGCTAGGTTACTTCCAGTTAGAGGGATATTAAGGTAACTGATAAATGCTAAAGTATCTGCTTCCTATTTCCATGAAAAAAGGTGAAAAATAGCTCTCTGACTTATCAGTGAACATGTCCTTGCTACATGAGCTTAAAATCTGTGGGTGGTGCTTGCACTTAAGAGAGTAAACAGAAAGCCATTTTAATTTCAAGCCGTATTACAGACGGAGAACAGAAGATCGATATTTGAGAGACAGTGCATAAGGAAACAAATGGAATGTAAGTTTTCTAATTCCCTTTTATCTGCTGTCTGATGTGCTGAAATAATCATATGCTCCAAAGCCTTGAGTAGCTTTGAGTGCTGAGGAAGGGAGACTGCTGTGATGTCAAGAGTTTCTTTTCCTAAGTGACAGTCTGGAGGGTGGCATTGGTTTGTATTTGAAGCTCATGCCAACACTTCTGATGTCAGAGCCCACCTCATGTGAGCTCTGAAGGAGCTTTCTTGTAATTGCATTGGGTTGGAAGGAACCCTCAAAGCTCATCTTGTCCAGTCCCTGACATGAGGCAAATCACAGACACTGCAAGAAAGTTACAAGTGTAATTTTGAAGCCACTGTGCATGCTAATACCATGCAGAGCTTTACAGGAATGGAAACTGTGGTTTCCATCCTGAGGCTCGTGTGGTATAAATCATGTAAAACACAGAAAATAAGACTCAGACCAAATTTCTTAAGCTTGCTGCATGTGCAGTGTTGAAGTCTTACTACTAATTCAGTGTTCAAGGGTTGGGTGAAAATGGCACATGGGCATGTCTGCTTCTGTCACTTTGGTTCAGGGTGCTGTGCTATTTTGGTGTTATACACAGGCTATAACAAGTGACATTAACAATGTGTTGTGCCAACATATATGTTTACTGTGACATCTCCTCTACTGGATTTGTCAGGAGAACAGAAAATGCTGTTTCCCATAGTATTTTTTAAAATTATTATTTATTTTATTGAAGGCAATGATTTAGTCCAGAGCCAGCATGACCACTGTTTGCTGCATTGGGCAGAAAATGCTGCTAACAGAGCAGCTGGCACATATCTTCCCAGGCTCCATCTGTCAGAGTCTGCATTGCTCTGTAAATTGCACTCCTATTGGATAGATCCCCTCCTTGCTATAATGTTGGCAGCCTGGATTAAAATGGAATTCCTAAGTGTTTGGTTTGTTGTTGGTTTTTTTTTTGTTTGTTTTTTTTAGTTATTTACCATTTTATAACCCCCATGATTTTGTAGACTGCTTCTGCTCTCCTTCACATATCTAAAGTCTGTGTCACTGTTGTGAGTGATATGTCTTGTGGACTTGGCTTTGTTTAATTAAAATAGCATATATGAGGGTAGTTTGTGGGAGTTTAATTTTAGATGTGGTTCTTTGCTGTGTATACACAGGTGAGAATGGGCTGGGATGTGATGATGACTTTCATCACTGTATCTGGTCAAGTTAAACACCAATGAACATATTCATCTTTCATTTTTTTGTTACCAAGATCTAAGGCCCTTTTACCATTGTGAAGTATACATGTTTGTGTATATGTGATATATGTATGTTCCTTACTGTCCTTGGGAATGAGCTTCTTCCCATAAGGATGAAACTTTCCTCCCTCTATGGTCCTCAGAAGAGATAATGATTGGAAAAATGGAGACTCTTCTTTTTGCAGTTAATCGACAGAATGAAAAGCAACTTTGAAGTAACAAGATCTGCAGGATGCAGGGGCAGACTGGCTAAATTGGCCTTGGCCCATAGAAATGCTAATTTGCTATCAACGCTATTCAGGACTGGTCAGGGGAATATTATTGATGGAAATGAAGGATTTGCTTCTAGCTGATTGTCTAGCGTGTACAGGATTTGGGGGAAGGGCCTGTCTGCAGCAGAGCTTGTGAAGTACAGGCAATGCTTGTTATGTTCTCCTGTGTGTTTGCTGAACTACACTCACTTAGTATGTGCCTTGTCCCTTCAGAGATGGAATAACTGGTCAATGATCTTTGCCAAGATAATCTTTCTGAAAATAGAGAGACTGAAATCTCACTTGTGGTCTGTGGTGTGCTTCCTGCTGTGGTGGTGATCACCTTATCCTCTGGTGCCTTGAATGAATGCCAGCTTGATTGTGCAATGTCTTTACCTGGGGAGAAGAGATTTCAAGTTCTGCCAGTTCCTCTGCATTTGATAGGGCTGAGTTACTGCATCTTATCTCGGAGAAACCCGCCAGACATGGCTTATTTCATACCACAGGGTCTTTCTGCTGTGGATGCTGGAAGGAAGTTCATTTGAGTTGAATTGTAGATGCTAGTCTCTCTGTGCTTACTGAGGATTTCTGTCTCAGTAGATGGGAGGAATCACTGTGCAGCAAATCCACCTGCAAGTCTGTCATCGACCTGGTGTGTGTTTGGGAGTAGCTGTAGTGAGAGGGATTGCAGGTTTTAGAACTGTTCTGAATGGTTAGACATCATTCTTGTCTTTAAATTCCTTCATACTCCTGAAAGAGCTCTTGGATGCTTCTGTTTGACACCCCTTTTCACTGAATGTGTAGAGAGAGGTGTGTTGGATAGTCTGTGCTATTTCTCATTTTCACTGTCGCTGAAGGATTGGCTACCAGTCCCCTGCACGGAAGGCCTTGGAAAGGAGGTGGACATGTTCAGTGACTTCAATACATTGCTATTAATAGCTTGCAGGGTATTGGGAGAATAAAATCTTGGGCTTCTGTGCACCCCACCCTCATGCCCCCATATTGAGGAATGGTAGAAATGTACAACAAAATTACAAGTCATAGCAAATCGCTTCAGTAAAAACGTTAACGTTTTTCTGCTGTGCATATCTTTGATGCAGAATTGTAGTGGAGATTTGGCTGTGCTCTGGAACACATGGGGTTTAGCTTTAGCTCCCCTTCGTTTGGAGGCTGTGTTTGCCCTGATGTTTTATCAACCTGTGCTTGTACAGAGTCCCTTCCTGTTCCTTGTCCCCATGTAAATGCTTTCCTTAAAACTCCCCCGCAACTGTTTTTTGCTGGTGCTGGTAGTGATATGCATGGGAAAGCAGGTGGCTGCAGTGGCAAGAATACTGATGGTGGCTGAATACTGATGATCTGGAACATACTGTGTTGAAGAAAGTGTGCTGTAGCTCTCTGAAGTCTCACCTGTGGTGCTGTGAGAGGATACCTCTTGTGCTAGGGCATTGGGCAAAGGTTAACAGCTTTTGAGCTTACTCTCTTCATGGCTTTCTTCACTTTCCTGTTGGGTTAGTAAGGTGCTCATCAGTGAGGAACAGTCTGTAACTTGTAGGCAGTTAAAATACCAGCCCTAGTACAACTCTGTTGACATTGGTAAATACTCAGTGCATCAACCCCTTGAAGTAAAAGCCACCCTAATACATCCCAGAGAGACTTTTGATGGCATAAGTGCAGAAAACCTGTACTGGGACACCATTGACACATGTAATTCATGACTATCCTTAACCTGGATGACACACACATAGCATAAGCAACCCCTGCTTGTAGATTT
This sequence comes from Eubucco bourcierii, assembly GCA_013396675.1. Classification (NCBI taxonomy): domain Eukaryota; kingdom Metazoa; phylum Chordata; class Aves; order Piciformes; family Ramphastidae; genus Eubucco; species Eubucco bourcierii. Next base: position 611,425 of record VWZE01017294.1, on the reverse strand, counting down.
TGATGTTTAGTTCCCTCTGCCACTCTGGAATGAGATGTAACCTTTAAGGCTATAGCTGTGTTGAGAGACCCATGAATGCTCCCTGCTAAGCACCTGCTGGTAATAACTACAATCTGTTTAGATCTTGGGTGGCTTCCAGGTCATGGTTGGCACCTGAAAGTTCTTCAGAATACAGGAACTTGTGGCACTTGCTGCTGTGACTTGCCAGTTATGACAGGAAAGTCTATGTAACTGATATTCTGATGTACTATCTATCAGTGAGGCCAAAAGGGCTACCATGGTGCAGGGTGTTTACAAGGCAGTGTAACAAACTGCAGGAACTATAGAGAAGGGACAGCCATTTTGGTGTGTTCTGATGAGCTGCCTCCTGGCCTTTGTGAGGTAGAGCCTGTTCTCATGGTGGGGCATTTATCTTACAGGGAGTTTCAAGGAAAACAGGGATCTGTCATGGAAAGAGGCAGAGCAGAGATGGGAGAACAGGTAGCGAGGGTATGGAGCAGTGCGCTTGCAGCAGAAAACCTGTGTTCCAAAGACGCTTTGCAGTGTAAGCTGATGGGATTTTCAAGAGGAAGCTTGACATGTGGTGGTGTGCTGTGTGAACTAGAAGATGGTGGGAGCTGGCTGAGAGAAAGCAAGCCAGGTGGGCAGATGGTTTGAACGCTGCACAGACACTGTTGCAGGGATGTGACTGCGTGGGTGGCGCTTTGGAGAGGAGAAATAAAATTGGGCTGACTACAGCTTGTAAAGATCAGCTGCTGAGTGATGGACAGGCTCCCCATCCTTTGGCCTTAATGTGTTACTGAGCTGAAGAATTGGTAAAGAAGATTCTACTCTCTTTACTGTGGCAACTGCCGGAGTGCAGTTTTGACTGGACTGTAGTAATTATGTGAAGTTTGAAAGGATGCTTTGTGTTGTGTTGCACTTGACAAAAATCCAGGCTGTGCAGTGTGGAATGCCATGCAAGTTTGACTATCTCTTTATGTGTATCTAGGAGAGGAGTTTAATACTAAAACTTAGCTATGTGAAAGCAATTTCAAACTGCAGTTTCACCATAGTAACATGATTAAGGGTGAACTGGGGATACAGGTGGGAACTTACTCTAAGAGGGAAACTTCTAAAGCTGTGATGTTTTAAACAATGTTCACTCTTTTACTAAAGGCCACTCACTTTCAGATATAGCAAGGACTATTGGTAAAACAATAACATAACCAGATGAGCTTTGAGAATCCATTCCAACTCGATGCAATCTGTGAATCTGCAAAATACAAGACTGTTGAATGCAAACGGAATTTCTTTGTTTCCTTACTTTGTGCTTTATATGGTAACAGTTGCATACAATGTGTGTTGAATGTAATTCAAAGAAATTAACAATAAAAAGTAGAAGCCTAGTTGGAAGGGGCTATTAGTATGAACCTTTCCTTTTGGTTGCTGAGATCAACTGAGTGTTCCACAAACAAATAAATTGAAGAAGAAACTATGTTAGCAGTGAGTCATCCTGCACTGAGATCCTTCCTTGTGCGCTGCACCTTTCCTGCAAAGGGGACAAAGGAGAATTCTGGAGAGCTGCAGTCTACAGTGGCTCCCAGTTTGAGTAACAGCTGAAGTAGGTGGCCTCCACTGCCAGCTCCCAGGCTGTGATACAGGGAGCAATTCAGAGTGGTTGCACTGTATATTCAAAGTGAAGATGAGGTTGGTACCTCCCAGTCTACCCATAAGAAGGGACCTACTTGGCCCTTGTGATTCAAGTACTCTAAGCAATTGATGGTCTTGGATAGTAACCTGCCTTTGACTACAGAGCAATGCCTCAGAGCTGCCTGAGGACTCTGACTTGGCATGGTGTGATTTCAGAGGGAAAAAAGTCCTTTCACTTTTTTTTCTTTGCTCCTGACACTTGAAAATGTGTGTTCTTGGTCAGTGATGAGTTTTCTTAACTGGCAGGGGATTTTGTGTGAGGAGGGGAAATGTCAGGAGTACTCCTGCTTGCAGCACCCCCCTGTGCACGCCATCCTGATGTGTGACTGTGGGAGGGTTGGCTTTGTAGGTGGCGTGTGCAGTGGGAAACACCCAGCTGAGGGAAAATATTTTTCTGTCTTTGGCATGGGCTGTGTGACTTCATAGGGAGGGCAAAGGCTGTGTGTCAGTGTGGGTGGGAAATTGGAGGTTTTCTGGCTTGGGCAGGCTTTAGAAACTCAGCTTCAGCAAGTCACGTTGGTGTTGGGTTTTCTCTTGAATGGACTGGTTCTTGGTGTGTTAATTTTGGTGAAATACTTATTGAATTTTCAATCTACTCTTTTAATTAAAGATTTTTAAAATGGATTTCAGTTTCTCCCAAATACAGATTGCATTTTTTGTGTGTGTTTTGGTTTTCTTTTTTGTTCCTGTCCTCCCACAACCTTTTCCTGGCCTTCAGCAAACATCTTACTCTTTTGCTTTACAGGCTCCAGATAAAAGGAAAGCATTAGAAGAGACCAAAGCCTACACGACTCAGTCTCTAGCCAGTGTTGCTTATCAGATCAATGCACTGGCCAACAATGTGTTACAGCTGCTGGACATCCAAGCATCCCAGCTACGGAGGATGGAGTCCTCCATCAACCATATCTCCCAGGTAATCTTTTGGAAGAGGCTTTATCTTGTCTTTGTGTTATTGAACTGCATAGTTTATGTTGGCTACTTTTGAATTCTTGGACTAGCGTGACAGAAAATGGTAAGGCTTTTTTATCTCTTGGCATTTGTGAAAGCCACTTTGTGATGGAGGTGATGACTGAAATAAAGAAATTCCTTCATGAAGAAGCACTGGGATTATTTTTATTTAAAGCAGGAGTTAATGATGAAGATTCTAAGATCTGAAGCAGTAGCTGAGGGAGGTGCAGATAGAAGTATTCTGTTTCTGAAAGAAGTCCAGGTAGAAGTAGGAGTGGTGGTGTTTTATTTAGCATTACAACCTGTGCAATAACTTCATTTATAGCCTTGCAGGATGTAATGATCTGTGTGGAGAAGCAAAGAGGTATAGATGCTGCCACTACCTGCTCAAGCCACTCTGTCCAAGCCAAGGCAGTTGGATGACCTGACTTGTACTATGACTTCACATTGCTAGAGTTGGTGCAGGGAAGACATGGAAATAGACATGGGGACAGAACAGACATGTCAGTGTCAGCTTGTGTTCCCCTGTCTGAACCTTCACCCTAGCTGATTGCTGCTTGGGCTGGGGGGGAGGAGTTGCTGCTTCCTACCTTGTACCTGGTCTGGTCTGGTTGTATGGTAATTTTAAAAGTACCTACACCTGAAACAGGAAAGTAGAAGGAAGCACAGTTGCTGTGTGATGAGTTTGTGACTACCTCTGAAGAAATGACTGGATAGAGGCCTAACCTACAGGCTTCCCAAGCATTGGATGCCCTTTTATACTGAGCACATCTTGTGTTTCTGAGCTGCAGTGTGTGTACAGCGATCATTGTTAAATGCTCATTGGCTCACTGATGACTAACCATGCAACAAGCCAAAATGTTTGATACTAGCACAAAAGGTGTTAACCCTCTGTACTGTTTGCTGCTCCAGTTGAAGGCACTGTGCTGAAAGCTATTGAGTCACCTGATACATGAACTGTTTGCTAAAGACTGTGAACAATCAGTGCTTTGTAGAGCTCTTGAGGGGTGTTAGCAAGGCCACTCTCTTGCTTGTAGTTTCTGTCCTGGTTGGTCTTTCCTGAAACTAATCCTTGCTGATAAATGAGCCTCTGCAGACTAATTCTGTAGGATCAAACTCGATGCAGATAATGCACAAATACCAACTCAACTGTTTGCTTTGAAATGTTTCTGCTCAAATGTTTCATCTGCATATTTTAAATCTGCTCTTCAATTGCTTTGATAGACTGTTTCTAAATTCTTCAAGGTCTCCAGAGTCTCCTTCCCTGTGCTTATATCAGTTGTGAATATTTTCATGCCACTAAAGCATGGGGATGAAGATGTTCTCAAAATGGAATTCTTCATGAAAACCACATTGCCTAGAAACAGATCTGAGGCATTGCCAGTCAATTACTCAGTTCTGGGATTTGCAGCATAGAGCAGGTATCTGAAATAAGCTACACACTGATAAGTTCTTGTGATTTAAAAATACTCTTTCATTATTTTTTTTGTGGAAATCCTGTGGCTCTTCTGACCTGCAGGCAGTTTCTCTTTCCCTGCTGTGTTTTAGTTCTCTGCATGTTTTCCAGAATGGCTCTAGGCTAAATGGCTGGACAGCTAATCTTGATTAGTAGCCACTCAAATGTTTTGCACAGATTGCACTGGGTTGGAAGGGACCCTTAAAGGTCATCTTGTCTCAAACACACCCACAGCCCCCTACTACAGTCAGCAAGGATGCCTCCAGCTAGCTATTTACCTTCTTCACTGGAAAAAGCACTTAGGAAAAGTTAGATGATGGAGTTGTGTTACGTTTTTGTAACTGGGGTTTAATTTGACAGGTGGAAAAGTTGCTTGCTATTATAGCAAAGATGAATCCAGCTTCTTTCTTGTTGAGAGAAAACAGAGGCTGTGCACCAATAGTCACATGGTGGTGAGGGAGCACTGCTCTGAGCACACAGAAGCAGTGAACAGCTCCAGGAATGGCTTTCTTTGAATAACCAGAGCAAAACCCTGCCCAGCTTCATCTGTATTTTCTGCATTCATATTTGTCTTTCACCTGTAATGTGTGGGCCCTGAGTAATCTGCCACATAATTACTTACTACACCTGATATACAGAGCTCTGCACATACATCTCAGCTCTTTGGCTGAGACCCTTGATAATGACATTGAGCTTTGCCAAGCTACTTTGACCTTTCCAAGCTGCTCTGTTATGGCAGATGTGGTGCTTAGGGACTTGGTCTAGTGGTGGGCTTGGCACTGTTAACAGTTGGACTCAATCTTAAAATTCTCTTGCAACCTAAAGGGTTCTGTGATTCTCTGTACATATATCTCTAAACTACCTGCTAGCAGCTCTCTACTGCAGTCACAGCTACATTGCATAGTTCTGTCAGTTCCTGTTTATTACTTCAGTTTAGTTTCATTTGCTTTGAAGATGGCCACATGTAGAAGGGAAATTTCAGGTAGGAGTTGAGCTAGTTTAGATGTGGGCTGATACAAAACAGGGGCAACCTGAGTGCTGCTGCACTGTTGTGCCACCTCAACTTTCCCTGTGGGACACTGGTGTGAAAAAGCAATGGAGGAAGGGCTTTGAGCCCCTTCTGATTCCCAGCAATCGCTGCTGGCTGGCCTGTCCATGCATGCTAGGCCTTTCTGTTCTGCTGTGGTATAGATTGTTCAGTTGAAGCAACCAGAAAGCAGTTTTCCTTGAAGGCTGAACAGCAGCAGCCAAGCACTTTGCTTTTTTGTAGTAGATAGTATTTCCTTTTGTAGCAGTTTTTAGGATTACACAGACTTGATGGTGAAAGGAGAAAGTCCAACCTGAGGGTCACTGGGAGTGTTAGCAGGAAGGACCTTGGACATTGAGGTGGGGAAGGAATGAAGACTGCAACACTCAGCATATGCTATTTCTTAAGGTGTGCTGCAACTAAATAAACCCAGGATTTTTTTTCAGGTACCCTGATGATGAATTAAGCAAGACACACTTTTATTTGTGCTCTGAGTGCAATTTGTGCTCATTATATTCACTTTCTGTCTGTAATGAGTGAAATTCTGTTTTGCAGTTTAAACTTACCTTGTCATTTGTGCCATTCTTGCCTGAGTCTCTGAACCAAAGAGTTAGTTCTTTAAAAATAAAAAAACCCCTCTCTTGTATCCCTTCATTCTGAAAAGCAGTGTCCTCTAGAAGAGGAGTTAAAACTTAGGCTTTTTGTGGCTTGAACATTTGACAAGGGAAAACTTCTCCTCTAGAAATTTTGAACTATTTCATTTTGCTCTTTTGACTTACAGATTCTTAATTTTCTTTCCCTCTTCCCCTCCTTGGAAACAAGATCTGACTTAAGCATATAAGATAAACATAAATTCTTTGCTGCTATGCTTCCACAGACTTCAAGAGGATGAAGATGGGACAGCCACATTTGTCAGAGAGGAGAGGGGCTGACAGGGACATCCTTGTTTACTGTGTGAAAACTGAAAAATGTAACAGATCAGCACTCACATTTCTGTCAGAGCAGCTGCAGTACTGGGTGTAGCAACTACTCTTTTTTTATTGCCTGGACGTAACCAGTTTTTAAAAGTAGCTCAGTACCTCGATCAATGTCTCCTGAAGCATGAAACAAGCAATAGACTCCTTTTTAAGAAATGATGATTTGCACCAGGAGACACTGCACCCTTAAACATTTAGTGCTATTTTTTTTCTTTGGCAACTGAAGCTCTCCTCTGATGTGAAATGGGGACTATTAGAAAACAACATGTTCTGGATGCATTACTCTGAACCAAAACACTTCCAGGGATCATGACTCCCACCACCTTTCTGGGCAGCCTATTCCAATGCCTGACAACTCTCTTGCAAGAAAGAAAATTTTCCTAATGCCCAATCTAAACCTCTCCTGGCACAATTTGAGGCCATTTCGTCTCATTCTCTCACCTGATACTAAGGAGAAGAGACCAACCCCACCTTACTACAACCTCCTTCTAGGTAGTTGTAGATACCAATGAGGTCCCCCCTCAGCCTCCCCTTCAAAATCAGGGAAGAAACTACTACTCCATGTCTGCTTCCATACAAAGCTTCCTTTCTGCACATCCAAAACAGACCAAGTGTTCCTGCAGGAACTAGAGCATCACCCTACATTGTATACATTAGAAAGATAATGTCTTACTCCCTCCTTCTCTTGGACTGTCACTGCTTGTCAGTAGACACAAATATTCTAAAAATGCCAATGGAACCTGCACCTTTTTGTTTAGATTAACTTGGCCCCAGGGATGTTCCTTCTCCTAGTGAAGTGCTGACAGTTATCTTTGTGGCCTTTGATTCACATGTTGTTCTTCCTGTACTCTCTGTGGCAGAGGCCAAGGCTCCAAGTTGTACTGTGCTTACTCTTATCTGTGTGCTGATGATTGTTGTTGTTAACTTTGTGTGTCTCAGCTTCTGCATGATCTGTATAAACTGCTCAGAATGTAGCAGAATATCAAAGGGTTGCCTTGTCAGCTCTTCTGCTGAGAAATTCCCTTCATGACCACAAATGAATACCCATAGGATCTCTAATTCTTGTACAGTTCAACTGATGCAGTCAAAAACCACCCCATCAACCCCCATGTTAGTTATCTACACCTAGGAGGGAGCAATCCCAACCCTCAGTCTTTCTGTGATGGGGCAGAGCAGTGGCTTTGAAGACAAAAGAAACTGAGCCAGAAACTTTTCTTGTTTCTTGTAACTCTTTATTTCCATTTTTTTGGTGCATGCAGGGTTTGAACTTATTTTTGGGGAATGGGGATATTGCTAACTGTAATGGCAATTGGTTGTAATGAGTTCCTTCAGGTGCTGATTGCCATTCCACAGTCTGGGAGAAGGGCAGTCTGAGTGCATAGTTTTCAGTGTGGTTTAGACCATTAAAACCTCCTTTCTGCTAAATGGGTGTTTGGCAGCAAGCTCTGGATACCTCATTAAATACTAAATTAAGAGACCTGATACAGTCTCTTGTTTTCTGAAATCAAAGCCCCAAATCACAGGACTGTGAACAGTGTCCTGAAAGGCCTTTTGGATAGCGTTCTGCAGCAAAGGAGTCTGGGGTGTTTGTGCAATCTTTCTTCGTTAATGAAAATCTCTCCTATCTTGAAGATACACCCCATAAGTGAAATGCATGACTAACCTGCTGTGGAGTCACATGTTGGACAAGAGGCCAAATGTTTTTTTCTTCAGGTGCATCTGATCAGATAGTTGCCTGAAATGAAATTTTCTTGTTTCAAGTGTCAATAATAAACCAGCAGTCTTCACATGGGCATAGCTCTGGTTTTACATTGAGTTTGGGGTTTCTTATCTCTCTCAGTGCTTCAGTGACAAAAGGAAATGCAGTGTGTGAGGTGATGGCTGTAAGATCATTGTATCTACAGCAGCAGGTGGTAAGCTACCAAAGTGTTCAGTTGGTTACCATATCTGTGCCATGCAATGCAGCTGTTTGGGATGTTGGTTTTCATGGGAGCTGGGTGGTGTTAGGCTTTGGCTGACCGTATTTGAGGAGAAGGAGAGGAAAAGCAAATACAAACTCACTGTGGAGCGGATGAGTCTTGGTGGTGCTGCATCACTGAAGCTACCACCCTTCATGATCTGCCACTTGAGCTGCTGAGTGCTTGTGGCTGGGCTTGAGCTGTTCAGAAGGGAATTGCTTAATGCTTTCTGCTGGCTGATTTTACTGGGGAGCACATAAGTGCTTAGTTAATGTTGATCTGCAGATGGAAACCAAGCGGTGATTCACATGAGTGTTTTATAAGCCAGCAGTAACATTTTGCCACTCTTTATGCTGCTGCTGGTTTGACTTTATTCTCTTTGCTACCAACCTTTTGGGACCCATTATGCATGTCCTGTAAAAGTCCCTTTACAGGTTATTTATATGCAGTGAACAGCTCTTTATTAGTTCATGGGAGGTATATAAATGACTTAGTAGGTGCTCCTCTAAAGCTGAGACAACTTCCATTGTTTCATTGTCACTTTGAAAAAGTGTGTGTGGAGTGTGGAAACTTGTCCAACTGTGTAAATCTTACTGAACATTTGCCATGTGGCTGCTGTGCCTGGTGTGCATTTCTTCTCCAGCATCATCTGGGTCAGTGTGACCTCAGCGTCACAGAGCACAAAGTGAAAAACTTGCCTTTAAGGGAAAGAAAAAGTGCAAGTGAAATTTTATCTATTAATATAATTTATGGCTGAACACCTAAACAGAAATAGGCTACCATGAGTAGGTTTGGTTTTTGTTGTGGGTGAGTTGTGTTTGTTTTTTTTTTTCCCCCTCGTAACTACCTATTCCACTGGAGAATATTGTTGATTCTTAACTGACCCTGCTACTAGTGCCATCATGGAAATGGCATTGTGGTGATAGTAGAAATAAAATCATGGATTTGTTTAGTTAACAGCTGTACTGTATCATAGAATCATAGAGTGGTAAGGTTGGAAGGGACCTCAAGGATCATCTAGTTACAACCCCCTGCCATAGGCAGGGACACCTCCCACTGGTACAGGTCACTCAAGGCCTCATCCAGTCTGACCTTGAACACCTCCAGGGAGGGAGCAACCACAACCTCCCTGGGCAACCTGTTCCAGTGTCTCACCACCCTCACTGTAAAGAACTTCCTCCTAACATCCAGTCTAAATCTCCCCTCTGCCAGTTTAAACCCATTGCCCCTTGTCCTGTCGTTGCAAGACCTTGTCAATAGTCCCTCTCCAGCCTTCCTGTAGACCCCCTTCAGATACTGGAAGGCTACTATCAGGTCCCCTCAAAACCTTCTCTTCTCCAGGCTGAAGAACCCCAACTCTCTCAGGATTGAGAATTGAGGATTTATTGGTTTGGTGTGTTTTTTCTGTTTGTGTGAGGTGTTTTTGTCTGTCTGAGAAAAATCAGAACCTTTTTGTGGCCCAGTACAGTTGGAGTGACAACTCGAGGAGGCCACGTTTAGCTTTCTCAGTCATTCCCTTTTGGAATGCTGGGCTGCATATATAGAACCAACTGCCACGAAAGGATGTCCACCTCTTCCTCAATTTCAAAAAATACATTACTAAAGCAGTCATTTTCCTTTCTAATCTTCATTCCTGGTTCCAGGAAATAATTTTATTTAATAATTTGCATAATTATATCTTAGGCACATGAAAATGTAAGTGGTACATGGCCACAGAATTGCAGATCTTTTATTTTGTTTTCTTCCTCTTTGAGGATCTGCTAAATAGCTGAATTGATTTTTTTTTTTCTTTTTTTTTTTTTTTTTTTTTTTTCTTTTTTTTTTCCCCTTGAGTGTACTCTGGTATAAATGTTGATGTGCAGTATTTTGTAGCTTCACCTGTTCATGCTTGAAACCACCTGCTTTTTCCCCTCACATGGTGTCCTGGCATGGTTATTTACAGTGAATCCATCAGCGCAGTTCAGTGTGGTGTTGCATGGGGACTGAAGCATAGCTTGCTGCTCCTCTAACTGCTCCTCTCTTTGCTTGCAAGAGCAAATGAATGCCTTGTCAACTTGATCTTGTCAACCTGCTCTTGTCTTGCTCTCCCAAATTCCTGTGTGGCAAAATCAGAAGCAACCAGAGTGTGATTAAAAACTATCAATCTTCTGTACAAAGTGAGAACAAGTAGGATGGGGACCTTAATATTCCAAAGGGTCATCATGGAAATGATAAAACCTGTCTTTGCTTCAGGGAAGGTCAGCTGGGCCATCTTTTGAAAATGCAGGAAGAAGGAAGTGTTAAATAATGATTGAAAGACTTGATTTGATCATAGGAGTTCTGCTTTCGTATCCAACTTGGTGTATTATGGGATCAGATTTTTTTTTTTTCTTTTTAAGTTAGATTTTTTTTTTTTTGAGCTGTGTTCAAAACCAGACTGTATAAGGTTGCAGGATAAGCCTTCAAACCACAAATCAACCTTTATCTGACTGGAAAGGGGATAAACATGGTCTTTGGGAAGCTGATCCTTCTTTGTCCATTTATAGGATTTCCTTACGTGTGTTGTTAAGTATTGGGCAAGATGCAGCAATGACCACATGTAGTGCAGGGCTGCACGAGATGAGTTGGACTGTGGATAAGGCTTGTTGTCTCCTAAGCTGGACTAGGAAGGGGTTTGGAGCAGTGCACATGGTTTTGCTCTCTCCTAGCTGATAGGCAATGCATTGTAGCTAATGATAGACCAGCTCATGTGGACTAACAAATTGTTTATTCCTCTTAGTTAGAAAGAATTTAAGTGCTACTTAAACCTTCCTTTTTTTTTTTTTTTTTTTAAATAAACTTAGCTTGAAATGATGCAGTTGATGTGCATGTGTGTTTTGGCAGATAAAACATAACATTTGAGAGTGGGGGAAGAGTCTGTAAGGATACCAGAGTGATGGACCTGTGTGTGACCTGCCCTAGGTGATCCTACTTTGGCAGGGCAGTTGGACTTGATCTCCAAAGGCCCCCTCCATGCTGGAATGATTCTATGAACAACAGAAATGGAGTACTGTGTACAGTTCTGGAGCCCCCAGCACAGGAAGGACATGGAACTGTTGGAGTGGGTCCAAAGGAGGCCATGAAGATGATCAGAGGGCTGCAGCAGCTCTTCTATGAGGACAGACTGAGAGTTGGGGCTCTGCACCCTGGAGAAGAGAAGGCTTTGAGGAGACCTTATAGTAAAGGGGACCTACAGGAAGGCTGGGGAGGGACTATTTAAAAGGTCTTGTAATGACAGGATGAGGGGCAATGGGTTTAAACTGGCAGAGGGGAGATTTAGACTGGATGTTAGGAGGAAGTTCTTTCCAGTGAGGGTGGTGAGACCCTGCCACAGGTTGCCCAGGGAGTTTGTGGCAGCTCCCTCCCTGGCAGTGTTCAAGGCCAGGTTGGAGGAGGCCTTAAGTGACCTGTGCTAGTGGGAGGTGTCCCTGCTTATGGCAGGGGATTGGAACTAGATGCTCCTTGAGGTCCCTTCCGACCTTACCATTTCATGAATATGAAGTTAAGTGGTCCAACTCAGGGCACTCTTTGCCTGCTGTGGTGATGTGTGAGATGCTGAGCTAACTGAGAACACTGTCTGGGGGGTGAAACCACCAAGTCATACCATGAAATTGCTGTCTTAGTGTAATTGTGGATCAAGGTAAAGAGACAAGTCCAGTCAAACAGCCAGAAATAAATAGGACTTGCTTAACTATCTGACCTATTATCTGTGCCACTGTTTGGATTTAGTTTCCTCATACACCCTAAATCTCATGAGACAGCACTGTCAGGGTTATAAGCCTGGAAGTGAAGAGGAGCTGGACTATCCTTTATTTCTTCCCATCTGCACATTGAAGGTGATCTGTTCACTACTTATGTATCACCTTTTTAGTCCCCTCCTGAACTGATGAATAATTAAGCATATCTGTTTCTGTGCTATATGAATAATGCTCATCCACGTGACTTGCAGACATGTCCATTAGTGCCTTATTCTGACAGTAGTGTGACAGCTGACTGCAGAAGTGCTTCTCTTGTGTATTACACTTTCAAAGCATCTCTGACATAGTAACATTTGATGCTACTCTGGTACCTGGATGCTAAAACTGGAGAGAACTTCTGGGGGGGCTGTTCATGGTGTGTTGATTTTAAAATAATGCAATTTTTCCTTTCCTTGTAACAGACTGTGGCACGTGAACAAATAATGAAACTTTAGGAAGTGAGGGGATGTTTCCATAAGCTCTTTCTGAGAGAAATCCAAGTTCAGTCACTTGGGATTTTGCTCCTTTAAGCATTCCTCCTGTAGCAGAGTGTGCCTCTTGGCTGGCACAAAGAATATCTAGCTTCAGTCTCAGTTACCTAACTTCCAGACCTCCAGACCTGGGAGCAAAAGGAGTTTTTTGTCACCACAGCTTCAAGTTTCTTGCATATTATTTTCAACTCAGCTTTTTTATGAAACTGTTTCCTTGGGCAGGATGAAATGTGTAAGCTTTTAGTCAGTGCAGGAACTCTTCTTCAGAGCTGCCTGAATCACTTAGAATAAGTGTATCTAACACATTTATTCCTTTGGAAATTATTTGGAAAGCTTTTAAAAGACTGTTTTCTACATGAAATGTTTGCCTGAAATAAGATCAAGAGAACACTGCTGAATGGTCAGCACTGAGTAATGCCAGGTCACCTAGCTCAGTGCTGTTTAAGATTATCATCTAATCAGTAGAAAAAGAGTAAAGAAAATGTAGATTGAATTTTTGCAAAGGCATATAATCAGTCAGGGTTGGAAGGGACCACAAGGATTATCCAGTTCCAACCCCCCTGCCATGGGCAGGGACACCCTACCGTAGATCAGGCTGGCCAGAGCCTCATCCAACCTGGCCTTAAACACCTCCAGGGATGGAGCCTCAATCACCTCCCTGGGCAGCCCAGTCCAGGGTCTGGACACTGCCATGCTGAAGAACTTCCTCCTCCTGTCCAGGCTCAATCTCCCCACCTCCAGCTTTGCTCCATTCCCCCTAGTCCTGTCACTACCTGATAGCCTAAGAAGTCCCTCTCCAGCTTTTTTGTAGGCCCCCTTCAGTTACTGGAAGGCCACAATAAGGTCACCTGGGAAGCCTCCTCTTCTCCAGACTGAACAACCCCAACTCTTTCAGTCTGTCTTCATAGCAGAGGTGCTCCAGTCTCTTTTTAGAAAGCAGATTCTGCAAACACTTACATGAGTTAAGCAAACATCCTGGAAAAACAGATTGAGTGCATCTTAATAAAGGTATTTTTGCTCTATACCCCTCTCCTCCTGGCTGTTTGTGTCTGAGTTTCTTCATTGTGGTGCTTCTTAAAACAAAGGCGTAGCTGTTTACATGAGCTCCGTACTTTGGGAATCAAGCACTGTCCTTTGCTGAATGGATACACAAAACTTGCATCCAAAAAGTCCATTGACCTCCCCTAGGAACACCAACCTTTGCCAAAGTGGGGGCCAGAAGGGAGGCCATAGAAGTTGGCATGACTGTCTCTTCATAGTCCATTAAATTGTTATTGCTCAGGGAAATATTTGACTCCTCACCTCCTCACCAACACCTCCTTTCCTAACTGAGGTGACTGCAGCAGTCTTAGGGTTCTTGCAGGTGGTCAGTAACTCTACAGTGTGCTTAGAATAAAGGTGATTCACCCTCTTTACTCTGCTCTTGTCAGACCCCATCTGGAGTTCTGTGTGCAGTTCTGGAACCCCCAGCACAGAAATGACATTGAACTTTTGGAGTGGGTCCAGAGAAGGCCACAAAGATGCTCAGAGGGCTGCAGCAGCTCTGCTATAAGGACAGGCTGAGGGAGTTGGGGCTCTTCTGTCTGGAGAAAAGAAGGCTTTGACGAGACCTTAGAGTAGCCTTCCATTATCCGAAGGGGGCCTGCAGGAAGGCTGAGGAGGGACTATTGACAAGGTCTTGCAATGACAGGACAAGGGCCAATGGGTTTGAACTGGCAGAGGGGAAGATAGAAACTGGATGTTAGGAGGAAGTTCTTTACAGTGAGGGTAATGAGACTCTGGCACAGGTTGCCCAGGGAGGTTGTGGCTGCTCCCTCCCTGGATGTGTTCAAGGCCGTGTTGGATGAGGCCTTGAGTGACCTGTACTGGTGGGAGGTGTCCCTACCTATGGCAGGGGGTTGAAACTAGATGCTCCTTGAGGTCCCTTCCAGCCTTACCATTTTATGATTCTAGTAGCTGTCCAGCATTACACGGGTCAGTGGTCAGTCATACTGGAGTCCGTGATGGTTGTGGTGGAGCTGTAAGACCTTCTCTTGAAATGCGATGGAACAACTCGGATGCTTTTCACCCACCTTTGCATTTGGAGCACCTTTACCATGGTACCAGTACACCTTCCTCATTCACAAGTTTTCAGACTGCATCAAGTTGGAAAGGACCCTCAAAGCTCGTCTGGTCCAACCCTCCTGCAGTCAGCAGGGACAACTCCACCTACAGCAGGCTGTCCAGGGCCACATCAAGTCTGGTCTTGAATGTCTCCAGGAAGGGGGCCTCAACCACATCCCTGGGCAACCTCTTCCACTATTTCACCACTCTGTGTGAAGAACTTCCTCCTCATGTCCAACCTAAATCTGCCTGGCTCCAGTTTCAAACCATTGCCCCTTGACCTGTCACCACAGGCCCTTCCAAACAGTCCCTCCCCAGCATACCTGTAGGTCCCTGTACAGACACTGAAATGTTGCTCCAAGGTCTGCCTGAAGCCTTCTCCAAGCTGAACAGCTGTAAAACACTTCACTGGTCAATATTTGCAAAGCTTGTCTCACTTTTGATTGAAGAGGCATCAAGAGCTGGCCAGTCTCTCTCTCTGCTGCCATTCGTTTGTGCCAGGCAACATTCTCCTTTTCCCCCACCCTAAATTTGAGACTCAGTTATCAGGGAGACAGTATCTAGAAAACACAGATTTCTGGTTGCTTCTTTCTCTGTGTCACCCCCAACAGCTGACACTCCATTTATCCCTGAGCTTTTGCAATCAACTTTAATCATTATGCTAATAACTGCACAGTGGAAATATCTAATTTCTGAACACATGATCAGGCTGACTAATGAATTTACCGTAATGGTGGGAAAATGCATTCAGCAGGAGGTACACAGAGATATGATTCTCTCTGTGCCTATGCAGGCTTCTCTTGAACAAGAGTTGTACTGCCTTTCAGCCTGCCATCAGGTTGCAGTGCTTGTGTTTAGGGGCACTTGCACAGGCCTGAGCCAGAGCCAAGAACTTACTGCTGGGTGTGTGCATGTACAAATCTGAGAGGCTGTCCTTGAGGAGGAGTTGACTGGTGACATTTCTTCTTGAACCATGATCTGCTGCCTTAGTCTGGAAGGTTTTGGCTGGGTGAAGTTGTGGTTCAGTAGAGAGTGCTGGGGCTGCTGAGGCTGGGTGGCTGTTCCCAGCAGATATAATTGTAGTATTTCATATCGGTTGTGACCGAGAGTAGGAGGCTAAGGGAAATCCATTTACAGAACCAACGTGCAACTTCTTGGTTTAGTCATGTGTGGAAATTAAAGTGGCAATAAAGAAGCAGAGCAGCCTTGGAAATTCCATCTCTGCCCTGTCCCTTCCTCCCCACCCTAATAAACTGGTAAATGTCTTACATGCTTATTTAGTTGTCTATCTTCTGCTTTGATTTAATGTATCCCAAATTACAAGAGTTCTTTATGACTCAGTCCAAAATAGTAATGTAGTCTTAGGAAACATGGGAGGGAATTTTTGTTAACTCTTTTTTTGCTAGAATATCTCAGTAGGTTTCCGTGCACAATGCTGTAGAAACTGGGATTTCAGAAGAAGTTTGAGCTGCGTGAAGTTGATGATGCTTCTGAGCTTCTCTTCTGCTGAGGTACCTTCAGAAGGTTGCTGGAGGAGTTTTGAGAAAGGGGAGACTGGGTTAAGGAGTTGAACTGTCCTGTTCTATATTTGTCTTTGAAAATAGAAGTGAGGAGCGTGTCAGATCCTAGCTATTTTGATATTCCAGTGATGTGGAAGAGCTCTTTAAAGGCTCCAGTAATGTGCTGAAGGAAGGTACTAGCATGGGTAGTTAGTGAACTGCAGAGTGGAATAAGTATACTGAAGGGTATTTCAGTGGCATCTATAGGGGCTAAGGGTTGTTCTTCCCACCTTATTTTATTAACAAGATGAGGAAAAAAACCCTGGCCATTGCTGGTTATTCCCACATTGGAGCAGCACCTTCTAGTGTTGCAGCCTAGCTGATTGCCATACAGACTTGCTTGCTTTGTACCAATAGTCTTGATAAACTCCAGACCTTC
Organism: Eubucco bourcierii; assembly: GCA_013396675.1. NCBI lineage: Eukaryota > Metazoa > Chordata > Aves > Piciformes > Ramphastidae > Eubucco > Eubucco bourcierii. The sequence continues at coordinate 595,080 of VWZE01017294.1, read as the reverse complement.
AGTAGTTCTCATCTGGAGGAAGAGTGATCTTCAGCCTTTGAATTTTTAGGCAATGAAAGGATAGAAGAAATTCCCTATGTAGAAAGCTGTTTGTGGCACTTAGCCAAGAGGGTTTCTGGCATGGTTAATATAACCTTTAGCCTTCTGATGGCTGCTTAATTAATACTCTTAGCTTACTCCCAGTACATTGCTGACCAAGGTGAAAACCAGGAGATTTCCTGCTAACTTGTATCACTGCCATCAAATGATCAAAAAGGTAGAGAAATCAGAATAGGTTTTGTGAGGGAGTTTTGTTATTCTTCAGAGTAATAACTGTTTGGAGATGGGCAATAAATCTATAAATGCACTATTCCAACCATGCCACATAACTTTTATTGTTGGAAAAGATTGGCTTTGGGGTGTTTTGGGGTTTTGTTTCATCAGGCATGAGCATTCTGGCTTGTCATTATTCCAGCTTTATCACTTCCTTACCTCAGACAAACTTGCAGAAAGTTCAGGCTTAGATCCTACTGAGTTTTGGGTTTTTTTTAATAGGCTTTTTTTAGATGGTTTCCTTTTCAGCCACCTGCAGTGCTCTTTGCAATTGCACATGTTCATCTCCTAAACAGTTGCTTTTTTTGGCACACAGAATGCTTTTTGTTTGACATACAATTTTTTTTTCTGCTCCCATGGTGGTTCTCTAGTGAGTCCAAACTACTGAAGAAGCTGTTTAATTTTTCCTTTCTGTATTTGTGCTTTCCTTCTGTTGAGAATATATTTAGATTTATGTGTTTTGTTTAATTCTAGACAAGTACATTGCTTCCAGTAAGAAAATGAGAGGGACTCATTCAGCCACTTTAAAATACTGAAACTCTGATGAGGGAGCTTGCACAAGCATATTTTGTTTCTCCTTTTTTAAAATGAACCTACTCACACAGGCATATCTCGAGGAGTAGCCAGCAAAAAAAAAAAGAAAGCTGAAATAACTCGACTCTAATTTCAGGTACTGAAATACACTTACACACACAATTTTGACTTGGCATAATCAAAAGCATTTATCTGCTTTTTTGTGCTCTTTTAAAGACTGAACACAAAAGTAACATGTTATGACTGCACATCCTAAATGTTGTTCTGTCAAAATCAATCATCGGGGTTGCACATTTGAAAGGCTTAGCTTTTAAAGCATCTTCTATTTTAAAGAGTGGTTTTAATCAGCGAATTCTTGCATTTCTGGCTCGTGTTCAAATATAATTAATAAGTCTTTGGTTCCATTTAGATATTTTTCTTCCCTCTGGAAACTTGTGTTAGCAATGGTGCTTGTTAGATAACCATTGAAATCTAGTTTGCTGTGTAGAGCATCCAGAGCTCGCTGGAGGAGAGGGGGTGTACCTTGGTGATTTCTCTTCTCAGAATCCTGTCTTGGTGAAGGGTAGATAAAGGGTTCAGGGGGAGAACTGAGAAAGAGAACTGCCCTTCAGAAAGAGGTTTGTCATGCAGCATGAAACTGAAGTGGGTGGCTAGCAATCGTTAATTTCCCATGTGCTGTGGTTTTGCTCTGATGCACAGCTGGGTCCTGTCCTGCAGGGGTTGTGTAGTGGTAGTGTGATGCTCAGCCACAGCTGAATCTCCAGCAAATACTGCAAGGTGTATTCTAGAGTGGCAGGGGACTGTGTGTTACAACAGGGAATAATATCCTGAAAGCTCTTTCTTTCCCACTCAGCTTTTGATGCTCAAAAGCCATAGACTTTAGAAGGCAGATAGAAGATAATTGCAAATAATCTCCTCATCTCCCTTCCTCTGTGTCCTCCCACAGTGATCTACATTGATGCTGCATTTCTTTTCTGCCTGTTTGTTAACATCATGCTCTAAGGAATTGAACTAGCAGTTGAATTTGAAAGACCAAAAAAACCCAACCCCCAAACCAGTTAGCTGGAATGCAGAAATTCCTGTTTCCCACTGACGTGTGTCAGACATCACTGGAGGGTTTCCATTTTTTTTTTTTTCCTTTAATGTTATTTAAAAAGTGATGTTCACCACAATGCACTTCCTGTTGAAATGCATTGTGCACTCGGTTTGCTCAAACAGCTACAACAGGCAGGCAGCAGGCTTTGCCAGAGCATAGGAAGTATGATCCATAGCTCACTCCTGCATTTTCCCTAGCAATTAAAAACATGTCTGGAAGCTGTTTTACAGAGAGGTCTTGGCTGTCTTTGTTGCTGAATTTTGCTCTGGCAGAGCAGACAGCTATGGTGGAGTTGCCCCTACCTGTGCCCACCTACACTCCCTGTCTGCTCCCAAAGCTGCTGCAGATGGGCAGCTCCAAGAGGCTGGCCCAAGCAGCGAAGTGCTTGGCAGAGCCAGGAACAGAGCTTGAGTCTGCCATTTTCCAGGCTTTTGCTTCTAGCCATAGACCCAGCCCACTTCTCCCCTTCACTTGACTGACATCCTGGCAGACAGCTGCGTCCTGTGTGCAGGGCCAGCTGCTTCAGCACTGTCTGGCCTCCATACTCCAGATGTTTGAAGTTCCATTTCTCTCATACTTGTGTGAACTTTAGTGAAGTGCTTCTGGCATTTCACCAATGCACCGGTGAGGAGGAAGGACTGTGCTCTTTAGCTGTTTTCTTTCCATAGTGAGGGCCTCTGTAGAACTGCTAAAAATCTGTTTCGTTGTGGGACTTAAACTCCATTTGCCTTCAGCTGCCATCTGTCAGTCTCCTTTCCCACATCCCTTTTCCCTGTTCCCCAAGATACTTCTGCAGACCTTCTCTTCTTATGCTCTGGTTGACGTAATCTTCCTTTCAGCTGGGCAAGGTGGGCTGAGGGTGTGATGAGAAGCCCTTGTATCTCTACTTAGATGCCACTTATTTGCAGAGCCTGACTCTGAGGTGGCATTTCACAGATGAGATGTAATGATTTCCTTCAAACTGCCCCATTTTATGTGCTCAGCATCTGGCATGAACATGCTCTGACGTGGCAGTTGGAGAATGATGTGAGAAGCTTCTTTCCTTCCGTCCTACCTGAAGGATGAATGTGTCCTCCGTAGCAGTCCTCCCATTTCCAGTTGGCACTAGGGAAGAAAAATCAGGCACAAATTGAAGCCTGGCTCTTGGATGAGTGGGCTGGTTTCTTTGCTCTGATTCTTGTCCTAGAATGTAATGTACCTGCTCCCAGCCCCTCTGGTCTGTCCTTGCCCTGTGTTCCCTCTATGCATGCCCCTTTTCTGCTTGCTTTCTTCAGCAGCATGTGTGACTAGACTTGCCAATAGAGTCTTCTGAAAAGTATCTGTATAAGTAATCCTTTAGCTGAACAGACCTCTCTCTCCCCTCTCCTTTGCAGTGCTATAGTATAGGTGTCTGTGCCCCCTCACAGACTGTGTTTTGGAAACTGGGGTATTTGAATGCAGTGCTCAGTGAATCCTGGTCTTCCTTTTGGAAGAAAGACCTCCAGTTTCATAACAGCAAGAGGGTTAAATGTGAGGCTGTATGACTGTGCCCAGTAAATTGTAAGCCTGTTTCTTTACCTCTTGTTTTCAACTTCTTGTTGTTGATGAGGTTTAGCAAAACCTTCACTCTTTTCTGTTTTGTTTGTTTGTTTGATTGTTGATTTGATTGGGTTTTTAAGACATCTGATTATCTTGCAAGCAGACATTCCCTTGGTCAGGAATCAATGTTTGTTACATATGCCTTGCATGGAAATTGGTGCAGCTTAAGAAACATAAATCTGGAGCTGGACATGGTGTGGACTGTGTGCATTATTGTACTACAGTCTGTGCTTCTGAGTTCTAAAACCATACAGCAAGCAAACTGTCCTATGTAAATTAAATATCTGTGGTGTGCTCCCCTTCCCAGATGTCCCAGGAAAGATATTTAATGGAAAGGTAGAAAATATCTTCAAACCTTTGCTGAAATCTGTTCTGCTGTGTGCCAGTGGTGATTGCCAGGAGAATCTGGGGCAAATCTGCTAGTGGTTATAAAGAAGAAGATCTAAATAGTTAAATGGAGTAGTGGGTCTATAGGATTAAATTGACATATATCAGGATTCAGACGTAAGTGAAGAAATCCAGTGGCAAGCTGTCAAAGTAAAAAATGCAACCATCACTTTTGACATTCTCCACCCCCCACCTTTGCATGATATTAATTAAATGGGTTGTTAACATTGTGAGTTTATATATAAATATATGTATTCTTTATATAAAGGTGCTGCATTTACCTGTGTACCCTCTGAAAATAGGACTTAATATTTAATTATTTTTCCTTTTGTTTTATCTAGTGTCTTTCAGCCTCTGATGATGAATGTTTTCCACAGACCATGCAAGTTGCTGGGTGTTGATGTCCTTAGTTCATTGTGTTAATCTCTAAAAGCTCTTGATTGTGAACCCTCTCTGCAGGAAAAGGAAGGTGATATATCAGATTACAGGAGAGAGGGCTTATCTGGCTCCTCTAGCCTTTTACCTTAGGAGGCCTGGATTTACCAGGACTTGAGGAGATGAAGCTTTCTGGAAAGCCTGCCCTACTAACTCCAACTTGTCTGTGTGCTAAAGGGAATGTGTGAGAAACTTCTATCTATAAACCTACAAGAAAACACTGCTGGATCTGCAGCTCTGGAAATACAACTCTTCAGTCTATTTCAGTTGCCTCCTACATTGCCAGCACCCTCTAAGAAGCAAACACACAACTACTGTTTAGCTGTCTTGTTACCAAAGCAGATGGGACAGGCACCTGTAGCTGCAGGTGCCATATGTGGCCGGAACTTTGAGAATGGGTCTTGTACTTCATGGCAGTTGACTTTTGTCTGGCTGGACAGCTACGTTACCCAGCTCAAAATCACTTGTGTTTTGGGATTTTCCTCTTTTGGAAGTTGAAAACATAGCTTTGTAACTTTTTTTGTCTGAACAAACTCCAACACCAAGCGAATAGATAAACAGAAGTGCTAAAATGAGCAACTGTTCTGTGCTTTGGTTTGCATGGTGAGCACGCAACATTTGATAACATGCAGTCTTTACAGAGCTAGCAAAAAGTCTTCTTGAAGAAGCAGGATGCTGGTAGGGAGCATGTTGCTCTTGGCTAAGCATAACCTGGAAACTTTGTTATGCATAGGGGCAAAATATCACCTTGATTTTCAGGTGCTAAGAGGTGCTTTGAAGAGAGACTTAGCCCCTTGACCGGGCATACCTTCATGACCATCAGGATTTGCATATGTACCCTAAATTGGTGGCCCTGCACTGTGGCTCAGGCAATCATAGAGTGGCTCAGGTTGGAAGGGACCTCAGAGATAATCTACTCCACTCCCCCTGCTCAACTAAACTTGGTTACCCAAGGCCTTGTCAAGTCTGACCTTAAATACCACCAGGGATGGTGCATCCACAGCCTTGCTGGGCAGCCTATTCCAAAGTCTCATCTCATTCATACTGGAAAACAAGATGCAGTCTAAACCTATTCTCCCTCATCTTAAAACCATTCTGCCCAGTGCTGTCTTCACTTGACTTGGGTTATGTTATGAAATCTCTAGAAAGACTTTACAAATGGCTGCTCTGTATTTAATTTTGGATAAGCTGTCTGATGTAATTAATATATGTTCTTCTCTTGTTCCAAGGGGTTTTCCCATTAACAAGAATTTGTAGCAAGATTGTTTCAGCCATTTTCCAGATCATGTATGGCATGGCATCTGTTCCTGGAATTTCTTATCCTCTGCTATAGTAATTTATGGAATTCTCATTGTTTATTGCAGCGAGGAAAAGGCAGTCTTCATGGACCACCTGCTAGGAGAAGATACATCTTTTTGTACTGTGAAGGGCTTTGGGATTTTTTTTGTTTCTTTTTTTTTTCTTTTGTCATCAAGGTTATGAGAACTCTTAGTATAAAGCTGTGTTTCAGTTCATGGACTGAACAAAAAGTGAATTTATTAATAACAGCAGATTCTGTGCATGAGAGTGAAATACAAGCATGGATTTATTTCGAGGGTCATAGTAGTGTTTCAAATACAAGAGTTGGGTCTGCTCAGCCTGGAGAAGAGGAGGTTCCAGGGAGGTCTTAGAGCTGCATTTCAATATGTGAAGGAGGCCTACAGGAAGGGTGGGGAAGGGCTTGATCTTGAGGTTCCAGTAAATTAAATTCTGGAGGCTTGAAATAGATTTCCAGGAAATGGGACTTCTGTGTCCAGGAAATGGGACTTCTGTGGTACCTGGTGGTTAATTTGTACTACTTCTCCTTCAGCTGGTGTTTAAGTGATGATCATACTGTGTATAGAAGCTTGTGCCTTCCTTGAAGCTTGGTTTGGTCCTTCAGACTGCTGGACTGACCTTTCTTTGTCTCTTTGGATATTTCCTAATAAACTGATGTAGCTCAGCATATTTTATATTCTTTTACCTACAACTTTAAGGCTCTGTTTGATTCTTTCAGTAAAGCTGCTACAAACAGTATGACTGAAACTAGCCTTAGTGCTGAAATTAGTCCTCCTCTGTGCAGACTCTTACTCTGATATGCACTGATGGCTTTGCTGAAAGAAATTACTGAACAGACTTCCCAAGCTTAGTGCCCCTTTGGGGCTGCAGGCGAATTGCTTAGTTTGTCTGTCCTGGTTTCGCAGCTGTGGAGTTGGAGTAATTCATTACTGGTGTCAGTCATAGGAATGTCAAGGGTTAATCTGTGTAGGGCTTCATAGTGTCTTTAGAGTGTCAAAGCAATAAGTTTATTGTAATTTTATTATTAATATTGGTTATTTCATTAAAGTGCAATTGTCAAGCAGTGCCCATGTAGATTAAACTCATTTCATCAGTAAAGTGGCATCCTTCCAGCAGCGTTAACTCGGCCCGGATTCTTTGTTTAACAGTGAAGCCTAAAGGTGTAGCTATCTCTGTAAAGAAAAGAGCAAAAGCCTCAAGAAACCTGTGCTTTCTTGCTTTGAATCTAGACCGTGGACATCCACAAAGAGAAGGTGGCTCGCAGAGAGATAGGCATTCTGACCACCAACAAGAACACCTCGAGAACTCACAAAATCATCGCGCCGGCGAACATGGAGCGCCCTGTAAGGTACATTCGAAAGCCTATAGACTACACGGTGCTGGATGATGTTGGCCATGGCGTAAAGGTAAGCATGCCTGGGCACCTGAGCACTCACAGTAACACAGGCCAGGAGCTAGGATTGGGACAGAATGTGGTTGATGTTAAAACCTTGAGTTCGTTTGTGATATTAAAGGTTATGGGTTTGAGACGCTCCCATGTAAAAGTATTTCAGTAATGGACTGGTTGACAGTGAGGGGTTTTTGAGTAATGTTTACCATAACCCTTGTGACTGTCAGTGTCTGGAAGTAATGGCTCATGATCTTAGACTAAGGACTTGTCAAAAAAAGTAGTGACTGACATCTAAAATTATCACCCCTACCTCCTCTGATTGTCTCTACTACTCCCTTTACTTCTTTTGTTACTGAGAAAAATTAAGTCATCTGTTACGGGATAATTGCCTGGTGGAGTGGGGGATTTTGTTGGGATCTTTTGGAGAATGGTCAGCTAGTTGGCATTTAAACCTTAGTGGCACTTTGTGTCTCACTCCCTTTATGCTTTCAGACAGCCTAATTTTTCCTTTTCTCCAAATAAAACCTTCGTGAATAAATGTCTCCCTCCCCTGAAATGGTCATAGATGACATGAATTGATACAACACTTTCTGCTCTCTGGGCATCATCTGATAAAACAGAGCTTTGGATCCCCCTAGAGCAGCCCTTCTCTGGAGTGGCGTTAAGAAGCTTTTATTTAACACCCATGTCTTAGCTAAAGCTTGATGGGCTCTAGTCAGTCAGTTGTGCAGCTGGATCAGCTGATCATGTGGCCTTTGAGTCAGTGAGCTTTTGAAAAACAGATCTTTTAAAGTTGCCTGACATGAGAGTGACAGGTACCTCCTGCTTTGTAGTGACCCTCTAGATAGCCAGAGGAGTCTTAATTTCAACACAAGTTAGAAAGCAGCTCTATACCATGACAGTTCTAGGCTATGAATTAATGTAGTAGTACCTTTGAACTACCTGATTTTTGGGTTGGGTTGGATTGGTTTTTAGCTAATCCTCTACTACCTGTGTGACTCTGAGGGTTGTTTTACACTGACAGTTTAAGCCAGACTAGATGCAGGACAGTCCTTTGTAGAAACCTGAAAAGCATGCTCTGAACTGGTGTGAAATAGAAACACTTGGGTCAGAGAACCTGCTAATTTTTTGGTACAGTGTCTGCGTTTGAGGAGAGAACTCTGTGAATAGAGAATAGAGCAATCCACAGATTTCATGCTAGCATAGTGGTTTCTGCACTTAAGTGCTCCAGGGATCAAGTGCTATAGAAGACTTTTTTGAAAAAACAGATTAGTGTTACACTCTGAAATTGATGCTTTGCTGAACCAGTTGTATTGTGCAGGCTCAAAATGGGATTCGTGATCCATAAACACCGAAGTTGTTAACGTGCAGCAGTTGCATTTTCTGAGATGACTGTTTGCTTTTAGCAGTACTGGTCTCTTTATTGATGTGACCCTGTTTATTTAGGAAGTGGAAATGAGGTGCTGTTTGCCTATTTCCAGGCAGCTCTCAGAGAACATTTTATAGTAAGGGATTTTCTTAACTGTTGGTGGTTTAATGCTCTGTTAATCTTGGTCTGTTCAGAGGTAGAATAGCTTTCAGTAATAACCAAAAGAACTAATTACAAGTCAACAACAAATTATATCTTGCTGCTTTTTCTTTATTGATTTATCCTGTAACTGTGGAAGGCATGAAACACTCAGCAGAAAAGTGATGTTGGTATTTTCTGTGTTGACTTTTTGCACAAAAAGTTGCCAGCTAGGCCTCAGGTAGATAGTTCAAGAGGGTTGTTATGCATCTGACACCTTCACCAGTGTGGACATTCACTGCTGAGAAGAGTGGGAAGGAAACATGGAAGGAAGGAGATGAAAGATCCAGGCAGGCTGGTTTATAGGCTGTTTCTGCTTCTATTTCATGAAATACTGATCCTAGGAAAAATGTCATTAAAATATGCATTATATTTGCATATATATCTTGAAGTGTAAATAAAAATACTCTCTCTGAGAACTAAAAAAGCAAAGAATTAGAAAGATGGGCAGTCCTCAGAGGGAATACTGCCTTCCCCTGTGCATCTGCCATCTGAGCAAGCACAGAAACATCTCTATATACACTCACAGCTGATTTTCTTTGTGTGTCTCTAATGCATGCCGTGGCTGTGCAGAGGGGATGGAAAAGCAGATGCTGGTGGCATAGAGAAGGGCTCTGCATGCTTCCTCTGTCTCACATGCATACAGCAGTATTCGTAGGGGCAGGTGATGAGAGTGGGTGACAGTGATGGTAAGCAGCTGCCACCTCTTTGGCAGACAGTGCTGCTTCCTCCTCCAGCAACTTCTTGGTGTAAAACCTTTAGTGGAGCACCCTAGAAGCACAGAGGTGCTTTCTGCTTCTGCCTGAAAACTCCATGGCAGCTCCAAACTATCCCACATGGACCTTTACTTTGCAGAGGGGCAGATACAAAGCCTCCAAAAGCAGTAAAGCTGCCCTTTTTAGAAAACAAATAATTATTTATCCATCCATTTATATATATATATATATATATGTATGTATGTGTGTGTGTATATATATATATATGTATGTATGTTAGAAGTTACTACTCACTCATATATACACACACACATCCATGTATGTCTATATATATATACACATACATATGTGTGTGTGTGTGTGTGTGTGTGTGTGTATATATATAAAATATAAAATACATGCCTATGAAGCCAAGGCTAGCAGCAGTCAAAATCAGGATGGCTTTTAAAGTTACTTTGCTGTGAGAAAGCTTTCCCTTGCAACACAAATATTATGTGTATATGACTCCAAGAAACACACAGGCAAGCATTTTTGCCGGTCTGTTAAGTAGTTGCTCATCTGTCACCCTCTGGGGATAGGGGAATGTAGCTGAAGTCATTCTTGGTAAGTAAGAGTAACTGTCATAATGTGGGAACCTACTTTCCTGTGCAGAGCATGGTTTAAAATTATTAGATGGGCTGCTTGAACATTTCCTTCCTTCTCTTCCCCTTCTTTTGTGAAAGGAAAGAGGGGGGGAAAATAGTGTGCCAGCAAATAAATAGGTCAAATACAATTACTCATACAGAAAATCCTCAGTTTAAGAGGGAAGGGGAGAGAAGGAGGAGGAAGCTTGGAAGCTGCCTTAAAAGCCCTGAAGTTGGCCTTTGAATTTTTTCAAATAGAAGGCAGGTAGAATTGCAGCAATTTGTAAAATGACAACTAAATAGGAAACTGAAATGATGCCTTATGGTTAAGTCAGATAAAATGTTGACTACATGCTAAGTTGAAATCCTTAATAGCTGTAATTGGATCAAGTTTGGGTTTGTAGAACTATGAGATCCATAAACCAAGCCTGAATTGTAGATAGAGACTGATCACTTCTCCCAGTTTTGGTTTTGGTTAAGAACGGAGTCAGAATTTCATCGCTGTCAAGCACTTGCATTTCTGTCCATTAGCACTGTAAGAAGCTTTCCAGTCCAGGAAGTCAAACAGGAGTTAAGCATTCAGAAATATTTCACAAGCAAGTGGAAACTGGAAGGATTCCCTTAAAGTAAGGGATTGGACCAAAACTTGCCAAATGCTAAGCTTGGAGCAGGGAGCCTCACTCTCACCCTTGTGACGCTTCTCAGCCTGCCCTACCTCCCTGCGGTCCATCTGTGCTGCTGCTAAACGAAAATGCAGATGAGATGCTTATGTGAGTGTGGAAGGGTACCTAATTGTCTGCTTCTCCTTTAGGTTAAAACCTTTTCTGTCTTGGCCACTTGAGTATTAACTTCTAAATAATTCACTGCAATAAAAACGGAGTGAGGCAGGGATCCTGAACCTGAACCTCTGCTGCCTTTGTCCCTGTATTAGCCTCTGTCAGACACTCATGCTTCAAAGGATGTCACGTTGCCAATTTCATTAATGTCACATCATCCCTCTAGGGTCGTGGCCAAACAGTAAATACTGCTGTAAGGTAAAGAATGCTTCTAGGGGTTGGGGGCTGGAAGGAACTCTTCCTGTTGCCAGCTGTGATGAGTGTTGGGACTGTGGTCACAGCGTTTCACAGGGCGCTCGCACTGGAAATTCACAAGTGTGTGTGGTGTCAACTGATGCAATGTAGGTTTCAAGCCTTTCTGCTTGCAAAGAGAACTCAGAACTGTGAGGTCTCTTTGTTTTCTGCTTTTGAAATTATTTGTTTTGCTTTAACCTCCTTGTAGATAAATTCAACTCTTAGAATCCATGAGCAGGTTTTATTAGGTTAACAAAAATCTGTAAAAAAAGATTTTGAAGATCAGATATGACTCGAAAATATTTGCCTGCTTGTTTTGGAAACAACAATAAAAAGGAGAGAGAAGTAACTGGCAACTTATCTATGGTAACTGGTACCAGAAGATGATGTAATTACTAGGCTACGAATAGTACTTGGAAGAGTTTATGGTTAAGTAAATCTATAAATATATAGGTAAAATTTCACTGAAGAGAGACTTAAGTGCTCGTGTTCTATTTTGAAAGAAATACTGGTTTGGAACCAAAATTTTCTCAGAATAATCTACTCTACCACAGACTGTAAGGAAAGGAAGAATAAAAAGAGAAGATTTCTGATCTCTTCTGATCTGGAAATTGGGAAACAGGAAGGATTTGTTTAAAACTGCACAGAACAAGTGGCAGAAGTGTGTTACCCTGAGCCAACCACTTGGTCTGCCCTCTGAGAAACATCTGTAATTGTATATTCTTTCTAAGTCCATATCTTGATTTCTGTAAGGAAACCACATTCTAGATGTGGTGCTTTATTTGATCCTTTCCTCAGGCATCCCATAGCTTCATGTACAGGTACCCTGCCAGCTGCTTTTCTTGCTTTGACTGTCCTCTTGTGGATGCTCCCTCCTTGAAGGTGTTCAAAGCCAGGTTGGATGGGCTCTTGAGTAACCTGGTCTAGTGGGAGGTGTCAGGGGGTTGGGACTGGATGACTTTCAAGGTCCCTTCCAGCCTATACCATTCTGATTCTACTCCAGAACTAATGAGACAGCTTCGTGCAAATATCTGTGAGGATGGCTATGGGACAATTGAATTGCCTAGCTGCAGATATGTAATAACACTTCAAAAGGTCATCTGGGCAGCTGCCTCTCTGTAGGGATGTCTCAGAGAATTCTCCCTTGACTAATAAAGGAAATAGCCTTTTAAGTAAGAGGGGAGGTTGACTAAAGAGTCATCAAGAGCAATCATGGATTTTTTTTTTCTGTTGGGTTGAAGGCTGTGATTACTGGTGAAAGGTAGCAGATCTAAGGCTGGTTATTGCTTTTACAGAGCATGCATATTAGAGTTTTGAGTTTGCCAGAGCTTGCTATTAATGCAAATTAGACTAGCACAGGTTTTAAACCTGTATTTCCACTCATCAACATTTATATTGGATGGTCTTTATTTTTTCAGTGCTCCTAGGTCTGTCAGTATATAGAGTGAGACCAGTCCTTTAAATTCAGGAGCTGGAGAAAGACTGGCTGACGTAGAGCAGGGGAAGTACAACCAACTTGGCATGGAGATGTGAAGTTTCTGCCATCTGAGATAACTGAAATGTGCAGGAGAAACCTGCTGGACCTCAGTGTGATGAGGACTTCGCTCTTGTGTGCAGAAGTGGCCTCTTGTATTTCTGTGCTTACAGATAATGCTTGCTCACACCAACAAGTTGTGTGCAACGTTCACAGCACTCATTTTCTAAACACAGTTTGGAAACACAAGTTCCCTGAATTGTGATTAATGTTCCCCCATGAGTTGTTACTTGGCATGGAAACTATGAAGAACAGTCAGATGGCTGTCTCCTGACACCAGCCAGCAGAGTCCCTCAAATAGATATCCTTTGGCTACCAACAGATACTCCTGATAGCCTCACACCCTACCCATTCTTGGGCCTCAGTTACAGAAACCTGCAGTACTTTTTTTCAGCAGGTATTTTCAGACTATTCAGGCTGCCAGGACTGAGCATACTGGAACTGCCAACATAGCTTGTCTTAAGCAAGTAAACCTCTTACATGGTACTTGGAGTCAATGCTCAACTGTCCCAAAACATTGCTTGTCCTGTCCAAACCCACATCTGCAATTCTCAGACCAGGTGCTCTGGTACCAGTTACAGAAGCAGCCTCACTTTTGTCTTTGCTAGATGCCCTGCATGCCTGTTGCAAACTCCTCTTTTGCCCCGGCCCTCGATTGCATTATTCCTTTGCATCTGACTGCTGCCTCTTGGTCCTTGGCCAAGCTGCTGTCCCACACTGTAAGATTCTGGATGTGCACTGAAAGTGCAGTGAGATTGACTTGAGCCTGAGACTGTGGTTTCTTTCAATTTTGTGACAGCCCTTAAAACTTTATCCAGGGCTGCCACATGCTTGGTGGGTTTTCCCTGGAAAGGCAGAATTGTTCTGCTTCCTTCTTGAAAACATCTCTCTGCTACAATGCTGCAGCAAACCCAAATCAATGCTGCTGCTTACCAGGTTTCTTTGAACATCTTGATCTGTCTGGTTCTTTGCCTTGGCATCACAAGCATCTCCATCAAGCCTACACACTGTGGTGTGTGTGCCATCCAGGATGCTGGTGTCTGGCTGAAAACTCCCTCCTGTGCATACAGTAATGCTAGTGGGAGGAGAAGGGACTTGTGCTCCTTCACAGCTTCTGCAGGGAGTTCTCAGTGCTGCTCTTCATTTGACTAAGCCCTTTTCCTTTTGCACCTCCTATAATTTTCTAGATCACTCTCAGAACAGTCTCTTCCCTTATCAAGCTGTGAACCTTATGCATGCTGCTGCTCCTCTTCCTCATGTGCTGCGTTTCCTTCCTTCCTGACTGTGACCACTTTCTTTGCTCGTCAGGCGGTTGGTGATGGTCGTGTTCTGCCAACTGACAGAAGCATTTGTAGAGAGGTGCTTGAACCTACATGAAACATGCACCTGCTATCTGTTTGGGTTTCCTGCTGGCTTTGTGTCCTCAGTTTCTCTGAAAACCATAATGAGTCTGTACCCTGCTGCCTAGGCTGGTCCCAGTTCAAAGCAACTTTAATTGCTTAGAAAGCACTACACATGGATTTCAGACCATGAAGTGCACCAAGGTCAACTTCATACACTTAGCCAGTAAATAGGAGAAAATGTGTCCTCCTAATTAATCAGCTTATTAACCGTTATTAAATAGCCATATGGTCCATCTTGCTTCACTTAATTTGCTTACCTCCCTTACTTCTGTCTTTTGGATTAGGAGTTCATGTCCCATAAGAATCCCTGTTCCTTTTGTGTTCTTCCCTTCAGTGTTTTCTTGCCCATGACTCTTACTTACATTGATAGCGGCAGAGAGGACATGTGCAGAGCCTTTTCCTTGCAGAAATCAATATGCCAACAGTCCCTGATTCTTCCCAATGAAGAAGTGTTTGTGTGTGTCTGTCTGTTGTTTTCCTGTAGCAAAAGAGATGAAGCTCACCTGAGGTTGTGGTAGAGACAGGAATCGAGGTCAAGAGCTGTTGGACTTCAGATACATGTTCAGTTTGTTAAAAAAAGCACTTAGCAGGAGAAAGGTTTGAAGAGATGAAGATTACTGAATCACTGCTAGCTGGTGACATTCATGTTGTCACAGCAGCGGAGGCAGAAGGTAGTGGTGATTGAGGAGGAGGTGGAAAAGCTCACCATAAGTGCTGAGTGACACTGCGTACGGAAGGAGAGAGAGGAAGCTTCTGCTCTGATGGTTTTGAGGCAGGCAAAATTAGTAGTAGAGGCTGGGTAAGAAACCTCTCGAGCCTATACAGGGTTTCTCTCTGAGGCTGCTGGGGACAAATGGGACCAAGTGAGTCATTTCTTGGTCTCCCTTAACAAATTCCTTATGTTATGCCATTGCCCTTGGCAACTGGTGAAGTAAGGGGAAGGGTCACATATTCCCAAGAGAGGGGAAGGCCAATTTCAGCGCTAAAAGCCTGTTTGCAAAATCTCTACTTGAGAATTTACCCTGGCAGCCTGGAAACTGAGCCTTCATGTTTATCCCTGAAATGAGTATGTGGGGACAGAAGTGGCTTAAAATGCCTTACTTCTGCCACTGCTGCTGAACTTCTGCCCAGACTGGGAGGGAATGGGATGACCTTCAGGTTATTTACCACAGCTAAACTTCTCATTCGAATTTGGAAGTAGCTTTTGTGTTTCTGTTCCTGTAAGATGAATAGCTTAAGGGCAGTGCTTTCAACCTCTTTTTTTTTTTTTTTGATTTGTAAACCCCAGCTGTTCTTCAGTGGTTTTGCAGACCCTGTCAGAAACAGGACATGGCTGTATAGCATCTTTTAATGATTTTGGTTTTCTGAGTTCATGGATGCTTTCAACTGATCTCTGTTTCTTGGAGGAGAAGATGAAGATACAAACTGCACTTTGAAAAGTTATGTGTTAGGAGTCTTCTTCTGGAAGTGATAGTTTCTTTCCAAACAAAACACTTGGGATTACTTTGGGGGGGTTTGTGTGTGTGTGTTTGTTTGTTTGTTTGTTTTAATTAGTAAAATTAAACTTTTTCTTCATCCTAAAACATGAGTCCCCGTTGTCATGTCTCCATCTCTATCCCCTGTGTCATTGTGTGTCATGTAGTGCCCCAGAATAAGCTTGAGAGAAGTTAATTTTGAATGTATTTTAAATTTTACATTAGTTTTCCTTGTGAGGCCAAGTTTTCATATATATATATGTGTATATATACATATGTGTGTATATATATGTGTGTGTGTGTATATATCTATTTTTAGGGTTTATATATATATATATATTTTTTTTTCCCCCCTCTGCAATCACAAATGCTGTAAAGATGATACAGCCAGGTCAAATAATGACTTGATTTCAAAGCTAGAATTTCAAAATAGCCATCATTACAGCTCTGCCAACACAGTTCTGAGCAGCCAGTGCCGTGCTGGCTTGAGTCAGGTTTCAATCAATAACCCAGAGGTGAAAGGCTCTGCTGCTCATCCTGGTTGAGAACTCTTTGCTTTATTTACCCTGCAAAGCAGCAGCTAGGATTTCTTCAAAACAGAAGGTGGTTAAGTGTCAGAGCAACAGGCAAGCCTGTTCTGTGCCATACAGCTCGAGCTCTGGGTTTGCCAAGCAGCTCTGAGGTGCACGTTGCTGTTGAAATGGCACTGCTTTGGGTTTGGACTGGAATGGTCAGCAGAAGGCTTTTCAACCCTTTGCTGCCCTTGAGGAGTGCGGCAAACAGTGCAAGCAAAGCTTTGCTAAGCTCAGTTCTGACACAAGTTTTTGTCCTGTGGTCGCTCGGACACAGAGCATTAAATGACGAAGTGAGGCAGTAAAAAGTCTCTGTTAGTGTGCTGGGATGGAGCTAATTAGCAGTAGACACAAATGAATTTTTTTAAAAACCTGTGATTATCTGTAGTTTAACCTGTCCTATCAGTTGTGATGGATCTGCCAATTAATTTCTACCTTTTTCCCCCCTTTTTGCCAACGTTAAGTGGCTAAAAGCCAAGGTAAGAAGTGTTATTTCTCCTTTGACCCACAGTGCCTCGTGTGACTGATAGTAGAGGCTGCAGAGGCATTAAAACTGAAAACTAGCACTCTCTTATGCTCTCCTCTGCTTTCCATAGGGTATTTAGATTAAACATGCTATACTTGATTTTTTGTTTTCATTTACAGCGTCAGTATAGCTGCAATACATTGACATCTGCATTTATCCATAGATACATTCATTTCTCTAACACATTTAGTGCTTTGCTCTGAATTTAGTAGATGCCTTGATCCCCTTCACTTACATTTTGTTTTAATTTTTTTTTTCTGGGGGGTGGGAGGGGAGACTTCCCAGACAACCTGAATGACTCTGCTAAGTCAAATAGCAGGGAAACTGAGAAATTTAAGGGCCCATGCTGACTGTATTGTACTGTCAGTGCTAAAGTTTGATTGAAATTATGAACACCCCAATGGAGATGAACACAAATCTGGATGGCACTCTGAGCAACCTGTTCTAGTGTGAGTTGTCCCTGCCCATGGCAGAGAGGTTGGAGCTAGATGATCCTTGAGGTCCCTTCCAGCCCTGACAATTCTATGATTCTATAAATGTGGCTTCCCATTAAAAAAATAGAGGATATAAGAGATTTGTGCATGAACCTGTCAATTGCCTACCTCTCTGTCTGCTGTAAATTAATAGCAAAAATAACATTAACTTGTGTTTAGGCTCTGTATTTCCTGGTGTCTGCCTTCCTGTAGTTGAAAACTTGCTGTTTGACAGCTGTCTGGGAATTCTCACTTTGTATTCTTACACTTGAAAAAAAAAAATGGG
>VWZE01017294.1:557187-577769 GCA_013396675.1 Eubucco bourcierii | reverse complement strand
GAGGGAAGCTGTCAATAATAGAGCTGCTCTATTATAAAAATAAAATCATGTTTTCCCTTATTTCAGCATGGAAATAACCAGCCTGCAAGAACTGGCACCTTGTCAAGAACAAATCCGCCTACACAAAAACCACCAAGTCCTCCCATGTCAGGCCGGGGAACTCTGGGGTAAGAGAGGAGGCTGCTTGGGTCCTGTCTGTGTAATAGCAGGTTTTAGTGGTGCCAGTTTTGGGGGTTCTTAAATACATGGATGGATCGAAACAGATTGCTTTGAGCAAACAGCCACAATTATCTTTTCTGTATAAAGGCTCTTAGCTGCATTGATCTTTATTTTCACGGTGGTCTTTCAAAAGAATGTTTTCTTTTTCAGGGAGGGAAGATTGATCATAGATACAGGTAAATGAGGGAGGCTGTTGTTCCCTCTTATTCTGGGGGAGAAATCTTTAGTGAAACAAAAGAATAGCCATTATAGCTTCAGGGAGGCGTTAGAAGTTTTTATCCACTCCTTTCTCAGTCTTCTAGGGGGTATGAAATGGCTGCTGGTGCCGTATTTGTTGCACTGTTGAAGCAGAATTCATGGCATTGGCAACACTGATTCTCGAAGGCTTATGCATTTTTGGGTTTTTTTAATGCTCAAAGGAGAAAGAATTTTGCTATACTCAAGTCCCACTGTGGCAAGAGTTTCCTGCTGTAGCCTCGTATTTTTCTGCTATGGACCTGTGGGGAGTGAAATCTGCTTATCTTGGTGTGCCAGCAAGTAGCTGTTGCTAGAGACCAAAACATTAATACTTGAGAAGCTCAGAGCACGTGCCATATGGTTTTGTCTGTGCATCATCAGCCAAAAAGCATCCTAAATAAGACTTACTACCTATTTGTTACTCTGCTTTACGCCGTGAGGGACTGAGGCACACTAAAGCTGGTGGGGCTTGGTTGTATTGGATTCAGGTATGTTGTGTGGAAGAAATGAGGAGATGGAAAAATGAGGAACAAAGGCACAGAACAGGATAGGGATTAGGAGCAGCAGTCAAGGAAAATTAGAAGAAACAACTCCTTTTGTCAGTGAGTTTACTGGGTTTTAATTCTGACTTGGTTGCAGGATGGCAGCATTTGTTGTGTATTCTGCAAGGAAATCACCCCAGAGGTTTCCTCAGCACGTTTTGTGAAAATTCCCATTGCTCAAGGGCATTCAATCAGTATTCCAATTGTCTCTCTTATCCCAGCAGAGAGAGAGTTGTTTATCAGCCCTGGGAAGCTGGGTCGTGCTTTCATGTCCTCCTGGACGTTTACTGGTATAACAGCAGCGTGGCTGTGCTGGTGAGCTGAGCTGCCTCTCTAGTGCTCCCCCTGAACGAGCCAGAGCTGTTTGCTTGCCTTAGCTGATGCCTGATAAGGATTAATCAGCTGAATGTCATTTCCAGATGAGCCTGACAAGAGGCAGCAGTTGGCTGAGGGGGAGGAATAGTGTGGGTTTCTAACAGAGATTTCTATCTGCCCTTCTTGTTCAGGAAGTACAGCTCTTGTCTTCAGGAGCTGTGTTCTGCCAAAGCATGAAATATCAGAGGCATGACTCTTCCCCTAATCTATGCAGAAAAAATTGCTAGAAACCACAAGGATACTACTCCTCTCCCTTTGATCCAGAAAACAGAGATAAGCATGTAAAATTAGAATGAGCTTGGCCTTTTTCACTTCTGCCTTTAAGTACAAGCTGCCTGTTGTGCAGCTTGTTCCTCCCAGGCAGGACCGTCTAAAGGAGTATGGTGAGGAGGGAGTGCAGCACAGGCTGGAAAGAGAAAAGAGACTGCAGGAAGCAGAGGTCTCCTCTCCAGGCCAGGGAGAGGCTATGGCAAACCTTAGATGCTCAGACTGGAAATACAACAGGACAGCAGCAGATTGCTGAGGCTGGATGGAGGGTGTAAGTGCAGTTGTGCCTTGAGCATCCTGGGGCACAGCAAGGCCTTGGAGTCCCTGTAGGTCTCCCTGGTGGTCATGGGCATCAGCATTGCATTGAAGCATTGGGGAATGCAGTGAGGTGGGGAGTACTGGACAGTGTCTGGGAGGAGTTCTTTCCTCCTCAAAAACTGACAGGAAAGCAGAGGGAAGGATTGAACTTGAGTGATGGCAAGAAATTTGGTTTAACTTCTCAGGTGCTTAGGAGTTTGGAGTTTTTTAGTAAAGCGAAGAAGAAAAAAGGAGAAACTGAGGCATGGCTGAACCCGAGGATGTAGTGGGTGGTGGCATTTGACAGTACTTATAAATTGTACATTCAAAATAAATACTACTGCAGAGTTGAGCAGTAGTTCCTATTGGCTGTGCATTCCAAGGCAGAATACTTGAAGCATTGATTTCCAAGGTCGGAAGCATATGTAGACTCTTCCTTGCTGTTCAGTTTTGTCTGGCAGTGTTTAGAGCCCTTCTTGTACAACTGAAATGTGAAGTTTCTTTATTTTTCCCACGGCTGATCTCTTTTGGCAGATCTTATAGGTGGTGGCAGTCTGCATATTAAAGTCATCTGGAGTTCTTTGTATAGACAAACTAATTTACAAACACCATGGAGCATGCAAACAATGATGGTATTTCCATTTTTCTCTTGGAGAGGTCTTAATCAGAGAATGTTATGTTCTGTGTTGTAAAGAGACAAAGTCAATTGGTTCTTCAAACACCAGGAAGCCATGCAACTTGCCAACTTGGTTACAACCAGTGATAGGACAAATGATTAAATGTCAGGAGTTTAGTATTTTGGGGTTTGCTTAGCTGGTGCATTGCCAGACTCCACCTCTTGCAAGGGATCTCTTGGTTGCTACTAAAAACTAAAGAGCTCTGCAACTCAGGACAAAAAATGCACTGCTCTTAAGGCAGTAGTGTGTCTAATAAATAGATCTCAGAAGATCCCTGTTATGTTCCTGACTTGATGCGATCTGCTAGGTGACCTTGGAAGCCTCTGGGCTTCACTTCAGCTGCAGAGTGGAGTTAATGAAGCTCATCTGTGAGGCATTTAAAGATCTACTTAAGTCATAAGAGATGGCTCTGCTGCTCTGTGAAACAATGCTACTGGAAAGAACACTGAGGATTGCAAATGTGACTTCACTATGAGGGTGGTGGAACACTGGAACAGGTTGCCCAGGGAGGTGGTTGGGGCCCCATCCCTGGAGATACACAAAGCGAGGCTTGACAGGGCTCTGGGCAGCCTGATCTAGTTTTGGATGTCTGCTGACTGCAGGTGTGTTTGGACTAGATGACCTTTGGACATCCCTTCCAATCCAGAGCATTCTATGATTCTGTAACCTGTCCTGTGAACCTTTCAACCTTGCTCCTGTTTAAGGAGTGTGGAATGCCTTTAACCAAGAGTACTTTAGGAAAGCATTTGGAGGGGAGGGGAAAAATGGTTCAAGGGAATGGGACTGTACTGTGCAGAGTACTAAAATGTAACCCCAGTATGTTATGCAGGTGAAACTGTTGGATGTTTTGTGATTCCAAGAATGGCATTTTGGATGGTAAATTGGTTTTTAAAGCCTGAACTAAGCTTGTGTTGTGGGACAACCTGTATGGATCTATCTACATAAGGCTGTGCTAGATAGTTGAATGTGACCTGTCTACCATACCTGATGGAGTTGGTTTCATACACTGTAATGCAAGTCACTGTGCAGTCATCTCTCATTGAAAACTTCATGAAACAAGTAGCTTCAGTACTTCATACTTTTGGTTTCCTGATCCTTTGTCTTTCTCTCTTCAAATATTCTTTTTTTTTTTTTCCCTTGATCAGGCGAAATACTCCTTACAAAACCCTTGAGCCAGTCAAACCACCAACAGTCCCCAATGATTACATGACCAGTCCTGCCAGACTGGGCAGCCAGCACAGCCCAGGAAGGACAGCTTCCTTGAACCAGAGACCAAGAACACACAGGTAGTCTCTTTTCTCACTGTTAACTCTTTCCTGCCTGGCATGCTGATACTTGCTAAAGTTACAGAAAAATTCTGAAGCTTTGTGCCTGTTGGGTTGTTGTTGAAAGGCAAAAGGTGAGTTATTCTACCACTTCTGCACTAACCAAACTTCACTGTATTGTTGACTAACACACAGAAGCAACTTCATACTTTGTAGAAGCCTCATTATCTGGCAACTTCCGTAACCACAGATGTCACTTTATATAATCAATTTATTTTGTTCTGTGGTATTTGTTTCTCAAGAATAAGCAAAACTTCCAAACTTAGGCAGTTGCAAGGTAGGTTAATGAGTCCTGATGGATTTAAGTCTGTATTATTAATCTTAGCCTAAAGTACACCTTTGTCTTCAGGACCACTAACTGCAAAGGGAAATTTCTGTGGATTAGAAGCATTGTGATAAAGGTAGTCTGCAAGAGCTGATTGCTTTGCATAGCTAGAACTTAATGCTCATAATCAGTGCTACCATGATAGAAGCAGAAAATAAAACCTATTCACAGAGCAGGTATTAGCATCATCCAACTGTTTTGACATACTTAAGGGCTTTGGTGGAAAAAGTAGTGTGTGTTCTGGGTGAGAAGGGTTTTCTGATTGTTCCTTGTTTGGGGGCTAGTTATTTTATGTATTTGTCTTCCCTCAGTTTGCAAGGCTTAATCTTTCTCTGAGCTTCTTCAGCTTTTTCAGACTGAAGTTTGAAGTTTTCAGACTCGGTTCAGGGTTTTTCAGTTAGATTTTTATTACAGACTCCAAACTGCAGGGAAAAAAAAAAAACAACAAACACAATTGAATTCAATGTAGTTAGAAATAAGAGTTTAGCTTATTTTTTAGAGCCTCTTTTTTTTTTTTTCTTTTTAAACTCAGTAGGTAGTTAATCATGGTAGGTCACTAATGGGGGTTGAGAGTGTGTTTTGGACACGGTTGATCATGAAATGCTGTCAGAAACAAAACAACTTCTAAATCTGGCTGCAGCAAAAATGTTAATCTGTTTAGCTGGCTACTGTGAGTGCTCCCTACTCTTGTCTCACAAGATTGTCTTTTATGTAGACTGCAGTTAGAAATTCAGCTGCAACCATGGTGACAAGATCAAGGTCTTCAGCAGACAGAACACTGGTTTTGAAGGAATTATTTTGGCTTCCATTTCACATCACTGATTTGCTTTTTTTGTAATGCTGTTATTTTCATAAGATGTATTTGAATGATTTGTGCTTGACTCTTTGAGAGCACTGATTTGTGGCTACCCAGGAGTGGTAAATAGACTGTAACCTTACTCAGGACTCTTTAATTAACATGGATGGGTTAAAGTAGTGTTTTGGCTTCAAAATGTCTTGACTACTTGGTTCCTTTTATGTTATCCATTTAATCCGTGTCAATTCAAGCCTTGGCTTAAGGAGTGCTCTTGGATAAGAATAAGGGTGGATTCTGCCTGAATCTTGATTCTTTTTCAGCTCCATCAATGAAAGGAAGTGTTAAGACCTCCAAGGACACGTGTAGAAATGTTAGGCAGTGATTCACTGGAAGCATCTTCTATAAGAATCAGTATTGCTGGCCTCTAATTTGTATATCATATAATGGTACATCAACCAATTGTTACCTGAGTGTACTTTTAGCTTTCAGACTGCCTGGAAAACAAACTTCTCCTATGCAACAAGTGTGTGCATGACTTGGGGAGCAGTGTTAAATAACAGGAAGTTATCCACACCATTCCCCATGCCACACCCCACTTGGTTTATTGTGGCTTTCTTAGGTTAAAAGTTGTCAGTCTAAACTTCTGTTGTGAGTAGAGGAAATGTTCCTCCATCTGACAGTATAAATAATTATTTATAGTTCAGGCATGAACTCTCCCAGCCCCAGTTGATTACTTTTTAATTATTACAAGGGCCCTGAACTGTTGCTGCAGATGTTATTCCATTGCCTAGAATTGGTGTGGCTGCTTACCTTTATTTTGTAAAGCATTTAATTAGACACTTTAAGCATAGCGATGTTTATCTTACTAGCTCAGCTAATTCCTTTTATTAGGAGACTTTGATTAGCTGCCTGCAATTGTAGGTAGATACAGAGGCATTTTATAGGGGATTTTTTCAACAGTCTCTGATGGAGTTAGGCTGTCAGAGCTCACACAAGAAACCTGAATGCTGGGACGCCCTTGCAGGAGGTGCTGTGCTCACCCTGGTGTTCTTCTCCCGCAGCGGCAGTAGCGGCGGAAGCGGCAGTCGAGAGAACAGCGGCAGCAGCAGTATTGGCATTCCCATTGCCGTGCCTACACCTTCACCGCCAACCATCGGACCAGGTGCGTGGGGCTCCTCCCTGGTAACCCCAGCTGCTGGTGTTTGACTGAACACAATGGGGTAAAAACCATCCCAAAGCACAGTTCTGGTCAGGAGACGTCTTCTGAGCAGTGAGGAACACTTAGAGTTTTAATGCCCTATCAAAAGTACTTGCAGAATGATCACTTACAGTGGATGGTTCAGACACTTTTGATGTTCCATGTTTTTACAAGATGATCAAGGAGGGGAGGAGATAGGAGAGACATGGATCCTTTCAAAGCTCATTTTTAGCTGCCTGTCTGGAATTTGGCATTTCTGACTGCCCTGAGAAGCAGCAGCAGCTATGTACATGTTTGATTGGAAATGTTGTCTTCTGAAATAGCCTGCTAGCTTCACCATCTGCCAGTGATGGTATGTACATGTTCTTCATTAAAGTCTTTACTTTGCATAAAATACAGAAGATCTCCTACAAAAAGACTGCTAGTGGTAGAACTCAGGCTTATCCACCAGCGTTAATGCTTCATTATGGGTCTGAAGTTGCTAAGCAATGATGGAGCTCATGAAGAAAGCACAACTGGTGTAAGATAAGATAGCTCAGCAATATAAAAGAACCAGGCAGGATCCCTTTTCACCACTCATCATCCAGATTTGACCAGACTTCACTTTATCATGTGCATGTAGGCTTTCCTTTCCCAGCTCTTTCCAATCCCGCAGTGATACAAATAGGCAGGAAGGTTTACTATTGTCTGGCATCCCATAAAAATCAATGGGAATAAAGTCCACAGGTACAGGACCCTGTGTAGCATCAAGGCCTGAATCTGAATCAGTCAACAGAAGTTGAATTTCTGTGTTTGTTTGAAAAGCCTGTCAAGTGCACCTCCTTCCTTATTTGGTGGGGTTTTGTTTTTGTTTCCATATATCTATATTTACATATACATTTTTTAAAATCTCTGGCCTAATTGGGAATATAAACTATTTCATTAGCACACATTTCAGTTCCTCCTCCTCCTGGAGCCCCGCCAGCACCACCACTGCCACCACCTCTCCCGATGGGCAGTCTGATAGGTGAGACTCGTGTCAGTGATGCAATGATCGCAGTCAAGCTGCATAATCAATAATCATCTCTTCCTAATGGACTTAGTCAAGGGTGTTTTTCCCTTCTCTAGTGGGGTCTACCTGATTTTAATACAAAAATTGGTCCTGGGATTGATTTTGTTCGTTTGTTTTTAAACAAATCTAATCTCCACTAATTTCTTATGGTTAAAGCCTCCGAAGGTAAATACACAAGATATGGGGAAAAGGTTGCCAGCTGCTGACATCTCTGTTCCCAGCAGAGCTAAGATCCAGAAGGTCTAGAAGAACTCAACATCATCTTGTTGAATATTGATGTTCAGTCCTATCAGTCCTGCAGATGAAAAACTAAGCCACAACAGTTTCACTCTGGTTTAAAAATGGTATCTGCTGTGTGGGGTGATGAGTAGTGTATTGTGTCCTGCAGGAGGAAGGCGACTGAGAAACATCAGTGGATGCCACTGTGGCTTGGGTTTGATCCTGTGACACTGCAGGCAGGCAGTAAACTGCAAGACTTGAGGATATGAACCAAGAGTTGTTGAAAAAGTGCTTTAAACATTGCATACAGCAGTTGGGATGGGATCTAAAAGCAGTACAGGCAAAACAGCAGGAAAAAAACATACCCCACCCTTTTCTGTCACGGGCATGGCAAAATTCATTGATTGTGTTATGAAGCTAACTTTGGAGGCTTTGACCCACATAACCCTTTGCACTTTCCCTTACCAAAGTGTTAAGTGAAAGTGGCTTTGGATAGCATTACAGGACTGCAAACTTCTGATCCCACACTGTGCATACCTCTGTGTGTGTGCGTTTTGGTACATATTTTATATGTTGATATAAGATATATGCATAGGTACAGAAAAGCACAACACAAGTTACTGCAAAACACTTTTTGCATTTAAAAATTGCCTCGATCTGGGTAAACCTCACCGTGGGAGATTGGTTAAATTTGCAAGGTGTGACTCTTCCCTCTGTCAGAGGTTAATCCAAAAGAGAACTTCAATTATTTTACGAACCTTGAAGTTTGTGCAGCAAGCACGTGGAAGGTACAAATGGTTGCTCATCCTGTGAAGAAATGAGTGATGTCTCTCTGTCAGCTGGCACTGTTGAGGCTGGTTGGTTAGCAAAGATTCCAGCAATATTAAAAGCACAGCAAGCAGATATGATGGATAAGTGTGCCAGGTGTCTGCAGCTTATGCCACTGGTTGTGCTGGTTTGGTAGAGTGTCTTTTTATGTTGGACTGGAGACCAGCTCTGGTTCAGAGTGGAAAACATTTGTTTTGAGTGGAATGTGGATTTCTTTTTGTTTCCCTCTGTGCTTTTTGCTAAGGGATATTGCATGTAGAATAATAGAGATATGGAAACTGATTCAATTTTCCAGTCCAATCCAGCCTCTCCAAGCAATTCCCAGCATTTCTCCCATGCCCTTTAGGTGACTGTTGGTTTATGGGTGTTTTTTCTTGTTATTGGTCGTTACAGGGCTGTTTGTTTTCTGTTCAACTCCTCTTACTGCCCTTAAGTTTTTGGAGACCTGTAATCAAGTATTTCCCAGGTTTGGGGCTTTTTTTTCTGCATTCTCTCCCAAGTGATGCTCTGCTTAAGTCTTTTCCTTGGTTCCTCTGGCTAATGCTTTTCAGCTGCTCCGGGCTCAGCTCCTGGTTCCCAGTATGGCACAATGACCAGGCAAATCTCGCGACACAACTCTACCACTTCTTCAACATCTTCTGGTGGATACAGACGGAACCCTTCTGTGACTGCCCCATTTTCTGCTCAACCTCATGTTAATGGCGGGCCTCTTTATTCTCAAAACTCAAGTAAGCTTCTGAGCTCTGAAATCACAAACTGTTTTGAGCAAAATGATTGTGAAAGCATGCATGGCATTTTAATTCATTTATGAAGAGCATCAAACAGATTACTGCTTTCTTTCCTGAAATGGAAGGGAAAACAAACACCAAAAAATGTGTTGAAGTTGTGCAGTGATTGCACTATATGCAATTACAGTGTTTTCCTCTCTGATTTGTTTGCTGTTACTCATGACAAGAAATTATTACGATTGCCTGTCTAATTATAGACACGCTATACTTAACATTTCAGGTGTGCTGAATAAACTAAACCCAGGGGTTTTTTTGCAGGAGATGTAGTGTGGTTGTAGTGCTGTCTCTCCACTACTGGGCTAGTGGCAAGAGAGCACTGTCAGAGCGCACTGCTCATGTAACAGTTTTCCCACTACTCAGATCCTCCCTGTTTCTCTCTCTTTCTTAAGTCCTTTCCTGACTCTTAAGTTTGTCCTTTATTCTTAGCTTTGACTTGACTGTTCAAGAGCAGCTCAGTCTCTCTTTTCTTAGCAAACCTCTGTTCCCTCACTAGTAGTTGTATAGACAGAGATCAGTAACAGAGGGGATGGAAGCCATGGACAAGTGAGCAGGTTTTAGTCAGCAGGAACCTACCTCCTAACAAGGCAAATGAAAGAAAGAGCTGCAAAAAGAAGGATCTAGCTGAACGTTGGCACAGAGCTGCTTCTGTCTGGAAATACCTTTCTTGCTGTTTCCACGCATTTTGACCAGAGACACGTAGAGGAGCGATAGTCCTCTAATGCATTCTGGTGGTGTTCTTCAGTGTGCCAACTCTTCAAACCTCAGAGGGACGTTTCTTTTATAAAAAGAAATGTTGGTGCTTGGGCTGAAGATAATTCTGGACCAGTGTTTGCTGTCATGTACTGACTCTTAAGGAAAGAATGCACATGAAATGCTGAGGACACTGAGGTGAAGAGTTCTCTCAGTGTTTTAGAAGTATGACATTTATCAGAAGCATTTTTATGTGCGGTCACAGTGCCTGTCTTTTTCCCCACTTCTCCCAGTCCTGATTTTCCTCTCATTTTCTCTCACTCGCTCTGGGCCTTCATTTTCCTCCTCACTCTTTCTCCTCCAGATTAATTCACCCTACCAACAGAAACTCCTTCCTGTTTGAATGGCTGTTGAATAAACAGGACTTTCAGTTCTGGCAGGATTTCAGTTAAATGCTATGCACACCACTGTTTCTGAACATTTCTGTTTGTTCCAAGCAATTTTTTGCTCAAATGCAGGTGCTGTTCCTTAATCTAACCTCTCTGGTGTTTTCAAAATACTGATAGTCAACATTTTGTTTTTAAACAGTATTTTGATAGGTGTGTTCTTCTGCTTTAAACTGGTTTTCTCTGTTTCTGTAACTGGTAATTTTTAATTTTTTAATTATTTTTTTTTTAATGCTGCTGTCTTGACATTAAATCCAGGTCCCATGTTCCTTAAGGTTTTCATGCTAACAATTTACTTTTTTTTTTTTCCTTAGATGTTTACTTCAATTTTTTGAGAAAGCTGTTTGTTCTCCCTCTTTTTTATTGATCATTTCTTCCATGCAGTTTGTTTGGTTATTTGGTTTTGTAATGAACTAAATGCTTCATTTTTATTCATCAAACATTAATCTTAGTTATGGCTTTATTTAAAACTGTTGCTTACTTGGAAGTGCAGAACCTCTTTCAAATTTGCTTCCAACTGGATTACCCTGCTGAATTCCCACCTTCACAGGAATTTGTCTGCTTCAAGTGCAGGAGAAATTCCACTGAGAAGGGGCTTGGTATAAACAAATGAGCTGATGTTTTGTTGGGCTGTTTCATCTCCCCCCAGTCCCCCGCTTCACAGGGCAGCACCCTGCCTGAGCTGAGAACTTGGAATGTCATGGTGGCAAGTCCTGCTGCTACCATGCCTCTTTCCTACCTGCAGAGGGGAGAGCTGAGCATCTCAGCTGTCAGCCTAGCACCTCTGAGGGCTGGTGCCCTGTGCCTCATATCTATTTGCTCACCCAATAGGTGCAGACTTTAGAGAGGACCAACTTGCAAGTGCTTCCCGGGCAGCTCTGTGTGCTGTGTAGTGAGCTGGAGCTGTTGAAGCCTTTGCCACCCTCTTAAGCTAATGAGGGCATTCTAACCACAGCAGAGTTAATAATCTAAAATAAAGCTCCATTCTGCTGTAAGCCCATCTGCCTTTCCTACCAACAAGCAGCAAGGTCCCTTTTTCTGTGTAAGACAAACCCAGCAGAACAGGACTGGGAGGTCCTTTGTCTGTGGAGGTGAAGTGTTGATGCTGCAGTCCCGGTTCCTTCGTACAGAACCTGTGTCAGTGCTGCTTTGCTGCACCCCATGGAACTGCTCTGGCCTTGTTTCAGAGGAGTCCTGAATCCTGCAGAACATCACCTCTGTTTCTAATAGTGTACTTTTAACAGAGAACTGCTAAGTTCGAGCAATCCTTATTTGGCAGCAAGCTGAAAAGCTGTTTTGTATGCTCCCCAAGTGAAGCAAGTCCCTTCACACCCTCACCCCCAGCCGGTGAGCCTCCAGACGCAGGCTGCGCTCAGCTTTTTCCCTCAGCTAAACCCAGGGGCGCGCTTTGCTGTTCGGTCCTCCATTGGCTAACCACAAATTCAGCCTTGTTGGAAACACAAGCTTGAAGAAGGTTCTTCCCTGTGCGTGTTCTTGTTGTTCTTGACATACTTTGTTTTGTGGTCCTCGTTACTGACGCTGCTTTTGTTTGTTTCCTTTTTTTTTTTTGTTGTTGTTGTTGTTGTTCCTTTTTCCTTTGTCTGTTTGACTTTCCCCAATATGGTGTGTGTGTGTTGCTACCAGTTTCTATTGCTCCACCCCCTCCCCCTATGCCTCAGTTGACTCCACAGATACCTCTCACAGGCTTCGTGGCCAGGGTGCAGGAAAACAGTAAGTTTGGACCAGCTGAGCTGTTAAAGGGTAGAACCTACTTTCTTCTAGCATGCATGGCTGGCAAGTCAGACTCTTATTTTTGTTTCCTTTTCCAGAAGCTAATACCATCTTGCATTCTAGTGTCAATATGCTATTGGAGCTGAAAGGCACACTCTTCAATATTTTATAACACATGCATGATTGTTACTGACCCATTGAAGTTCTGAACTGCAAATTTATTCTAGAAATAGTGTGAAATATGGGGCTTGTGCTTGGTGTGAATAGAGAAATGTATCTTACTTAAAAAGCAGAATCTCATGTTGAATTATCCTGCCTGAGATTTTCTTCACTAGAGGTAGCTGATTTAGTTTGTGTTAGACAGGCTTGTGTAGGTTGTCAAAATGTGTGCTGTGTAACTGCTGGCTTTCATGCTGCAGCTGTACACTGCAGTCTTACGATCTGATGCCCTTACAAAGGAGCTTGGAAGGTTTTTCTCCTCCTAGCAGCCTTTCATTCTCCGTTTCTGTGTGTTTCTCAGACAGATCTCCCTCCTGAGCATCATGCAGCCTATCTTTGTCAGGTTTGTGAGGGAGGTGCTTGCTCCTTGCCCAGGCTCTGTGCCACAGGGCATTTCACACTGGTAACTCTGCTCTCACCAATGCAGTTTGATTCCTTCCGGGGCAGTGTTGCTGTTCCCAGTGATGGTGCAGCTGTAAAGTTGTGTTCCTGATCTGGGGACATCTTTACTGCAGGAGCACATTGCAGTTCTGCAGTCACCAGAATGAATGCAATGTAGGGCAGGGGACATTGTGATGGTTTGGGAGTTACCCACTCCTCATACTTCATACTCAAGGAAGTATGAAATGGTTTTGAAGTTTCTGGGAGCCATAGTGAAGTTTGCTAGGATCTCAGGAACTGTTGCTATGTTGTAGCTACAAATACTACATCCAGCATACATTTAGGGGCCCCAGACTTGAGTAGTGCTGCTGTTCAGCTTCCCATGAGGGCTTTTAATTTGCCATACTCTGGGCATATTCCCCTAGAGGTAGGAGGCTTCTCTCTGGTTCTCATGGGAGAAGAGGGTATTTTGGTGTTGTGGTAGGTAACTAGCAAGAACAATATGCCACAAAACTCTGCTGTGAGCCTTTCCTAAATAGAAAGCGTGGAGGGAAATCTACTGAAGATGGAGGTTACAGAATGTCTTCACTTGCAGATAAACTTGAGAAAACTGACACCTGCTTCTGAATTGCTCCAAGTATTGTCCTTCTGGAGTTAACACAGCCCTTGGGAGAGCGGAGGTAAAAGGGGCAGACTGATTTGTGTGTGCCACAGCAAAACACCAGCTGACTTGTGAATGAGGCTGCAGCAAAACCAGCTGAAGCTTGAAACACGGTCTGAGGAATTGTTACTTACATTTTCTAACAGTCCCTTGGGTTTGAAAGTTATATAAGGAGAATGGCTTGGAGCTGCTGCTGCCTCTTTGGAGGCAGGGGTGTGAGGCAGCCTGTGCGTACGCTCAGCAGAGCTGGCTGCAGAGGCTGCTGTTGAGGTTTGATGTTGGGTGCCAGACTGTCAGCTGCTGGGAGTGTGGAGCTAGGGAGGGTGTGGGTAAGCTTGGTTTTTCCTTGTCATAAAGATCTGGGGGTTTGGAAAGCAGCATCCTCTACTCTATGGGTCTCTTTCAGAGGAGGAGGACAGAGGCCCTGGGAACTGTTCTCACCTGCTCCTTTTTCCTGCGCCCTGTGCCCAAATTGTGGGTGTCTCCTTCAGAGAGGTTCTCCAGTATGTCTGGTGCCCAGGGACAACTGATTTGAGATAAATTGCTGTACTGTCACACCCTGCCCTTTCACAAGGAGTCTGCTGATCCCCATGTAAAGATCAGAGATGTGAATACATGCAAGAGAAGCTGTCTCAGTTTGGAGTGTATAAATACTGGTCCTTTTACCCTTTCCATTTAGTCTGGTGCTCTGTATGCTTTTTTTTACTCTTCCTTAGGAAAAGTAATTCTCTTGTAGTATTTGCCTGGTTTAAGTCCAGAACTGGGAGAAATCTAGGTTAAAAACTAAGAGGCAGGGAGAGATACTTCCATGGGCTGGCATTGTCTGATTCTCTGTTCCATTCTCTCCCCTTGTTTAAATGTGAAGTTGAGTTGTTGTAAATGTTTCCCATCAAGTGTGCAGTTTCTGCATTGCATCTGAGCTAGGATGTGTGTTGGCACTTTCACACTTGCATTTCCTGCCCTCTTTTCCTCTTTTCAAATAAGCAGGTTCATCACTGAATAAATACAACTCTTTGCATTTCTGAAGTGAAGGAGATCTCAAAGACTAGTTTCAGTGCTAGGATTTTTTTTTTCCCTCTGACTGCAGGACAGAAATTAAGGGGAGAAATACATTTTGTGAAAGATGTGCCAAAACTCCTGCACAAAACCTTCACAAAGAGTGTGGTCGTGTGTCTGTGGTGGTTTACTGCAGCCTGCCTGTGAGTGACGTTCAGTAACGGGCACAAGACCTGGCTCTTGCCTCGCCAAAGGCTTTGGTAGTCTGTCTCCGAGTGACACAGGTGGGCTCTGGGTGAGGCAGGCATCACTGATACACTATCAGAGAGCTGTGAGGTGCAAGCTCAACTCATCAAAAGGAAGAGGAGCTGTGCTTGCAGGTGAAGACAAGGGATAGCAAACAGGCCGAATGCCAAGGCTGAGGCAACCTTTGCCCCAGCAGCTCCTGTTGAACTCTGCCTCCTCGCAGCACAAGGTTTGATTTTCACTGCCCCAGCACAACCAGTGTGACTCAGATAGGACACAGGAGTTAGGCTCAAGCGCCTTCTCAGGGGCATTTGGCTAGAGAACAGAAGTCAGGCACTGCTGGAGTAGTGGCCAGATGAAAGTAAAGAGTATTAAAGCAAACAAACCCATTTCTAATCTCCAGTGTCATTGTAACTAGCAGCAGCCAAACCCTCACTCAGTTGTGCTCTTTCCTTGATGTGTATCTTGGCTTTCTTCTCAAAATCAGCATCGTGTGCTGGGGCTCCATAGCTTCGTGTTCTGGAGCATCTGCCCAGCCTGCAGTCAAAGCCTTTCTAGAGCAGAAGCTTTCTGTGTGTTCAATGTGCAGACTCAGAGATGTGTTGTAATTAAAGCTGTCTTGTTATGCAACCACGTTGAGTTTAGTGACTTCAGTCTTCATAGTGCTCACACCTAGGTCCATGTGTAGTGGATCACAGTTCCAAGAAAATGTTTAGTGTCTTGATATCCTGCATCTGAACTGCCTTCTCTCTCTTGTGCTGCCAGTTGCAGTGAACATTACTGAGAACTGATTTGAAGAGCAACTTGTACTGTAACCCTTCTCCTTCTGTTTCCCAAAGGAAGTTGTAATTGTACTGTTTGGAGAATCTCAGGGCAGGAATTGGACATTTTGGATTATATACTTAATTCCTTCAGCACTTCTTCCCTGAGAGCAGCAGCTGGCTGTTGTAGTTTTCCATTTATTAATGGAATCTGGGATGCGTGGACACACAGAGGCTAGTCTGCAAGATAAGGACCTGTACAACATTTTTCTTCTGCAGGATTCCTTTTGGCTTGCTCTTACCTGGTTAAATCTCCCACACTAGTGTCCCCTTTTCTGTGATCTGCACCAGGTCTTTTCATCCCCCTTAACGCTAGCTCCGAGAGAGAAGGCAACCGAGGAAGCAGTGGTCAGAAATAGTGATTTTTAAAGACGAAGGATTTGTCACCAAACAATCAGGCTGCTGGCCCAGCCCAGAGGCCTGTTACTGCCTGGCTCAGAGGGTGCCACTCGGAGTCCTCCCATAGCTAACCGCTGCAGCTCGCCCCTCAGCGCATGGGCGTCGGGGCAGGACCTCTGCTGGTGCTGAGCTTTGCCCTGCAGCATGTGCTTTGACTCCTAGCATTTCTACGTAGATCTGACCCCTCACTAATAACAAATGTAGCTCTGTGTGTTGTAGCCCTTAATGTAAAGCCTCTGTTCCTAATCGGTGCATGGTATTCTAGTGCATGCTGTGTGGTGTGTCCCCCACCCCTTCTATTTGCAGTGTACAGCCCCAGGTTTGTTTGCATCTCCACACCCTTTTGATTTAAGACAAAAATGATCTCCGTTTCTAGTTGCTGATAGCCCGACTCCTCCCCCACCACCGCCTCCCGACGAGATGCCAATGTTTGATGACTCTCCTCCTCCTCCACCCCCACCCCCCGTGGATTATGAGGATGAGGAGGCTGCTGTTGTGCAGTACAGCGATCCTTATGCAGATGGAGATCCTGCCTGGGCACCTAAAAACTACATAGAGAAAGGTAAGAGAAACCTTGCAGCTGCTGCTGCAGTAGCAGGGAATGAGTGGTATCTGCAGGGTATGAAGGACTTAACTTGGAGCTTGGGTCTGGTGAAAGCAATCCTTGTCCTTGCTAAGTCAAACCTAAACCGTTCTTTCCCTAGTCTGTGGCTGCACTCAGTGTGCTAACATCTAATCCTTCTTTGGAAGGATCCTAAAATACCTGCAAGCGTTCCAGAATGGTTTAAAACAATCCTTTGTTATAAGCAGATGTAAATCAGGTGGCTTTCATCTTTGTCCAGCTGCTGGGCTGTGTCTGTAGCTACCTCAGGATTGCTGGGCAGTCATCTATTAATAGTCCTGCAAGCAGGCAGAAGGTCCAAGCTGTGCTGATACCATCAAACTAGCTAGCTAGAGCAGACAGATCGATGGGTTATAGATAGACTCTCAACTGTGAGATGTAGTGAGGCTTCCTTAGAGGCTGTGAATGGTGCTTGGGTATGAACTCATTAGTAAATGTCTCTCTTCCCATGAATAATTGAGCTGTTGCTTCCCTGCCTGTAGAGCTGTGTACTGACAGTGGCCATCTTGTCAACAACAATGCTTCCAAGTTGTCTCACGACCTGGCTGCTACCTGGCACATATGAGAAGGGATGGGGTACCTGTGATACCTGCCTTGGCAGGAGCACAGTGCTGTACCTTCACTCCCAGCTGGACTGTATGCAGGATATGCCCATGGAATGAAAATAACTGATATACCACATCATGATTTGCTGGGCATTAAGGCACCAGACTCTGTGATTCTGTGAAATGATTGCCATGCTCATGGAGCAGTTTACTTTCACAGTTCAGCTAGATGTCCACAGGCTTGGCTTTGCTGTGTTGCAGCAGCAGTACCTGTCAGTTGCTGACCTGAGCATTGTCACCACCCACCTCATGTTGGCAGCTTAAATTGTAGGAAAAATGAAACTTAATTTTCCATACTTAATGTTCAACAGGGGAATTCTTTAGGGAAAGTCCCAGGGTAGCAAACTAGCCTTTAAAAAAGCACTTGTGATTCAGAAGATATTGGTCCTGGTGCTGAGGGTGACTCTGCCCCTCTGCTCTGGTGAGACCTCAGGTGCAGTACTTGTCCAGCTCTGGGACCCCCAGCACAAGAGACATGGACCCGTTGGAGCAAGTCCGGGTGAGGCCACCAAGATGATCAGAGGGCTGGAGAACCTCTCCTGTGGAAACAGGCTGAAAGAATTTGGGGGTGCTCAGCCTGGAGAGGAGAAGGCTCTGTGGAGACTTTAGAGCTGCATTTCAGTATCTGAAGGGGACCCACAGGAAGGCTGGGATGGGACTGTTTAGGGCTTGGAGTTACAAGGGGCAATAGTTTGAAACCGGAGCAGGGAAGATTTAGGTTGGATATCTGGAAGAAATTCTTTGCAATGAGAGTGGTGAAACAACCAAACAGGCTGCCCAGGGACGTGCAATGTCCCTGGAGACATTGAAGATCAGACTTGACATGTCCCTGGGCAGCCTGATCTAGATGGAGGTGTCTGTGCCGCCTGCAGTGGGGTTGGACCAGATGAGCCGTTAGGGTCCTTTCCAAGGCAGCACAGCCTGTGTCAGTGTGTCCCTGTTGCCCCCGCAGCAGCGCAGTCTGTGTGTCCCTGTTACCCCCGAGGCAGTGCAGTCTGTGAGTGTGTCCCTGTTGCCCCCGAGGCAGTACAGTCTGTGAGTGTGTCCCTGTTACCCCCGAGACAGCGCAGTCTGTGAGTGTGTCCTTCTTGCCCCCGAGGCAGCGCAGTCTGTGAGCGCCAGTGCGTCCCTGTTACCCCCGAGGTAGCGCAGTCTGTGAGCGCCAGTGCGTCCCTGTTACCCCCGAGGTAGCGCAGTCTGTGAGCGCCAGTGCGTCCCTGTTACCCCCGAGGTAGCGCAGTCTGTGAGCGCCAGTGCGTCCCTGTTACCCCCGAGGTAGCGCAGTCTGTGAGCGCCAGTGCGTCCCTGTTACCCCCGAGGTAGCGCAGTCTGTGAGCGCCAGTGCGTCCCTGTTACCCCCGAGGTAGCGCAGTCTGTGAGCGCCAGTGCGTCCCTGTTACCCCCGAGGTAGCGCAGTCTGTGAGCGCCAGTGCGTCCCTGTTACCCCCGAGGTAGCGCAGTCTGTGAGCGCCAGTGCGTCCCTGTTACCCCCGAGGTAGCGCAGTCTGTGAGCGCCAGTGCGTCCCTGTTACCCCCGAGGTAGCGCAGTCTGTGAGCGCCAGTGCGTCCCTGTTACCCCCGAGGTAGCGCAGTCTGTGAGCGCCAGTGCGTCCCTGTTACCCCCGAGGTAGCGCAGTCTGTGAGCGCCAGTGCGTCCCTGTTACCCCCGAGGTAGCGCAGTCTGTGAGCGCCAGTGCGTCCCTGTTACCCCCGAGGTAGCGCAGTCTGTGAGCGCCAGTGCGTCCCTGTTACCCCCGAGGTAGCGCAGTCTGTGAGCGCCAGTGCGTCCCTGTTACCCCCGAGGTAGCGCAGTCTGTGAGCGCCAGTGCGTCCCTGTTACCCCCGAGGTAGCGCAGTCTGTGAGCGCCAGTGCGTCCCTGTTACCCCCGAGGTAGCGCAGTCTGTGAGCGCCAGTGCGTCCCTGTTACCCCCGAGGTAGCGCAGTCTGTGAGCGCCAGTGCGTCCCTGTTACCCCCGAGGTAGCGCAGTCTGTGAGCGCCAGTGCGTCCCTGTTACCCCCGAGGTAGCGCAGTCTGTGAGCGCCAGTGCGTCCCTGTTACCCCCGAGGTAGCGCAGTCTGTGAGCGCCAGTGCGTCCCTGTTACCCCCGAGGTAGCGCAGTCTGTGAGCGCCAGTGCGTCCCTGTTACCCCCGAGGTAGCGCAGTCTGTGAGCGCCAGTGCGTCCCTGTTACCCCCGAGGTAGCGCAGTCTGTGAGCGCCAGTGCGTCCCTGTTACCCCCGAGGTAGCGCAGTCTGTGAGCGCCAGTGCGTCCCTGTTACCCCCGAGGTAGCGCAGTCTGTGAGCGCCAGTGCGTCCCTGTTACCCCCGAGGTAGCGCAGTCTGTGAGCGCCAGTGCGTCCCTGTTACCCCCGAGGTAGCGCAGTCTGTGAGCGCCAGTGCGTCCCTGTTACCCCCGAGGTAGCGCAGTCTGTGAGCGCCAGTGCGTCCCTGTTACCCCCGAGGTAGCGCAGTCTGTGAGCGCCAGTGCGTCCCTGTTACCCCCGAGGTAGCGCAGTCTGTGAGCGCCAGTGCGTCCCTGTTACCCCCGAGGTAGCGCAGTCTGTGAGCGCCAGTGCGTCCCTGTTACCCCCGAGGTAGCGCAGTCTGTGAGCGCCAGTGCGTCCCTGTTACCCCCGAGGTAGCGCAGTCTGTGAGCGCCAGTGCGTCCCTGTTACCCCCGAGGTAGCGCAGTCTGTGAGCGCCAGTGCGTCCCTGTTGCCCCCGAGGCAGCGCAGTCTGTGAGTGTGTCCCTGTTGCCCCCACAGTGGTTGCCATCTATGACTACACGAAGGACAAGGACGACGAGCTGTCCTTCATGGAGGGCGCCATCATCTACGTCATCAAGAAGAACGACGACGGCTGGTATGAAGGAGTCTGCAACCGAGTCACTGGCCTGTTCCCTGGCAACTACGTTGAGTCAATCATGCACTATGCTGATTAAAACCTTCTGCTTTCCACCGTCGGGTCTTGTATTCAGTCGTACCATGGTTATTTACAAGGGGTAACTAAAAGCTAACAGAATTGTCTTAAGTAGCCTTTCACAGCAAACGTGCCCGTTCCCTCAGGCCACTGCTGTCCCAATGGTAGGACTGAATGTCCATCTCTGAGTCTCTGGGGACCAGTATGTCTGACCTGATGGCAATTTGTAAAACAAGCAACTGTCTATAACTGGTTATACTTATTTACTTCTGCATTGTTAATTTTATGACCAGCCCTAAAATATTCTGGGGGAGCAGGGTATATAATATTTAATGAACCATGATCAGATTGTGCCATTACATTTTTCCAGTGCAGCATGGTAAACTAACACTACGTTAGACTAACACATTAAAATCTGGATGAGAAATTTTTAATGTTAGTGCTGGTCATAATTTTTTTTTTGTTTGTTTGTTTTGTTTGTTTGTTTTGTTTTGTTTTGTTTGTTTTAGACTCTTTGCTCATTCTTGAACTATATTTGTTTAAAAGCATGCATACAAACTTATGTATTGAAATATACTTTTTTAAAAATCCAAGATGCTTCCAATTGTTGTAATCTTTACCTGGAGTATTCTCACTAAAGTCTATTACAATGAATTGTTTGGGGTCTAAGGTGTCCATGTGAATCAAAAAAAAAAAAGAAA
>VWZE01017294.1:536412-555933 GCA_013396675.1 Eubucco bourcierii | reverse complement strand
AGCGCAGTCTGTGAGCGCCAGTGCGTCCCTGTTGCCCCCGAGGCAGCGCAGTCTGTGAGCGCCAGTGCGTCCCTGTTACCCCCGAGGTAGCGCAGTCTGTGAGCGCCAGTGCGTCCCTGTTGCCCCCGAGGCAGCGCAGTCTGTGAGTGTGTCCCTGTTGCCCCCACAGTGGTTGCCATCTATGACTACACGAAGGACAAGGACGACGAGCTGTCCTTCATGGAGGGCGCCATCATCTACGTCATCAAGAAGAACGACGACGGCTGGTATGAAGGAGTCTGCAACCGAGTCACTGGCCTGTTCCCTGGCAACTACGTTGAGTCAATCATGCACTATGCTGATTAAAACCTTCTGCTTTCCACCGTCGGGTCTTGTATTCAGTCGTACCATGGTTATTTACAAGGGGTAACTAAAAGCTAACAGAATTGTCTTAAGTAGCCTTTCACAGCAAACGTGCCCGTTCCCTCAGGCCACTGCTGTCCCAATGGTAGGACTGAATGTCCATCTCTGAGTCTCTGGGGACCAGTATGTCTGACCTGATGGCAATTTGTAAAACAAGCAACTGTCTATAACTGGTTATACTTATTTACTTCTGCATTGTTAATTTTATGACCAGCCCTAAAATATTCTGGGGGAGCAGGGTATATAATATTTAATGAACCATGATCAGATTGTGCCATTACATTTTTCCAGTGCAGCATGGTAAACTAACACTACGTTAGACTAACACATTAAAATCTGGATGAGAAATTTTTAATGTTAGTGCTGGTCATAATTTTTTTTTTGTTTGTTTGTTTTGTTTGTTTGTTTTGTTTTGTTTTGTTTGTTTTAGACTCTTTGCTCATTCTTGAACTATATTTGTTTAAAAGCATGCATACAAACTTATGTATTGAAATATACTTTTTTAAAAATCCAAGATGCTTCCAATTGTTGTAATCTTTACCTGGAGTATTCTCACTAAAGTCTATTACAATGAATTGTTTGGGGTCTAAGGTGTCCATGTGAATCAAA
Organism: Eubucco bourcierii; assembly: GCA_013396675.1. Classification (NCBI taxonomy): domain Eukaryota; kingdom Metazoa; phylum Chordata; class Aves; order Piciformes; family Ramphastidae; genus Eubucco; species Eubucco bourcierii. The sequence goes on along the minus strand of VWZE01017294.1, from coordinate 554,922 downwards.
AAAAAAAAAAGAAAAAAAAAGAAAAGAAAAGAAAAAAAAAAGGGTGGTCTTCTGTATGTGTAATTTGTACCTGAGTTTTTTTAATGAGTAAATTTACATTATGACTTTTTTTCCATTCATAAATATATATAAGTGAACCAAAGGTCTTGTCCTTTACTTTGTTGGTTGGCTTGGCAAAGAAGTTTGGAATGCTGAGGTGGCAAAATCATGGCTTTGTTATCCCAGGCAATGTACTGAAAAAGCAAATGTTTGTATACATGACTCTACCACTGACAGAGGGCAAATAAATTAGCTATGAAATCTGAACTCCACACTTATACACACTCTTAAAAGTCCTTTTCTTCCAAAATAAGTTGCAGCAGGCATTCTGGGTTGTATCTAGTTCTTTAGATGCAGAGTTGACCAGCACCTGCAACTGCCATTTGTCATAGTATCCTGTCTGGCTTGGAGGTGCTCCCAGCTCAGCAGGGACTGCAGGATCTCCTCAGCTATGATCAAGGAGGGAGCAAACAGGATAGGAACTTGGCCCCTATGTTAGGTCACAGGCAGAGATAGGTGGAGGTGATGTTTTTCCCTGTGCTACAACTACCGTGGCTTAAATAACCTGAAAAGGAATGTGGTGGTTACAATAAGAGGAATGTGTCTGGGACTTGAAAGCAGGACTCCAGGAGGGTGCTGGGTATGGAAGGGGGGATGGAGGTGAAGCTCTGACTGGCTCTGGAAGCATTAATTTCTAGAAAGGCTCAGTGTTTCTAACTCTGTGCATTTTCTGAACAGGATACAGAGTGGGAGCTGGCTACAGTCAACTGACAGAAGTTAGCAACCAGCAGCATGCCTGCATTTCCTCAGGAACTGGGAAAATTCTCAGTGATCTGGAACAGGACTTTGACCAGCCCAGTCCAGTGGAAGGTGTCCCTGCCCATGGCAGGGGAGTTGGAACTGGATGATCTTTAAAAGGTCTCTTCCAACCCAAACCATTCTGTGATGTACATAACCAATTCATGTCTGCAGAGAAAGAGAGGCAAGGAACCAGCTTCCTTTTCTGTAGTTAGCAGCCAGGGAAGCATTGAAACCATCTCCTCTGTCAGGACACCTTTGCCTGCTGTTCACAGTAAGTAACATGAGTACTCTGTTACTGAGGGACATGTGGAAAGACTTCAGTTCTCATATGCTGATGTTTATTCTCATGGTGGCCTTTGTGCATTAACATGTAAACATCTTCCCCACCCCCCCTTACAATGAACAGCCCCCACTAAAACAGCTGTACAGCACAGTTGGACTTGCTCTGATTGCATGGCTTCCCACAATAAAATGCTTTAAACTTTCTGGTTTAAAAAAAAAAAAAAAAAAAAAAAAAACACAACCCAAAACTGAACTTAGAACTTAAAAAAGAAAAAAGTTCTTTAAAAAAATAATTTTTGGTAGCTTGTGTTGGAAGCAAATAATTCTTGAAGTAGATTGAGGCACAGTCTGGTAAGTAGCTGCCAGAAGGAGTGGAAAGAGCTGTCTCACTTGTCTCTCATGAGGACCATCTCTGTCAGCTGGATGAGGGCTTCTCTCTCGGGGGATGGCCGCAGCTTGCTGATCTCTCTGGTGGCTGCGTGGCAGTAGCGCTGGGCGAGGTAGGTGGTTTGCTGCACACCATCACTCTTGGGTAAGGAGACAGTGAGAGGTAATGGACAACTGGTCAGCCTGCCTCCTGCCTCCTCCAGTGCCAGGGGAAGGTTTAGGGTCAGTAAGTATGCTGCACATTAATTACATGCTGAAGGGGAAGATTTGTTCTGTGGTCACTGAATCTGTTCCTCCAGGTGTCAAACACCCATGCTACGGTTCAGTGTGCTCACAAAGTGACACTGGGATCTGTAACATTCTGGTCAGTAAGGCTAGAAACGAGTGGGTTAACCCTCCCCTCCTGCCATAAATAGAAATGTACCAAAAAACATCTTCTCCTGTAAAAATGTAGGTATTAATTTTGCACAGGCAGTTAATTCAACCTTTCCAGACCAGAGCCAATTGAAACTGACAGGCGGCGTGCACTGCAGTTACCAGACTGAGTGCTAATTAAGTGCTGAAGAAACTGAGTTCATGCATCAGCTTTTTGCTTTTATTACATGGGGTTTATGCTTTTGGAGGGAAGGAAAAAAAAAAAGAGAGAGAAAAGGTCTTCAGTACCAAGCATCTCTAAAACCCAGCCCAGTAAGATGTCTGAAGGGTGCTAACTCTCTACTGTACCTAGCACGGCACTGAGCACGTATCTGGAAATGCAGCCTCCACCTTGTACTGGAGAGGCAAAGAACCTCCACCTGATAGCAGCAGGGCCAGCACTGGAGGGCTCAGTGCCTGGCACCAGTCCTACCTGCAGCACGTATCTCCGGGCACGTTCAACGTCTCCAGGCTTGCTGAAGCGCCTCATGATCAGAGCATTCATTTCTGGAAACTAAGCACAAAGGGAGAGGGGTTTGTACTGCTCAGGAGCTGCTTGCTGTGCTAAGGTCAGGAAGCAGCCAAAAGCACAGCCCTCCTCTTTCCCTGCCCCTGCTATTGCTACGGGTATAGCTGTATCTATGCAACCTGTGTGGGCCTATGGCACTGAAAACCCAGCAGCCATTTGGTAGCAAAAAGTGGGCGCTGCCATTTCATCCTGGTGAGCAAGTGATCCAGTGTGGTCATTTCTGGTGCAGCTACTCCCAGCTGTATCATCTGGTCAGGAGCTCTTAAATCACAAATGATGCTTAGTGTTGGCACAGCTAGAAGCAGCACCTCTTCTCCTATCTGTACACAAGAGAAGAGGTTTGTTGTATCTCTGTTGCACAGTTCAAACTGTAAACCCTTTCAGGATACCTTTAGGTGTTGTACCCACTCAAGACTTTCCATTGTTTTGGTATTTTATATGCAGGGACCTGTCCTGTGGTTTCCACAGGCAGAGCCTTTTTCTGTGCTGAGCTCTAATGTATTTTGTTCTCAGTCACCTAGGATGTGTAGTTGGCATTGTATGCTCGGGCAAATAACCAAAGCCAGCTCTTGGAGAAGGTCACTGCATCACTTAGCAAAACGTGCAGCCACTTGCTGCAGCTGATAGCCCACAAATACCAAAGCCTGCTGCTTAGTGCATGAGTGAAGGCCAAAACTCCAGGCAGCTACTCTGCAGAAGAGTTACTGTTAGAGGAAAGAGGTGTTTGTTCATCTTGTCTGTAAGGATTACAAGCAATAATTATTTCATCACTGCACACTGGTAAACAATGATCTGCTTTCTCTGCACACCTTTGGTCCTGAATCTGTAGAGCTACAAACTTGTTAGGGAACAAACAGGTAGCATCCCTCACTGTTGTGACACTTCCCTGTTACTCACAGGTAGTCTTCTTGGAAGATCCATTTAGAAGTTTATTGGTGACTCACATTCAGCTTTCTCTAGCTCCTAGCTTTCCTCTTGTGTAATGACAATTTAATTGCAATGTTCCTGTCAGCCATTTTCCTATCATTTCTATTTACAATGGCACAGGATGAATACACTTGCACTTGCTTTATTTAAGCAGTAAAGGAGGGGAAAATCTCCAGCCCTGTAATGTACAGCTGTTATCAGTAGACTTGATGGGCCTGCTTCTAGGAAAAGCATCCACTCATTCTTCAGCTGTACCAGTCTAAGAGTGGCTTTAGACTTGCACTAGAAACACCTGTGCATGGCCTTAAACAAATAAAGGAGGAGGAGGAGGGATTTACTGAGAGAACTGAAAGTTAATTACTGAGTAAATAGATCTCACATCAAGCCAAACAGTTTTTGTGTAGGCTCCCCAGGGAGCTGATTGAATCTCTGTGCCTGGAGCAGTTTAAAAGAAGCGTGGATGTTGTGCTGAAGGATGTGGTTTAGCACCAGACTTGAGAGTTAGAGAACGGTTGGACTCAGTGATCTTAAAAGGTCTTGTCCAGCCAAAAAGATTCTATGATTCTATGTATTAAGGGCTCTCAATATTCCACTGCACAGAGAGATCAGCGTGGCCAGTAGGGCAAGGGAGGGGATTCTGCCACTTTACTCTGCTCTTGTCAGACCCCACCTGGAGTACTGTGTGCAGTTCTGGAACCCTCAGCACAGGAAGGACATGGAAGTGTTGGAGCGGGTCCAGAGGAGGGCCACAAAGATGATCAGAGGGCTGGAGCAGCTCTCCTATGAGGACAGGCTGAGGGAGTTGGGGCTCTTCAGCCTGGAGAAGAGAAGGCTTCGAGGGGACCTGATAGTAGCCTTCCAGTATCTGAAGGGGGCCTACAGGAAGGCTGGGGAAGGATTATTTACAAGGTCCTGCAATGACAGGACAAGGGGCAATGGGCTTAAACTGGCAGAGGGGAGATTTAGACTGGATGTTAGGAGGAAGTTCTTTACAGTAAGGGTGGTGAGGCACTGGAACAGGTTGCCCAGGGAGGTTGTGGATGCTCCCTCCCTGGATGTGTTCAAGGCCAGATTGGATGAGGCCTTGAGTGCCCTGTACTAGTGGGAGGTGTCCCTGCCTATGGCAGGGGGTTGGAACTAGATGATCCTTGAGGTCCCTTCCAACCTTACCATTCTATGATTCTATGATTCTATCTCGGAAGGGAAAGGACAAGAAGAAAAGGTGGCTGGCACTGAAGATCCAGAGCACATTAAGCACTGAAGCAGGTTTGGCAGGAAGACAACATGAGGCTGAGCAGATAAGCTAAGGGGTGTGCAGGGCAGCAGTGATACTCATCTTGAGAAATAACAGCCTATAACTAACTCTGGACTGACTTCCAAGTCCTGGCTCAGAAGATTTTACTCTGGGCTACAAAGAGGTGAAACCTTTTGGGAGCTGCACAGAGAAATGTCTGTTAAGCTCAAAACCTGTTTAGCACTTAAGCTTTGTCATGTGTCACTTAAGTCTGCAGTGCTGTTCTCCCAGTGGCTGGAAAAGGACAGGAAGCTTTCAGCAAAGAAGCCTTCTGGTTAGTGTGGAAAATTCTGCAAGCTGGTCAAGTTATCTGGAGTGCAAAAAATGTACCCTGGCCCTCTAAGTGAAGACACAAACAAGGAAAAGCATTTTAACAGTGACCTAGGAAGAATAAGTAAGATTCTAAAATAGAAGTGACATTTTCTTCCCTTGTATTTCCGTATTACCAACTCGTTTTCTCTTCTGAAGCTAATTAAATGATAGATGAAGTGGAAAGTCAGACAGCCAGCCCAAACAAATGAATAAAAGAATAGTTTTCATTTTAAAAGAAATGGAGTCTTCAACACCTACAAGCCAACCATTCTCTGCCAAAATCAAGAGTGTTTGCAACGTGTCCTACTTGCTCTCTACAAGTAGCTGTAGCACACAAACAGCCCAAACCATTTCACAATCACATCCTGCTCCTCACTGTAGCCAATGCCAGTTCCTGATGACTAACGAGACCCTGCTGCTTATCAACAAATTCTGAAGTCGTGGTTCAAGAAGCTGTTTGTGAATCCCCCAGATGAGTCTGTGGGGAGGAAGTGAGAAGGTGGAGGAGGTTTATCTCAGCGTGCATTGCTCTGCATCCTTAAGTGGCTGATGCTCTTTGCTCCCCTGGCTTTCCTGAGATACATGTCCTTGTACATGGACAGAGGGGGATGGTTTTGGGCTCCCCAGTTCAAGACAGACAGGGACCTGCTGGAATGAGTCCAGCACAGAGCCATGAGGATGACTGCAGGACTTGAGCATCTCCCCTAGGAAGACAGGCTGAGAAGCCTGGGGCTGTGTAGTCTGGAGAAGGCTGCGAGGGGATCTGATCAATGTGTACAGATACCTGAGGGGTGAGTGTCAAGTGCCTGGGGCCAATCTCTTCGCTCATCAGCAGCAATAAGCCAAGGAGCAACAGCTACAAACTGGAACACAGAAGGTTTCACCTCGACATAAGGAGGAAGTTCTTTACAGTGAGGGTGACAGAGCCCTGGAGCAGGCTGCCCAGAGAGGTTGTGGAGTCTCCTTCTCTGGGGACTTTCAAAACCTGCCTGGATGCATTCCTGTGCGAACTACCCTGGGTGATCCTGCCTTGGCAGGGAGGTTGGACTGGATGATCTCTGGATGTCCCTTCCAACCTCTAAATTTCTGTGAAAACACAGGTGTACATGTTCTGCCTTGCCCCAGGCCAGGCTCTTGAAGAAAGCAGAGGAAGTAAATGTCCTACAGTTGGATTTTTAAACTAATTCTAATTTGCCATCTCCAGCTGTGAGCAGTTCCAAAGAGCAATCAGACTGCAGCTGCGCTGAGCTAGCCAGGCCAGTTTCTGTGCCGTGCTGTGAAGCCTGGTAGGAAGGACTTGCTTTCCCAGCCCCAGATCTGCTTTCCTCAGGTGAACCAGAAGCTTGAGCAAGGTGCATTAAACTGCTTTTCTCTCCCTTTTGTGGATCAGCATCAATTTTACTGTTTCTTGTGGTGCTGCTGGCACTTCTGTTTCCCTTGTTCTCCTCCAAATAGTTTTTAAGCCACAAAAAACCTTGACCAATTTTAACCTTACTTTATGCACGATGCTCCTTTCTCTCCTCTCTGAACTAGTACATTTGCCTTCAGAAATTAAATTTTCTCGTGATTGTAACTGGGTAAGACTCAAAGACAAAATGATGACGAGATCAAATCCAAGAAATAGAGGTGCCCACCTAAAATCTAGGCCCCAGAAAGGAGAGAAAGCCCAGAACTTGACAAAAAGCCTGGGGAGACTGAGGTGTCTCAGGAAAGAAGATAAGCAAGAAGCTACTTGGGAATAACCTCCAGGAAACATGCAGACACTGCCTGCATACCTGTCCCTTTGGCAAGGGTGAGCACTGCAACTGGAGCAGCAAAAACAACAGTGCAGCTCTCCACACAACAGCCTCACGCTAAGAGGAGCTGTGCAGGAAGGTGCTCCTCAGCCTGAAGGAGCACCTTGCACACTGAATGCAACTGCTCTGAAAGGCACTGCTGCTTCACAGGCCATGCCCATCACCCCTGCTGCAGACTGGGTGTGTTGGAGCTGGAGCTCTGGGTGTGCTGTGAAGAGCAGTGCACACTTCCTGTGCTGGGCAAAGAGACTCCTCTTGCCTTACCTGTCGACAAGCAAACAAGACAGGGCCTGTGGCTAATCCAAGCTTGAGATCTGCTGCTGCTGGTTTCCCCAGATGGTCAGCACATGATGTAAAATCCAGCACATCATCTATTAGCTGGAAAAAGAGAAACAGATTACTGTAAAACTTACTTTCCCCCCCACCTCCCCCCAAATAAAAACTAAATATAGCCTAATCCTTTCAAAGAGAAGATGTCTAGAAAGGATTAAGACAGCCCACTTTGATTTCTAAGGCAGTCTGGAAAATCTGAGATTTTCATTTCCTTTGGTTCAACCAAAGCACTACCTGAAAAGCTATGCCAACATTCTTTCCATACTGGTATGCAATCTCATGAACTTTGGGATCAGGGCAGCCTAGAATTGAAACCTAAAGAAAAAAGACAACAAAAACAAAGCCAAGTAAATAGAAAGCTTTAGTTAGCATCCACTTTTAGTCACTGACCATAGGTGTGACACAGCAAGCACAGACAGCAGGGATCTGGGAGGAAAAGAAAAAAAAAGCTGACTCAAGAGCACATTCTTGCTGCTCTCTGTTCATGGGTACACACAAATAGCAAAGCTGATTAGGAAACAAGGCTGAACAGCAGTGCAGTATTAAAAATATATTCAAGTCTGGAATGAGATTAGCTTCATTAAATATTTAACAGGCTTAGAAATTATAATGGAGGGTGAAGAGATAGGAAATGTGGATGCAGTACACATGCAGGCTACCAGTCCTACAATTTATTACATCTATAAATCAGCCAGGAGATAATTGGAGGTGAGACAACAGCTCAATGGACATTGCATGCCTCATAAGAGATCCACAAACCTGAGTGTGCTGCACCCAGCCTAGGAGGGACAGCTGAGATAAGGAAGGTGATTTTTAAGGGTGATGTTAACTACAAATGAATTGCTCAGGAAGCTGAAGCTGATTGAGCTTGCAGACAAAGGTGCTGAGTGGGACAGTGAGTGGCAAAGAAGCCAGTGAAGGAAGGAAGTACACCAAGCCAGACAAAACTATCACTAAATGGAGGGAGACAAATAAGAGAGTACAGATAACAGAATCAACTCCTCCAGAGACACAAGTTGTGCTGAATGAACTCCACAAAGCTGAAACACAAGGCACAAAGTAAGGCACTTCTGCTTTTGCATTTAAGTATTGATTACAGCCTCTGCAAAATGAGGTTGGTTATGTTTAAATACTCAGATTTATTTCAACCTTCAATAAAACAATTGGGAACGGGAGGCAAAAATCCATCCTGGTCTACTGCAAACATTTCCAAACCTGCTGTGAGTAACAGGAAGAGCAAAGATACATTTTACTTAATGTAAGACTTAAGAATTGCTGCTGGGAAAACCACACGAGATAGAAACTCCTCTTCCATGCTGCGTTAGGTAGGGTCATTTAAAAAAACCAAACCCAAAGCCAACTCCAAACTAAAAGTCAATCCAGTAGTAGCTTTGAAGTGGCACATGGGGCTGAAATAAGACACAGCATTGTTTCCTAATAAACCAAACTCACACAAGCTCAGAGACTATTTCATGCATCAGTCAGTTTCATAACAGCATCAGAACACTTCCCAATCACGACCTGCATCTGTGGATAATAGGTAAGCCCCAGAGGAATCTGGATGCCTGAGGCATTAGCAGCATCTCTCTCACATTTCCCAGTTTTATTCAAGAGAGGAGGAGAATATAGCAGGGAAATAATGCTGCTCATGGCTAATCATGCAAAAGCCTGAAGGCTATTAAAGGAGCCTGAACTGCAAAGCTGAGCTATTTAAACAGATGCTGCTGGGGATATCAAGCTGGAACACTTTGCCCTCTCATCCTCCTTTTGATTCTTCTCTCTTGAACAGCAGTAGTTGCCCCAAAGAGCATCTGCTGCTGTACCATGCCTGGCAAACTTCTGGTTGCTTCTGTAACACAAATTAAAGAGCTTCAGCAAATCAGAGGGGCTGCACCTTCCCTGTTTCACATCGAGAAACAGAACACAGAACCCAGCAGGGCAGTGACAAAATCCTGGTTAATGGCAAAGGCTCAGAGTGGACACAAGTTGGTAAATGAAGAGGGGAAGTGCCATGTAAAGGGAAAGCTTTCTCATCCCACCTGAAAAGTCAGAGCAGAGCTACTGCTGCAGGGGGCAGCTTCCTGGGGATGCAGACACTGCCTACATAAAGAATCAAAGTGCTTTATGTACACTCAGGAAACAGAAGCATGAGTCACCAGAAAAATTCATCAATGCAAAATTAATTCTTCCAAGAGCAGGCTTTCACAGCTCCTCTTCAGGTTCTAAACGTTTCTGAAGACAAAAGGAATGTAAAATCCAGGCTGCTGTGCCAGTCACACCTTGAGTGACCAAAACCACCCCAGAAACGTGCAGCATTCCTGGGTCTTCTGTCCCAGGGACTGCCTTCAGCAGCCAACTTCTCCAGTTGCTTTTGTGGATTATTGCCCCCAGCTGGAGGCACACTGGGATGCAGGCAGGCAGCCCAGTCCCAGGCAGCCTGTCACGCAGTGATGAAGTTCAGCTGAAGCCATGCTGGGATAGCAGGTGCAGTTACACATGCAAACCAGGGCACCACTGCCAACACAATGACACCACAGAATCAGAGAATGGCTCAGGTTGGAAAGGACCTCAGAGATGATCTACACCAATCTCCCTGCCATGTGTACAGACACCTCTCAACTAGGCCTGGCTGCTCAAGGCCTCATCCAGCCTGGCCTTAAAACACTGCCAGGGAGGGCAATAACCTCCCTGGGCAACCTATTCCAGAGTCTCACCACCCTCATACTGAAGAACTTCTTCCTAAGATCCAGTCTAAACCTACTCTTCTTCAGCTTCAAACCATTCCCCCTTGTCCTGTCTCCAGACACTCTCATGAAAAGTCTCTCTGCAGCCTTCCTATAGGCTCCCTTCCTAAGGCAGCTCTAAAGTCTTGCCAGAGTCTTCTCTTCTCCAGGCTGAACCACCTCAGCTGCCTCAGTCTGTCCTCAGAAGTATTCCAGCCCTTGGATCATCCTTGTGGTCCTCCTCTGGACTCACTCCAACAGCTCCATGTCCTTCTTACAATGAGAACACCAGAACTGGATGCAGTACTCAAGGTGGAGTCTCACAAGAGCAGAGCAGAGGGGTAGAATCACCTCTCTTGCCCTGGTGGCCACAGGCATATTTGAATGATAAAGTTCACCCTCTGCAAACATCCAACAGCCCCCCTGATACAACTGGTTAATTACTAATTAAATCTTGTAAGAACCCAGACTTGTTCTCTACTAGACCCTGATGAAAAATCCTTCCTAATACCGACAGGAACGAATTGTTGGGGAAGGTTCTTTGAATTCAGTAAAGCAAATCAATCTTCTTGGCATTGTTGCAAACACTTTCTAACATAAAAAAAACCCACATTGTTTCTATTATTTTATGTTACATGAGAGACTATAAACCAATCTTGCCTCTCCACTGAGTTTCACACCCATAAAACACTCTGTCATCAGCTCTGGGTAAGACACAGGCTGCTCTGTTATTTTGTCATGGGAGATCATGGCAGCTGGAGCTGCAAGCACCTGCAAATCTACACCAAAGCCCTGTAGCTCAAAGAGAAAACCTCCTGCTGGGCAGGGGTATGCAGGAGATGCTTGCTCTTGCACTCTTCTATTTGTGGACACCATGCAAAGGAGAAGGCTCTAAAATCTTCCCCTTTTCTCCTCCATGGCCATCTCCTGAAGCAGTCTGGATCCTGCCTTCTCCTTCATGGCTCCTCCAGCACTGCTTTCCCAGACAGAAGCATTGATCCTCTTTCTGGTGGGATCACAGGACAGTTTAGACTGGAACTCTGGAAGTTCTTTGGTGCAGTCATACTTCACAGCTTGATCAGGTTGCTCAGGGCTTTGCCCAGCTGAGTTGTGAGCACCTCCAAGGATGAAGATCCCAAACCCTGTCCACGCAGCAGATGCCAACCCCTCCAGCAGACAACTATCATGTCCTGAGTCTGCATCTTCATGCATTTGACCCTGCAGTTAATACTTTGTTAACCAAAGTACCTTGCTTCTGAAGAATTGTACTCTGACAAAGTCCTATCTGCATGAGGCTCTGAGATACATTTATGCTAATCTTATTCACAGCAAACATTATGTAGAAGAAATGCCCCTAAAGAACTCTTTGCATTTGAATTGATAAGTAAGAACATTTACTGGCTGACCATAAAATCTGATGCTGCTGATGCTATTCCCCTGCTTCTGTTATGGGACTTTGTTGTAGCCTCATGCCTAGCTGGGCTGGAAGGATCAGTTCTGCTAGTGGAGGTCAGAGGTCTGAATTTTCCTAGACAGCAGCCCCCCATCCTGGTGGTTCTTTTTCATGAAGCCCTGTGCACATAGCAAGCAATGAATGAGTTAAAGCAGGAGCTCAGAGGCAGACTATTCCTTTTCTTCAGTGCCTGAGGCAGACCTGTGCAGAGTCTGGCCTCACACGAGGAGGCTGCAGGCTTTCTCCTCATAGAGTGCTCAAGAATCTCTAGTGCAACTTCACCCTTATCTCAAAAGAAGCACAATTTAATCCTCCTTCTGAGACTATGCTGTACAAAATATAAACAGTTTAATGGGGGTTAGGAATGCACATGGCAGCAGGACAGGAAAAAGGAGACAGAAAAGGAACCTGCTCAGCTTATTTTGCCATCTCCAGCATGCCTGGTGACTAATAGAAATTCCACTTCAACTTTATTGTTTGTGAATTCTTGAACCAAAATCACCTCTCTTGTTTGTCTGAAAAATGCCTCTCAGTAACTAGGGCTTTAGTGACCATCTGGGCCATCTGCCACTGCTTCCTTTGGCAATGTGTTTGACTGCAGCTCTGGTACCACTCCTCCATGCAGAATTGCTATTGTAGAGATAAACTGGAGGCTGGGATCGTGCTAACACCTCCAACAGACTGGTCTGTCCACATAAAGAGGACTTGGCTAACTTGAAGGGCTTTTGATTTGAGTGCAGCAATGCTTTGGCAGCACAGAAAGTATCTAATAGTGACCAGCCCAGTGCTGACAGGCTGCCTATTATCTTGCTCAGGTATTTTCTTCCAGGAATACTCCCCTCTTCCATCTCCAAAGCATGAAACTGCAGAAGATGCCACCTGTACTTGTTTGACATCTTCTTTCCAGGTAATACATTTATCTCATCTAAGCACAGAAAACTAATCACTGTTTCCCCTCCCCCCTATCGTTAGCAGGAACTGAACTGCTTCTGATGACACAGCAGCCTGGCTGCAACTGCTGTTCTGAAAACCAGCAACCTCCCTCCTTAGCCTTAGCTTTGTCACTAAAGCTAAACATATTCTTAAGAATGAAAACATCATATTGAAATCGGATCTTTGGAGGGGGTTTTTTGTAATTAATGAACAGAAATAAGGAACAGATAGGGTTGGATATAGCAACTGGCAATTAAAAAGCCCAGACAAACCAAGAAGCTCCTGTTCTTTCACAGTGCCATGTAAGGTCTACAATTAGCTGTTTCCTCCCACTGTTGTCATTTAAGGCCCCACTGGACACCAATGAGTGGGACCAGATATCAAGGAAGACTTAAAATCAAATTATAGGATCAAGAATTACCAACTCTGTCACAAAGCTGAAGAATTTCATAACCTGAAGGCTGCCACCATGAGCCTTGTTATGATTCAAGTGAGGACAACAACAAATCTGTGTGGGAATATAAAGCAGAGAAGAAGTGAAAACCGCTGCTGGAGGCTCCGCAGCTGGGCTGTGTTCTGGAGCACGTTCTCAAACCCACTCAGGTTCTGTCAGAAGAGCATTTAGAGAGCTTGCTTTGGAGGGTCCCTAGAGAAGGCAGCAGACCTGTGCAGCTTGCAGCCTGGGGTGTTAACTACAGAGGAGACAGACGTACATACTGCTTTACAACTGTTGGCTATCAGGCTCGCCGTCTTCTTGAACGTCTTCTCGAGGTAGTGAGCAAATCTCTCGTTCTCGTTTTCCTTGGAACCCAGCTGGAGGAATTCACCTAAAAAGTTGCACAGGTGGGAGTTTCCCTTGGTGGGTTTGCTGCTCAAGCAAGTAAATCTGAAGGTAAAAGTAGAAAACAAGATCTTACCACGCACCAGATCTTCAATCACCTGAGTGAGAACAGAGACGATAGTAGTGTTTCCAATTCTTGCTAAAGCCACAGAAGCAGCTGAGAGGATGAAGTCACCAGCTAGAACAGCCTAAGGACAACAAAAAATGCACCTTTTAAGGCTTTCCTCTTAGTCCAGACAAGACAATTTCCTTTGTCTGACAGGTGTACCCATGTCACATTTTCCTACATAAAGCACACAGCCCACTGTAGCAGAGAGAAAAACAAATATTAACATTTGAGCTATTTTTGCATCCCTGTCTCACAGTGCTGCTTGTATTCTTCCATGCAAGCACTGTGCTCCCTGTGTGCAGTACCTGAACACACTGAGAAGTGGCTTTGAACATTACTTCTCCATTTGACCATTCTCTTGTGACTGTCCTGCTTGTGTTGGCTCTAGACTGCCACAAGTTCAGTCTGCACAGCACCGTCACAGGACAAGGGCAGTGGCTTCAAACTGGACAAGGGCAGATTTAGATTGGATGTTAGGAATAAGTTCTTTACCATGAGGGTGGTGGAACACTGGAACAGGTTGCCCAGGGAGATGGTTGGGACACAATCCCTGGAGATATTCAAGGTCAGGTTCATCAGGGCTCTGGGCAACCTGGTCTAGTTGAGGATGTCCTTGCTAACTGCAGAGGGGGTTGGACTGGATGACCTTTGGAGGTCCCTTCCAACCCAGACCATTCTATGATTCTTTCTCTGCATTTTCTGATGAAAAACCTTTAAAGGTGTATGAAGAAACACCTCTCTCAGAAAATAAAACAAAATTCACACTGGCTGAAACCTTTTTTTGTGTTTACTACTGAATGAGAGTACCATACAGTGCTCTGGGTGAGGCACCTTTCAAGTATTCCATCAGCACTGCAAAGAATGGCACAGGGAATGCCAAACCTGTTAAGGCCCACACTACAATCACACATTACTGTCTAATGCTTCCCACAGCTCAGAAAAGGAACACACATTTGTTTTACCCACAATCTGGGCACACCTCTCCTGGCGTATCCCAGGACTGTGCCTGGGGATGGTGATGTGACAAGAGCTGTGGGTATCTCTGCTCAGCTGAAGCTCAGAGGCAAGTCCTGTAAGCAGCAGCAAGCTCACCTTCCTCTCTCCCCAGATCTGGTTGACTGTCATCTTCCCTCGGCGAGAATTTGCATCATCAATGACATCATCATGAACCAGGCTGGCTGTGTGGATCATCTCAGCGATGACGGCCACGGAGCGCTGGCTTGCTTGCACCTCCCTACAAGAAAAACAGGCACTGCCAAACAGCTGCACCAAGTCTGTGTGTGGCAATACACTGAAAGAAATCTCTACTGGAGTGAGTCCAGTGAAAGGCCACCAAGACGCTCAGAGGGCTGCAGCACCTCTCCTATGAGAACAGGCTACAAGAGTTTGGGCTCTGCGGCATGGAGAAGAGAAGGCTTCCAGGAGACCTTGGAGTGGCCTTCCAGTATCTGAAGGGGGCTACAGGAGGGCTGGGGAGGGACTATTGACAAGGTCTTGTAATGCCAGGACAAGGACAATGGGTTTAAACTGGCAGAGGGAAGATTTAAACTAGATGTTAGGAAGTTCTTTACAGTGAGGGTGGTGAAACACTGGAACAGGTTGCCCAGGGAGGTGTTCAAGACTAGGCTGGATGAGGCCTTGAGCAACCTGTTCCAGCGGAGGTGTCCCTGCTTGTGGTCCCTCCAACTAAACCATTCTATGGTTCTGTGATACTAAAACAGCAAAGTGTTTCTCTGAAAACAGCTGTTGCAGCTTTTCCATGGTGTGAACCCCATCTTTCAAATCTGGAATTAGGAAGACAAGAGAAAGTAAGATGGTGTTAGCACAGTTAAGCGCAGCACGACATTTCCATCCTTATTAGGCCTGCCTCTGCCTTGCTGCATTCACAGTCCAGCAAAACTCCTGACTGCCTGCCTCTAATCCCTCTAAATCCAAGCTGCAATAAATAGCACAGCACCAAGGATGCCTGGTTCCAGGTGGATGAAAACCTAGGAAGCAAAGAAAAGAATGCCAGGTGGCCACAAAGATGATCCAAGGGCTGAAACACCTCCATTATGAGGAGAGCCTGAGGCAGCTGGGGGGATTCAGCCTAGAGATGAATCCAGGGGGATCAGCAGGCACAGAAACCTATATGCTACATTTCAAAGATTTGACTCCAGGATCTTACTCTTTACTTCATCTGACTAGCTGAAGACCTGAGAGGTTCTTCAAAAGCCAGAGGAATTAACTGGAATTACACTGCAATTACTTTAGGACTGTAAACATTAACTACCTATCACTTAGTGAAATTCAGCCTCTGGGAAGGTCTAGTGCTGATGATTCAGCTCTCAGTAGCTCACACCTACTTTGTTTTTTTTAAAACTAGGTGAAAAGAAAGTAATGGAAGAACACTGAAGCAGTTATCTAGGGAGTAACTTTGGAAAAAAGCCAACCTAGCTCACAGAAAGAACCTTCCACCCTAGTATCCAACTGCCACTGCCTTGTTCTAGCACCTTTTTCTGCCTGTTTTCCTCAGGATCCCAGAAATGGCTATCCCAGTGAGCCCTGCCTCTCAGCTATAACAGCTCATAGGGACATGAAAAAAAAAAAAAACAACCAACAAACAAACACCTAACAAAAGAAAAAGATGACTTCTGAGGTGCTTGAGCGTGTCCAGAGAAGGGCAACAAGGCTGGGGAGAGGCCTGGAGCACAGCCCTATGGAGAGAGGCTGAGGGAGCTGGGATTGGTTAGCCTGGAGAAGAGCAGGCTCAGGGGAGACCTTCTTGCTGTCTACAGCTACCTGAAGGGTGGTTGTAGCCAGGAGGAGGTTGCTTTCTTCTCTCAGGCAAGCAGCACCAGAACAAGAGGACACAGTCTCAAGCTGTGCCAGGGGAAGTTTAGGCTGGAGGTGAGGAGAAAGTTCTTGACTGAGAGAGTCATTGACTGCTGGAATGGGCTGCCCAGGGAGGTGGTGGAGTCAGCGTCCCTGGAGGTGTTCAAGGCGGGTTTGGACGTGGCACTTGGTGCCATGGTCTGGTCTTGAGGGCTGTGGTAATGGGTTGGACTTGATGAGCTTTGAGGTCTCTTCCAACCTTGGTGATACTGTGCATAGTTTCCTTACTTCTGATATATAGACAACGGAGCAAACCACGCTATTTCCCAGCAGAAACTGAAACAAAACTGAGGCAAACTGAAGAGAATTCCAGCTCAGCTGAAGGGAAATGAGAATCCTGCACTGCCTAGGCCTGTTAAAGCTCTAGTGATTAATCACAGCACAAGAGAACATCTTGCAGTCTGCTGACATAACACCACGTTCTGACACCTACCTCTGTGCAAAGCTCTGCATTGCTGCCAGTGGGAGTTCTACATCCTGAACAATAGCAGGATGTGTGGCTCACACAGCCTGGGAGAATGTGGCTTTTAAGTAACAGACAATAAAGGCTGGAAACCTTCACAGTTGTTCAACAGTAAGTTTTACTGTGGACTAGTAATTTAGTCAACTGCTAGCTTAGTCTGAAGTAGTTTTCCAAAATAAACTCTTGTTACTAAGTAAAAGAACTTACCTTCAAAAAACTGTAAAGGTCTCCAGCCTCTTTCATGCACTGCTCTCCTTTTGGGGGACTCCCTTTTTTTTCATTAATTATGTCAGCAGAGTGGACTTCCTGCTGGGAAGTAGCAGTAAATGGCAACACTCACTGACAGGCCAAAATCTTTCAGTAGCATGAAGACAGCACAAAGACACACAATTCAAAAGCAGCTTTTGAAAAGTTCTGCATTCTACTGCATTTCACACCTGACAGTGACTAAAACTGGCAGAGTAATGCTCATGGTTCACGTGTCTGGTGCCCAGAATGTTGTAGCAAATGTGACCATTTAACCTGACAGGTTTGTTTGGTTTTTTTAAACTGCTATTTCTGCAAGTTCTCAAGCTGGTTTGGTTTTGTTTTGTTTTGGTTTTTTTTTTTGGTTTGGTTTGTTTTGTTTTGGTTTGGTTTTTTTCACTAGCAATGGGAAAAAGGCAGTAGTTTCCTACAAGCATCTGCCTGTAATTGTCAATCAGAGCATGGCTTTCTGGGGGAAAACACACAAGCAGCAGGATTCTTCTCATTCCCTGCCATTTTTCCTTCTGCTTTGCCTGCAAAACAAAAGCACAGAGCAGCAGTAACTCAGCTCAGTAGATAACTGGGTCCCCACGAGGCCAGTAAGCGAAGAGAGGCCATTTTTAGGTCAAAGAAGGCATCCCAAGGTGGCATACATTGACACTAAATATTTATATGACTGTAAGTCTATTTTTTCACACACATGTTATATGCATTTTTAAGTCCTTGGCAGTGTTTTTCAGTAGGATCCCCTGCTTGAGGCTGTGAAAGCTTTTACAGACCTACCCTGAGCTCCATTCCACTACAGAACTTTTTTCACATGCACTGGACAAGACCAAGGCTGAGCTTAGAGGTTAACAGAACCCCAAACACACAACCACAGTTCTCCCTCCAAATACCCCTATTCAAAACCATAAAAGGAGGGGGATACAGAACCCTTAAACAACAAAAGCAAGGTGACACAAACCAGTATTCACACTCAGCAACAGGGAGCCTTGCAGCGTTGCCAGTAAGCAAATATTGCCAGTTTAAAGACAGGAAATGTGCAAAGCACCCTTGCAAAATTTCTGTGTCATGACCACACTTCTCAAACTACATTTCTGCTGTTAGGTCCCCCTGGCTCGAAGAAATGAACATTTCGGCAAGAGGCTGGGACAGGGAAGGGCACTGCAAGCTAGGAGAAGCAGAAAGAGTGATGTGTTAACACAGGAGTTACACAACAGCTGGAACAGCTGTGGACATCTGACAATCATGGTTTGGAGGATGGAAATTCAAAAGCCTAAGGCTGATGCCAGGTTCTCGTATCTTTAGGAAGTATTACTCTATCAAGCTTTTTGACTCTGTCCCACATGACATCCTGGTCACCAAACTGGAAAAGCATGGACTTGATGGATGGACCACTGCTGGATAAGGAATTGGCTGGATGGTCGAACCCAGAGAGTGGCGATCAACGGCACAATGTCCACCTGGAGACCAGTGACAAGTGGTGTCCCTCAGGGGTCAGTGCTGGGACCAGTGCTGTTTAACATCTTTGTCAGTGACATGGACAGAGGAATGGAGTGCACCCTCAGCAAGTTTGCAGATGACACCAAGCTGTGTGGCACAGTCGACTTGCTAGAGGGCAGGGATGCCATCCAGAGGGACCTGGACAGGCTGGAGAGGTGGGCCCAGGCCAACCTGATGAAATTCAATAAGGCCAAGTGTAAGGTCCTGCACCTGGGTAGGCACAATCCCAAGCACAAATCCAGGCTGGGTGG
>VWZE01017294.1:523861-536301 GCA_013396675.1 Eubucco bourcierii | reverse complement strand
GGTCCAGAGGAGGGCCACAAAGATGATCAGAGGGCTGGAGCAGCTCTCCTATGAGGACAGGCTGAGGGAGTTGGGGCTCTTCAGCCTGGAGAAGAGAAGGCTTCGAGGGGACCTGATAGTAGCCTTCCAGTATCTGAAGGGGGCCTACAGGAAGGCTGGGGAAGGATTATTGACAAGGTCCTGCAATGACAGGACAAGGGGCAATGGGCTTAAACTGGCAGAGGGGAGATTTAGACTGGATGTTAGGAGGAAGTTCTTTACAGTAAGGGTGGTGAGGCACTGGAACAGGTTGCCCAGGGAGGTTGTGGATGCTCCCTCCCTGGATGTGTTCAAGGCCAGATTGGATGAGGCCTTGAGTAACCTGTACTAGTGGGAGGTGTCCCTGCCTATGGCAGGGGGTTGGAACTAGATGATCCTTGAGGTCCCTTCCAACCTTACCATTCTATGATTCTATGATTCTATGATTCTAAGCTGAGGCACACATTACATTTCAGTATTTCACGCGCTGTTCTGATGGGCTTATTTCCCTCTTGCCCCTCTAAACCTTTTGTGCTCACTATCTTCTCAGCTGAGATGCATCTCTACTTCTTGGGCCTTATTCTTGTTGCAGAATTAGAAATACAAACTCCTACTTGCAGCCGCCTCTGGAGAATACTCCCTGAGCAGAAACACAACCTCCAGTCAGGCGAAGTGATAATGCTGTGAATTTCTGCACACAGGTTTGTGAAGAAACACCAGAGGAAGTGTGAAACTGAAGGTCTGCATGACCTCATCTTAAACTTTTACAATCCTCACTCTTGCAGGAAGCTGAATTCCTATGATTAAGCAAAAAGTCACTACCCAAGGGACCTAAGGACTTAAGAGTTGGACTTTTGAGACTTGGACCTTCAAGGATACAAAACCCAGGATGGCATCACAGACAATTTGAATGCTTCTGACAGCTTTTTGCTAACAGTCCAGATTCTTTACAAGACTGTCATTCTCCTTATTGTGACTCCCATAAAGTGATCTCATTCTAGAAAGACATCTGAGGTGCTGAGGGCATGCTAAGCACCAAGCCTTCCTCAAATCTAAACAAAAATGACCATGTCACCTAATCCCTAAGCAGAGCTACCTGGGTGTTCCCTTGCATTCACCTGAAAGGCCAAGTGCAAGGTCCTACACCTGGTCTGAGGCAATCCCAGGCACATATACAGGCTGGGCTCAAGAATAGTCTTGAGGAGAAGGACTTTGAGGTGTCAGTGGATGAAAAACTCAGCATGAGGCAGCAATGGTCATTGGCAGCCCAGAAGGCAACCCTGTCCTGGGCTGCATCAAGACAAGTGTGACCAAGCAAGACAAGGGAGGTGATTCTCCCCCTCTGCTCTAGGACAAGGGGCAATGGCAGATTTAGACTGGAGATTAGGAAGAAATACTTTACAGTGAGGGTGGTGAGACACTGGAACAGGTTGCCCAGGTAGGTTATGGAGCACAGAAGCACAGAATGTGATCTTTGATCACATTCTGTGCTTCTGTGCTCCACAACCTCCCTGGAGGTGTTCAAGGCTAGGTTGGATGAGGCCTTGAGTGACCTGTGCTAGTGGGAGGTGTCCCTGCCTATGGCAAGTGGTTGGAACTGGATGAGCTTTGAGGTCCCTTCCAACCTTACCATTCTAGGATTCCATGATAAGTAGAAATGTTTATTAATACAAAACAGAGATGTGCTGTGGCTGCTCCCTGCCTGGAGGTGTTGTAGGCCAGGCTGGATGAGGCCTTGAGGAACCTGGGCTAATGCAAGGTGTCCCTGCCCATGGCAGGGGTGTTGGAACTAGATGATCTGCAAGGTTCCTTCCAACCTAAATCATTCTGTGAATCTATGAAGAGTCTCAGCTATTCTGATGGGGCTGTGAAGACAAATATGTTTCTGTGGATGCTTTGTATGATCAGCATGTGTAACTGGACAAAGTTGTCTTTGTTACTTCCAGTCAAAGAAGGAAGAGCATTACCTTTTCTACTAGTATTGCATGGATTAAAAAGAAAAAAAAAAACCACAGCCAAAACAAATAAAAGAACAGGGAAAAGCATGCTGGGTCTAGCAAGTGATATGACAACTGAGAATAGCAGCAATATGAAGCAGGAATTCAACATCAGTAACACAAACCCCAGAGGCAGAATGAGAAAAATGCTTGGGATGCACTGCACAGGATATTGGCTCACTCCACCAGTCTACAGATGTGGCCAGCATCTTTGATTGCACATGTGGCAATCCCAGCTTCAACAAAGCAAACCAAGTCTGGAAGAAGAATCCTTTTTTCACTGAGGAAAGGAACAATAAAATGCTTTTAAGTGAAATGACAAGCTGAAAGAGGAGAAACATCTTGGGAAAAAAAAAAAAAAAAAAAAAAGCTAATGTCAGAAGAAGCAGAATGGATAGCAAGGATTTTCCCCCCCTCAGGTTTACAGCAGAGTGGCAGAGTTACAAATACTACTGCATATACAGATTTACTCAGAAACAGTAAAAAGCTGGAAGAACAATTTGTCACCTAAAAGCAATTCTGCTTTAAGAAGCAACAATAATGAGCCCAGCAGCAGTGTGAACTGGAATATACATACCACACCAGTATGAACTGTGTGTATATATATGTATGTACATACATACATACACAAATATACACATACATATATACACATACACAGGCTATGGCAGGAGGTTGGAATTAGATGATCAGCCTGGAGAAGAGAAGGCTTCCAGGAGACCTGATAGTAGCCTTCCAGTATCTGAAGGGGGCCTACAGGAAGGCTGGGGAGGGACTATTGACAAGGTCTTGTAATGACAGGACAAGGGGCAATGGGTTTGAACTGGCAGAGGGGAGATTTAGACTGCATGTTAGGAGGAAGTTGTTTGCAGTGAGGGTGGTGAGACACTGGCACAGGTTGCCCAGGGAGGTTGTGGATGCTCCCTCCCTGGAGGTGTTCAAGGCCAGGTTGGAGGAGGCCTTGAGTGACCTGTGCTAGTGGGAGGTGTCCCTGCCTATGGCAGGGGGTTGGAACTGGATGATCCTTGAGGTCCCTTCCAACTTTACCATTCTATATATATACACACACACAGAGAGCAGGTGGAACAGCCTGCTTCAAGAACCTAAAATACAAAATAGAAGAAAATGCCCACAAAACTTCACCAACTCACAATACCAAAGAGCATTCTTTTGGCATGGCCTGCCCAACCTTCTGAAGACACTGGGCATCAGCAGTACCCTGAAGGCTTGTATAAACATATGTGATTTCTAGTTACAGAGGAAAGTGGCATGAGGCAAAGAAGAGGAAGGTAAATACCCTGGGATTTCATTCTTTTCCTTTGCTAAAACATTTCTGCTCTCCCTGCTCAGATTTTCATTCTAAAACCAACATGACACAGATAATGACTCAGTCTGTTCTGATGCAAGGAACATTCAGATTAATGAAAGAGGCTTTTAAACACCAAACATTGTAGCTGCTGACAGAAATGGCAAGAGATGCCAAATGACATGGGCACCTTTAAAATCAGAGTATTTCTGCTGAGGGTTGGCTCTGCCCAGCAAACACTTGCCTCAGGCACACAAGGTGCTGAAGTCAAGAGATCCCACTTTCTCACTGGCATGAGGCAGCTCTCAAAACTGGTCCTGATGGTTTCAAGACACCATAACACAAGGACAAGCATATGCCCACGAGCATACACATATGTCAAAAGACAGCAAATATGCTTTGTGCAGATAAAGGTTCTCTCTGAGCTACTTCTTGTCTTTGATTCACTGTTCATCCTCTACACTACCTGACACTGATTCCAGCCTTCCTGGTATTGCAGGTACACTACATAATCTTGTTCATAAGCTTCTCATGCACTAGAATGAGATAAAATTATTTTCCCCATTATTCTCACTAGAAGGATGCTCCAAAAACTCACTGCCCCAGCTGCTGAGTTCACCCTCTTAAGAACATCACTCTTGGTCTTAAAATAGCTTTCCACCTCTGTTCTGATACATTTGTAGACCACAAGTCCTTCATTCTCCCTGATTATCTTCCAGAAGCTAACTGGAGTTCCCTTCCTTTGCACACAAGGATCAGACATGCTGATGATTTCACAAAGCCTGATACACAGGCACATCAGCATAGCCACAGCTGAGCTGGACGTACCACGCTTGATGCATGCTTAGGATTCCTTTGAGGTTTTACATAGAGAAGGTGGCTGCAAGTCCCACTGGGGGTGTGCCCTAGTGAGCCTCCAAACTCAAGCAGAAATATCTGTTTCATTGTGCTTTTTTTCATTCCAGTCATCAAGAATGATTTTGTCCCCCAAACTGCCACCACCACGCTCCTGCTTCCCACGTCAAGATCACTCAGGAAAATATTAAGCCCATCAGTGAAAGGACATCCTTGAGGACTTTCACAACTGCTACTGTTCCTTTTGCTACCTCTAAAGGCAATGACAAGCAGTACTGAATGCAGAACTGTTCTCTATCAGGCTGGAGTGAAGTTCATTAATCCTGGACAGTGTTTTCCTAGAAGGAGAGGAATTGGCGCACACAGGACCGGACACTGCCAACCAGGTCTGGCTTCCTCCTTCGAGGTTATACTCACACAGAAGAGGGCATACCAAGAGGTGCCATACCAAGCAGCAAAATATAAGTCATGGTCTGAGGTAGAAATCAAGTCCAACAAGACATTAACCTATTGCTGAAAGAAAAAATGATTCAAGAGCTGAGAGAAATTCCTTAAGACTGATAAATTAGCCTAGAAAGACCTCTGGCAAGGGACCAAAGATTTCCTCTTTGAAATTCTGCATGAGAGAAGCCTGGAGGTGTAGCTAGAAGGCAGAGATCACTCTAGCCAACAGCCTTCCTCAATATGCAAACCTAATAACCAACAGCAATGTGTGGAAAGAAATGTTTGCAATCAGTTAAAGCAAAGAGTGACCAAGAGTACAGGGCAAGCATGATGTCCTGCACAGTTCTAACTGCTTTCAAAAGACAAATAACCTGAAGAAGGTGAGGATTACACAACCTCTAAGCTTAGACTTCTACATTCAAGTGTAGAAATTTGCTCCTAAAGAAGGAGGAGGGGAGGGAAAAGATATATCTGATTATTTTGAATGTTTCACAGCTTTGAATATAACCATATCACCTGCTTAATGGCTTTCCTCCATAATTAAGGGAATAAAAGAAAGCTATGAAAGTCTCTTCTTGCAGCAAAGTTCTTAACCTGCGACAAGAGTTTTAACAGCTACAGGACTGGTAAGAAATGAAAAACACTTTCCATTAAGTTCACATAGTTTCAAGGTGTATTAAAGGTTCTAATAAAGCATTTATGTAAAAAGCTAAGATTGACTAAAAGCCTTACAAGTAGCAGAATTTGGCAACGTTATTTATGCACCATCAATTGCAACCACACTAAAAGCCACGATTTTACACGTGGAAGCGTGCAATAAACCCAGCAGTTCCTTTTGCACTGCTGACTACAAAAATACAGCTTCACCATGGAACTTGAAAGTTCAGGTTTTACTGAGGAGCTTTTTGCATTCATAAAATTCCTAGACATATTTTCCTGGGAACACAGGAATGATAAAATTCAAGTATGACACATGTCTAAAACTGAGACTCACCTGGAATTATTATGGTGAATGTTGCAAGCCCTTGCCATTAGCACCACAATCATTGGTCGAAAGGCCTTTCCTT
Source organism: Eubucco bourcierii (assembly GCA_013396675.1). Classification (NCBI taxonomy): domain Eukaryota; kingdom Metazoa; phylum Chordata; class Aves; order Piciformes; family Ramphastidae; genus Eubucco; species Eubucco bourcierii. The sequence continues at coordinate 530,614 of VWZE01017294.1, read as the reverse complement.
TCCCATCAAAGTAATAATCACACATTTCCTTAAGTTCTGCTGCAGATATAAGCAATTCCTGTGAACAGGAAAAAAGCCTATCAGCACAAAAAGCATAAAGCAAATCTGTTGGGTGTAGGCAAAACAGTAGGGCCATGTATAATGTTACTGCTTGCATTCACTCTGCGCAGTGTAAGCTGAAGCTGTTTATAAAATTCCTATGAGGAATCTGAAAGACAAATGCAACAAAAGCAGTACAAATCGGGAGGAAAAGGTCTCCATTCTTGTTCAGTGAGATATGTAGACATGCTCTCTGTGCCTTCAGGTTAAGTTTCAGCTCTTTCAGAAAGAATATTCAATCAATAAGCATCTTTCAAAGTGGTGGTTGATACTGAAATCAGAATGATCACATCCCATGAACACTCCTTACCTTTTTAATGTCTTCATAGAGATTCTTCAAGTCTTTTCTACCAAGCTGAAAAGGGTCTTGGTATTTTTCATCACTAACTGTCTTACTGCAGCTGCACAAGTGGGATGCACTGGCATGATGAAACCTGGTGACAGTGTTTTTCAAGACAACAATGTTGTTAACAGCAAACTTTCCCCAATTCTCCAAGCAGAAACATTTCTGAAGAATTTACTTATCCTTCACTCTCCTCACACAAACTGTAACCAAATAGCTAGAACAGAAGCAGAAAGTGTCAAAACACTCTTTCCATCCAGTTAATAAGCTACAAGGACAGCACAGCTGTGTATTCATGGTAGCACTTTTAGGAGCTAGCAAAGTGCAACATCTGGCACACAGTAACAGACACAGGTCCTGCCCTTAACAGATTACAGAAGCTTTCTGAGTCACACAAACCTACACTGTTCTCCATGCATTCCTTTGCAATGCAGTCTTGAAAGAACAGGGTACATTTAGAGAGGAAGCCTTCCTCTTCCAGTAACACAATTATACTCCTGGAATATGTATACTCCTGGAAAGGTATTCCAGCCTTGGATTTGAATATTCTCCTCTGCACACCCAGCAGCATTATAAACTAAATCAATGCTTCCAGGCAGCTATCAAAGATCATGATAAAGGGTGGAAGCTGCACCTGGATGCATTAAGATGCATTAAGCTCCAGTCCAGGAAAAGTAAAAAACATCAGGCTTAAGTTTATGCCTCTTGACTTGATGCTTTTTACTTTATTCCTAGAGTTGAAGTTTATGCCTCCTGTCTCCTTTTCAAAGTGAACCATGTGGGCTTTTTTGGAGCACTCTTGGTTTGCCTGTTGCTCTCCAAGTTGGAGGACTTAGATCCAGGCATAGCACCAGAGGAGGAGCAGCCTGCATAGAACTATCCACATATGTACTACAGCAAATAACCTTATTTTTGAGGTCTACAGCTCTCAGGTGTAACTACCAACCACGCAGTTTAGCCAGTAACTCTGGTTTAACCCATCACACAACAACCTGGACCTCTAACTTACCGCCAAAACGCATGACATACTTTTGGAAATGACAAGGCTGAACTTCTTTGGGCAAAGAGGCACACCTGCACAAAGAGAAATCAGGGTCGATTCCAGAGGATTTTAAACTGACAGAAAACATTGGATGACAAAACCCCAAGCGTCTGCTCATCAGCATTGTTCTTATTTCCCCACTTCAATCACCCAGAAGCAAAGGGAGTTGCATAATGTCCTTCCACATCACGTGAAGTATAACTGCTGATATCTACCTCAGCTCCTGACTAAATTGACTCTTCCACTCAGGCGTGTTGGACTTTCTCCCCTTGCAGGGCCACCCCAAGAAGGCGTATCAGCTAACTTCCCAGAGCTGCTCTCGTGAAACCTTGCTTCCACACCCTTGCAAGGTGGTTTTCAAATGTCTCCTGTCTTGCAGATAAACCTGGGCTGGACCAGTCAAAGGACAGAGAAAAGGACAAGAGCTGCTCCCATAAAGTACTGCGGTAACAGAAGAAAAACGCGTGCTGCCTTTCCCCTGGAGCAACTGTAGTTCAGCTTGCTTTTTACGGTAATTTCCACCTGCACATCTTCCCTGCTAAACGTCAAGAACCTAACCTCCAAACCTAGCAGCGTCTCCAACGACCTCTCCCTGCAGAGAGCCCAGGGCAGGCAGTCCCAAGTACACGATACCAGCAGAAATAAGCTGAGGAAGGGAGGGCACCTTTTGTTCTGCTCCTGGCGACCTGCCAGGATGTGCCCGGTGTAGATTGACTGAGGGGCTCAGCCAGGCTGATCCAGCCTTGAAATCACTGCAACCCTCACCAAACTGCTCCAAAAGCCTGCGCAGAAATGCTCAAGCAGATCTAAAACTGGGGAAGAGTTGCTCCAGTTTGGTCCTCATCCCAGACCTGGTAACGGCTGCAGGGCACCCATCCATCCGCATTATGCGAGCAAGGAGACAAGAGACAGAGATGAACCCAAACTTAACACAGGTCTGCAACTCACTGCTGCCCGAGTTCAGTGCCCAGCCTCAGGGCAAAGACCCTCCTGTGTTCACTCTCATACCTCTCACCGGTTTTGTTTTAAAATAGCAGCTGATCTCTTCCTGTTCTTTCCTCAGGGAGCACACGACTGTCAGCCTCTACACTGGTGATTCAGACGGAAGGATGGGGCCATGCACGATGCCAGCCCCACGGCCAGAACACCTTTCGGCAGCTGAGGACAGCAGCCTGGCCTCAGAAGGAAGGTGTAAAGGGATGCAGCCAGGGACTGTCCCAGTCACAACTCACTCCTCTCGTTTATGACTTACCCAAGAACTCGCTGAGAATCTCATACTAACGAGAGCCACTTTTCCTGCTCCCAAGTAGGGAAGGGTCCGGTAAGTTCCCTCCCACAGCTGTAACCAGTCCTGCCCTGAAAACCCTTAAGCCACTGTTTAGCCTTGCACCGGGAGCGCTCCTGCGCCTTACAAGGTCCCCCCTCAGCCCCTGGCGCTTCCCGGGAGAAAGGGAGGACGCGGGCTCAGCAAGACCGAAGGAACAGCGGCTCCAATGCGGTGTTCGACCCCTCTGCCCCGCGCAGGCCCCTCCGCCGCCCCATTCATTCCCGGTGACCTCCAGGCGCCCGTCGACCGCGCCCCACTCACCGCCGCGCTGGGGGTCGCCGGCGTGCCGCGCGAGCCGGGCCCTGGCGGACGGAAGCGCGGCAGAGAGCCGAGCGGCGGCGACCGGCGGGAGGAGGAGCCGCACCGCCACCACCACCGCAAGGCCATGGTGTCCCCCAGCCCCGCCGCGCCGGCACCGCCTTCCGGCACCGCGACGACCCGGACGCGGAAGCCAGGAGCCGCCACCGCCCTCAGGCTGGGGTGGCGGGAGGACATCCGCGCGGGCGGGGTAGGGGGGCGGCCACGGGCGACATGCGAGGAAGATGAGACCGGGGTCCCCCTCCCCATCGTCGTGCCTCGCCTGGCCTCCCGCCGGTCCCTCGGGGCGCTGAGCGGGAGAGCGATCCCGCCTGTCCGGGACCACCTGGCAGGGCCCAGCCCGGGCACCGTACCTGGCTGTGGAACAGGGCTGGATGGGCGCCGCCCTTTGCTCGGTGTCCAGCTCCGCCAGGCTGCCTGGCCCCGGCCCAGTCCGTGTAAGGGGAGCGGTTTCAGAGTCCGCTGCTCTGGGAAGGCACTAGCCCTCCCCTGAAATCTTTGTCAGGGAACGGTTGTCTGAGGCCAGGGAGGCTGCAAGCCAGCTTCTTACTTGACTTGGTGGAGGCTAGGTTTGGGGGATGTGTGACGGATCCTCTGCCCGACGTAGGCCTGTCGGGCCGGCCGGCACTGCTGCCCGGCTCCAGTGGCCGCTGCCCCGGGCCCGACCGCCTCGTACCCGGAGCCAAGGCACTGCTGGCCCCAGCGCATGACCCATTCCTTCTGACAGCCGCCTAGCTACAGCCTGCGTCCCCGCCGCGCTCCTGCACCTTGGCTCTGCCCCGCTGCTGCTGCTTGGTGGATTGCGGCAGCTGATCCAGTAGTATGTGAATATCTACACAGAATCAAATACTACTTTTAAAATTAGGTTGGCCGTAAGGGGCTTCTTTTTTTCTTTTTTTAAATGTTTTTGTTTGGTGTTCGCAATTTGTCATAATGGAAAGGCACAGGAGTCCCAGTTAGGTGTTAATGCAAGACAGATAATCTGGCACCTGGTTTGAAACACAAAAAACATATAGCTGTGAGGCATGCAGAACTGCCTCACGTGGTTTATGTGATGACAGAAGTAATTTTTTGGGCATAATGCAGTTACTCGTGAGCACTAAGAAATCATAATCTAGTGGCTGTAACATGGTTGGTCACTGGTAACATGGTAACTGAGAAATGTGGCCAGTTTCAAGTGTCCAGAGGTGCTAACTAACTGAAAATTTGTACAAACCAGTGGCCGTGAGGTACTGGGATTTTGTTATGTATGTGGAATTGTAAGATTATTAGCAAAAATCCATAAAGATGTGAAAACAGGACCAGTCCAGTGCTGCTAGTGTGGCTCGGGGCATAGAGTAGGTCTGAGGGGTGAAGGATGCATCTCTTTTGTACACATACCACAGCAAGAGCCACATCTGCTCACCCTTTGGTTCACTGCTTACATTGCTCAGATTTCAAGCTGGTTTCTTAGGTTACTTTGCCATCACTGCTGCACACAGATTGTGTATCATGGTTACTGGTGCACGGTGACTTCATCTGTTGCACTACATCATTCAGCCAAACTTTCCTGTCTCATGCAAATACCTTTTAGGATTGCATACAATTATTTGCAATAAAAATATGCCCTGAAATTGTTCTAATTATAGTTAATTGACTCCACGCTTAAATCTGTTCTAGAACTCAAAAGCAGCTTGGCCTAGCAGTTTCTTTAACTCCAGAATTCAGTCCTTGACAAAAATCCCAACCAGAATAAAATCCTGAATCTACCTTGGGCTTGCGTTTTGTGCAGGCTTAATATACCTTGTGGTAAAAAGTTGACTTTTAGTTGTCTGTTTCATGTTTACAGATCCTTTTCCAATTGATACAATCCAGGAAGATCGTGTCCATAAGGTGAGAAACTGCATTACCTCAGTTGTCTGTCCTGTACCTCTGAAGCCTAGAGTTCCTCTTGTAGCTGTTTGAAAGGTTGGCTATTATTATTTAGTTCCTCTCTACTTCACAGAGATTGTTGAGACATGTACCAAGAACACATTTTAATATTCCTTTGCCATTAGTTGTGAAAGCATCTTACCAATATATACTTTAAACAAACAGAACATTAAAACATATTGTGAGGCATGTTTTAATAGCAACATCTGTAGTGAAAACTCACCATGAAAGATTTCATGATGTTCAAGTACCATCTATATTGTTGGTTTTTTCTCTCCAGGAAGTTCTTGACAATGTTTTGGATCTTGTTCTGCCAGAGGAACATCTGATTTTCTTCAGTTTGTCAGTTCCATTGACCATTAGGTATGAGGCTCTTCAGGTAACTGTGCCTCTCATCTTTCCAGGTGGAATTAGGTAGGTTTTTTTCATGTGAATTATACCTTGGTAATACCTGTGAGTATGAGCCTGTAAGCATGTGAACACTTAAGAATGTTTAGGTTGCAGATTTATTCCCATAGGGGGCTGCAGATGGTAGGGAACTATAATATTCACACCTCTACTTTCTCTGCATCTGGTTATACCAGAAACAAACTAATCTTTTTGACTTCTGTTAGCTGTGGAGTCTGCTTAGCAGCCCTGCAGCCTGGTGAGCTCTGATTCATGGTAGGTGTTAACAGCTCAGAAGAGTGAAGAAGGACAGAGCCTTATTGCAATACCCTGATTAAGTTTATTGAGATGGATGAGATTATTCATGGAAAAGAATGGTAGAATTTGATTTGTAATTTCCAATTAAATAATTACAAGTTGTGTCAGTTTAAAGGCTCATTATACAAAAGAGACAGGGCTCTTACTAGCTGGAAGGTAGGGAAGAAAAATGGGGATTACTGGTGTTACTCTTTATTCTGTGGTTTTCTGATTCATTACTGGTGTAAGTGTGGCAATACAGCTTTAGGGGTCAGTATCTTAATGACTGTCTGAGCAAATGTGTCATGATACCGTGTAGATGACAGAGAACCTACATGTAATTTGTGCTGTGGCACATGTAACTGCTATAGTAGATAGAAGGAGGTTACTTGATTTGCACTTTTGTCACACTGGGAGCTGGGCAGGTCAGCTGGGTGTATACTAACAGGTATGATCTTTTCTTAAGTGATTAATTCAGCTCTGTATTTTATTTAGCTGATTCATGCAGAGCCCAAGATGTGCTGTAGTGTGTGCAGAGAAGAGCCGTGAGGATGGTCAGAGGCTGGAGCACCTCTCGTGTGGAGACAGGCTGAGAGAATTGGGGCTGTTCCATCTGGAGAGGAGAAGCTTCCAAGGAGACCTCACTGTGGCCTTCCAGTATCTGAAGGGGACCTACAAGAAAGCTGGTAAGGGACCTTTTAGGATGTCAGGTTGTGATAGGACTAGGGTGAAGGGAGCAAAACTGGAAGTAGGTATAGAATCATAGAATGACAAGGTTAGAAAGCACCTCAAACATCATCTAGTTCCAACCCCCTGCCATAGGCAGGGACACCTCCCACTAGCACAGCTCACTCAAGGCCTCATCCAACCTTGCCTTCAACACCTCCAGGGAGGGAGCAGCCACAACCTTCCTGGGCAACCTGTGCCAGTGTCTCACCACCCTCACTCGAAAGAACTTCCTCCTAACATCCAGTTTCAATCTCCCCTCTGCCAGTTCAAACCCATTGCCCCTCATCCTGTCATTACAAG
>VWZE01017294.1:491830-520323 GCA_013396675.1 Eubucco bourcierii | reverse complement strand
CCCCCCCACGAAAAAATTTTTTTTTTTTTTTTTTTTTCCTCCTCATGTTGAGGTGGAGCTTTTACTTAAATATAGAATATAAGTTTCTGTACCTGCTGATCTCTACAGCTTGCTGGTTACTAAAGCTAGCCAGCTTTGGAGAGTCTGTGATGCTGTGTCTGGTGAGTAGGGCAGCACAGAGATGAGGAAAGCTGAAAATTCATAGAATGGTTTAGGTTGGAAGGGACCTTAGAGATCTTCCTATGATCCAGTCTAACCCTACTGTCCCTCAGCTTCAAACCATTCCCCCTTGCCCTTTCTCTAGATACCCTCATGAAAAGTCCCTCTTCAGCCTTCCTGTAGAATCCCTTCAGGCATTGGAAGGGAGCTTTAAGGTCCCCGCAGAGTCTTTTCTTCTCCAGACTGAACCACCCCAGCTGCCTCAGCCTGACTTCATAGCAAAGGTGTTCTAGCCCTTGGCTCATCTTTGTGACCCTCCTCTGGACTCACTCCAATAGCTCTGTGGGAACACCAAATCTGGATGCAGTATTTGAGGTGGAGTCTCACAACAGCAGAATTACCTGTCTTGACCTGCTGGCCACACTCCTCTTGATGCAGCCTAGGATACAATTTGCCTTCTGGGCTGCATGGATGCACTGCCAGTTTATGCTGAACTTCTCATTAATCAACACCCCCAAATCTTTCTTGGGGCTACTCTCAACCCATTCTTCACCCAGCCTGTATTTGTGACTGGGGTTGGCCTGACCCAGATGCAGGCCCTTGCACTGTGACTTATTGAATCTCATGTGTATGTACAGTGGCTTTGATTCTTTTCTTGTCCTTTTAGTTTCTTTGGGGACACTTGTATGTACCTTATGTGGCAAAGACTCTAGCTAAATAAGGTTATTCTTCAGTCACATCATTCAGAATGTGAAGGGAAGGTCCTGACAACCAGAGATGCACCTTTAGAAACAGAATGTATGACATATCTCTGAAGTGAATCAGTTGTTTCTGTTGTTTACCATAGGCCATGATTTTGATTCAGAGGACTTGAAGTCAAAGATGTAGTTGGTTTTAGGAATTTTTCTCTGCAGTCTTATCAGAGACTGTAAATGTGGTTGTCCTCTGGAGTCTGTGAGGTTTGCACATGGGAAGCTGCAGTGGGTGCTTTAGAGTGACTCTTTATAGTCTTCTACTTAAAGATGGCTTTTATTTGTCACTTTGTTCTTCAGTTCTTCTGATGTCTTCGCCTACAGCAGTATCTGTTATGCAGATACCAGTCTTTCTGTAACAAAGTTAGGAACTCTTTCTGATCTTCCAAAGCATGACTGTATCTGACAGGAGCAGGAACTCTCTGATTGTTGCAGTGGCTTGCTCTGCAAAGCCCATGTGTTGGTGTCATCTGTAAGTTCAGTCGCTCTGAATATGATGCACCCACATAACCCTCTGACCTTTATAGTGTACAGGACACAGTGCTCTCCACCTTTGTTTCAGATTTGTGTTATGAAGAATAAATTAGCATTGTCATGCTATTTTTTGATTTCCTAGTCAGCCTGCAAGGAAGCAGCTGGTGTCCAGTCAGGAAGACAGCGTTTCAGTGCTGTGTGGCACTGCAAGGAGCACAGTGCCACCTAGGTATACAGCCCAGACCCCGGAGCATGTAGTGAGCAGCTTCTCCTTGCCATACTGAAATGCTTGCCAGCTCAAGAGTGAGATGAGGTTATTTTCCAGAGTCTGCTTTCTGAAAGGTAAATGCTCCAAGGACAGAAAAATAAAACTAAGTGATATATTTGATGGTGATGGCTTATGTTGGGGCTTCACCTGTGTTAATTCTAGCTGTGATTCATTTTGTAATGGCTTTTTGTCACCCTTGCACTTGTAGTTAGTTCTCCCTGTAACTGATCCTCTTCCTCTTCTGATCCCATGGCTGCTGCTGCTTCTCCTAATCCCAAGAGCCATAATAATTTATTAATTAGCTGTTAATAGTGGTTGTTTTGACTATGCTAGTTGGATATTGTTAACAGTTTAAAACAGTTGTGTTTGTTGTTGGTGATTATATAGGTTAGACACTGTGAATGGTTTGAAACAATTGTTATGGTTATTGGTAATCTCTTGTTAAAAACTTTCCACTCTGTCACATTCCATCACTACCATGGGGAAAGACAACTGTTGACCACAGGGAGGGGAATGAAGGACTTTGAGGCCACACAGCCAGTGAGGACCAGCTGGGCTGCAGCTCAGCCAGACCACTGCAAGCAGGGGCAAATGCCCCAGAGCATTGGCACCTGTGCAGCAGAGCCCAGTGACAGCCAAGTGTCTGCTGGATTTACCAGACTGGGCTACAAAGAGCAAGGCCTTACAGAGAGACTGAGAAACAGAATGGAGAGAGATAGGACAGAGGGACAGGTGAGACAAGGCCGAGATGACAGGTCCCTTCCAACCTAATGCAATCTGTGAAGGGCACTAATGGAGGTTCCTTTGTCTCACTCTGCTCATGGAAGGCACAAAGTCTGACTTTGCAGTGGCCCAGATTGCAGTCCTTTAGCAGAAGCCCAGTTAAAGGAGCTCTGTATTCCTGAGGTATCCATACAAGCACACAGTCTTAGGAATAATTAATATAAAATCAGTAAATCAAGTTGGACGGAAACATGGTACAACAGAACATGTCTCAAGTCATGGTTTGTTTGGGAACTGTGGCCTTGTAGCATTATTAATGGACAGGGAGACCAATAATCTGTATCATGCTACCCCCCTGTGTTAAGCCTATGTCTGGTAATGAAGGATATATTAATAAGGAGTGCTGAAGGCAGATTTTCAGCCTCTGATCCAGGTCTAATATGACTAATCAGAAATATTCACACATAGGTGGATACTTGATTTTCTTCAGCCTGAAGATGGGAACCTATTATCCACTGGCCATGACCTCCAGCTCTTTGTCACTTCAGAAATTTTAACATGTTCTTATATTCAGCTGTGGTTTTGATGACATTTTTTAACTCTCACTCCTTTAGAAAAACCCACAGATGTGATCAAAACTTTCTGGTTTCGCTTTGAATTTCCCTTACATAACTCTTGCCTTTTTGTTTTTTAGGTTGTTTTTGGTTTTTTTTTGGTGCATTTGCTGTTCACTTCCTTTTATCTCTGTCCATTTCTTTCTCATCTGTTCTTTCTCTCAAAAATGTTCTTTTTGTGACTGTGAGCTTTGGCTGCTTCCTCTCAAATGGGTGATATGAAGCATTTGTTAGCTCAGTGCAGTCAGCCAGGGAAGCTTACTTTGGGGTGGTTGTCCAACACTGGAGGCAGTGACCCCACACTCTGGTTCCTCTGTGCCCTTTCCAAGTTTTATCTCCTCTCCTTTCTTCTCAATCTTCTTTTATCTCTGTAGCCATAAGTTTTCCATTTTCTCCATTCTTCATCTTTCTTTGGCAATATGTTTTCCTTACTCCACGCTATGAAAACAAGTCTCTACAAAAACGTCTGATCCAGGAGTCTACTCAGAAAAAGGTACAACCTGTAGTTATCTAACCTTAAACATAAACCAGCTTGGACAATAAGCCAAGGAAGAACAGAGGTGAAATGTTTTTGTAGAATTTGCCATAACAGAGAAGGACTAATGTAAAAGTATCATGCTAGTAAGAAGAAAATAATTTATATAGAGGAAAAAAAACTATTAGAATTCTGGGAGAGAAGATTCCTTACAGTGTCATCATATGTTCTTCCTATCTTTTGAGTTTGCTTACCTTTTGGGGTGTTTTTGCTTAACAGGAACACAGTTCTGACTGTTTATTTCTCTTTAGGAGTTCTGGGCTCCTCCAGGATCTGGGTAAGCACAGTTTTCAGAATGGGTCACTAGCATAGAATCATAGAATGGTTCAGGAATGAGCTCAGAGATCATCTACATCCCTGCCATGGGCAGAGACACCTCTCAACTAGATCTGGCTGCTCAAGGCCTCATCCAGCCTAGCCTTGAACACCTCCAGGGAGGAGGCATCCACAGCCTCTCTGGGCAACCTGTTCCAGAGTCTCAATCCAAGATACAAAATCTGCGAGCAAGTGTGCAGTTTTTGCCAAGTCTCACCATTCTCAGAGACTCACACCTGCTCCCACTGAACATAAAAGCACTTAATGATCTTAATGCAAGTCAAGTATTTCCAGAAATCATTAAGTGTCACCCTCATTAGCTAAAGCACTTCCTTTCCCCCTCTTTTGCTTTATTTTTCATGTATAGTAACCTGGGTGACTCAGACAGCAAGAGGAGAATGAGAATGACAAGTGAGTAAAACAATCCAAGGGAATTCCTATGCTTGGGAGATGGTAGCTCTCTATTTATGTAGTTTCTTCAGTGTTAGTTAACTATTTGTCCTTTTGATGCACTGTGTTCCTGGAGAGAAGCAGCAGCCTCATCATTAGTAGATCTAGGAAAACATCTCAGGTCCTAAAGTACATCGAGTTGAAGCATTTCAAGCTGATCACTAATTACCTTTATTGTTTTCTCTCTTCTTTTAATTTTCAGTCCTTAGTAGCACTTTATCTTGTACTGCCTAGACAGAATCACAGGATCAGTCAGATTGGAAAAGACCTCTGAGCTGATGAAGTCCAACCCATCGGCCAACATTAGCTAATCAACTAAGCCATGGCACCGAGCGCCACCTCCAGTCTCTTTTTAAACACCTCCAGGGACGGTGACTCCACCTCCCCTCTGGGCAGTCCATTCCAATGCCAATCACTCTTTCTGCAAACAATTTCTTCCTAACAGCCAGCCTAAACCTCCCCAGGTGCAGCTTGAGGCCGTGTCCTCTTCTGTGGCTGGTTGCCTGGGAGAAGAGACCAACCCCCACTTGGCTAGGTCCTCCCTTCAGGTAGCTGTAAACAGCAATAAGGTCCCACTTGAGCCTCCTCTTCTCTGGGCTAAGCAACCCCAAACCAGTTCTTTAGGAGCTGATAACAAAGTTTTCCCAATCCAAATCCCCACATGAGTGTCATTGTCTTTCTTTTAAAAAAAAAATAAAAAATTAAAAATGTAGACCAGCTCATAAAATGCTCTTAGGGGCACAGAATTTCTTTTGCTTTGTCCTTTTCTTATCTGCCTTGTCTTATTCTCTCCTAATTATCTTGTCACTTGTGTTAATTACAGATATTTTTAACACCACTGTGAAACTTGTCAATTTGCAATTGTTAAGAATGTATTTCTGGGACAAATATTCTGCTGAGATGAGTCATGGGTTTAATGTGAATTATCATTTTTGTGTATGAGTCATATGTTAACTTCTCCACCTTTTAAATATTCTTTTTTATCTTGTTATCTGACTTTACTGTTGAAAAGTCATTTACTGGATGAAATCAAATACTTGGCCAGAGCAAATTCCTTTGCCAAATGGGAAGACAATGTTTTGTTAGCAGTTAGGGCAGGGCACAGAGATTATCAGGGTTCCAAACAGACAATGTATTTAGTGCTGAAGGAGGAATACCAAAGTAGATCTGCTTTTAATGAGTGTGTGGAAGGCAGCAACAAGGTCTCCCTTAGAGAGGTGAAGATTCCAGGAGACCTTAATGCTGCCTTCCAGTACCTGAAGAGGACCTGCAGGAAGGCTGGACAGGGACTCTTCACAAGGGTGTCTAGTGATAGGACATGGGTGAATGGGTTTAAGCTGAGGGAGAGTACTGTGACTGAATAGGAGGGATTTTCTGTGTGCAGTTCTGGAGCCCCCAGCACAGGAGGGACATGGAACTGTTGGAGCAGGTCCAGAGGAGGCCACAAAGATGCTCAGAGGACTGCAGCAGCTCTACTGTGAGGACAGGCTGAGAGAGTTGGGGCTCTGCAGCCTGGAGAAGAGAAGGCTTCCAGGAGACCTTAGAGTAGCCTTCCAGTATGTGAAGGGGGCTACAGGAAGGCTGGGGAGGGACTATTGACAAGGTCTTGTAATGACAGGATGAGGAGCAGTGGGTTTGAACTGGCAGAGGGGAGATTTAGACTGGATGTTAGGAGGAAGTTCTTTCCAGTGAGAGTGGTGAGACACTGGCACAGGTTGCCCAGGGAGGTTGTGGATGCTCCCTCCCTGGAGGTGTTCAAGGCCAGGTTGGATGAGGCCTTGAGTGACCTGTGCTAGTGGGAGGTGTCCCTGCCTGTGGCAGGGGGGTGGAACTGGATGATCCTTGAGGTCCCTTCCAACCTTACCATTCTATGATTCTATGTTTATTTGTTTCTGCTCTTTCTGTGTGAGAGGGCAGTTCTGAGGGGCACCACTGCTGATCCCCCTACGGGTTGGGCTTTTCCACACGACTCTAACTTGTATAATCCTAAAGACTGATGGAAAAGTGGTCACTCAAGTAGGTCCTTCTTCCTAATCAGTGATGCCCAAAGAAGATGACAGTTGCTGAGACTGCTTCCATTTGAGGCATGGGGAAATGTTAAAAATACCATGCTGCAGTTTCAGATCTTTTCACACTGCAATACTGCCATCTCCAAACAGCTACACTCCTGCCAGCTACAGGGAGAAGTCCATTTCATGTGGCAGTAGGTTAGACAGAAATGGATTAATTGCTATTTTTGACAAATGCTTTGCTTCCTTTCCTTTTGGAAGGGAAGATCTAGTATTCTGCAGCTTTTTTTTTTTTTTTTTTTGGTACCAAACAAAGACAGATAATTGTGTATCATTAAGATGGTAGCTCTGTGAATGGAGAGTGTGAATACTTGCATCTCAGGAATCCAATACAACCACGGACAGAGAGAAAATAGCTGAGAGGCCTAATCACCACAGCATTTTATTTGATTCCTGGAGTTTCCTGTAGGCTTTGGTTCCTTTTTTTGAAGAAAGCATGACTTTTGTGTAAGATTTAAGTGTATGAGTTATGATAGACTGCAGATGGGAAGTGTCTAAAATTGGTTTTATTGTGCTGTGATAAAAGAGGAGGGATGGAACAGGGCAGGAGGCTGAGCAAGGAGGCTGAGCATTTTGGTGGGAAGAGTGGGTGCTAGCAAAGCTGTGTAGATGTCTTAATGCTTTCAAATTCAGAGAAACCAGCTCACTGTGTAGCATTTTTCTAAGGGCATGTGCTGATGTATTTTGATTCTGGGTGTGTATTTCATACAAGAAAACTTGCTTCATTTGAAAATACTTGAATAGCAAACAGTTCTTGTCACCCAAGTGCCTTGAAGATGTGCACACTTAGTGCCTTGTCAGAAAATGATACCCAGCTCTTCAGTGATTCTGCATCATGCTTACCTCAGTTACATATGGAAAGCAGCTGGGAAACATTAATCCTTATTTTTTAGCTCTCCTACTCTTAGCTATTTGGTTTTGTTTCTCCTGCACTAATGCTTATACTAAGCTTAGGAGCTTTATGAACCTTGCCCTGTTCTTGAGAGCATTTTCTCAATGTAGCTGTTTGGAGACAAGGGAGACCTTCTGAATGTCAATTCAATTCAAAAGTTGTAGGTAAGGTTTGTGTTAGTGGTAGACATCTTTCTCTTGGGGAGAGCTTCATGCTCAGCTCTGTGAAAGCATGAGAGCTGGAAGCAGGAAACACTGCATGGGCTCTGTCTGAATTTGTCAGAGGGCCAGGAGCTAGTCCCTTTGCCCACACATTGGTACCCAAACTGGCCATATCTGCATCACAAGGGATCTCTGTACAGGAAGTGAAACCTGCTGTAGACTTACCCCTGTCTTCTGGGAATGGTGTCTGACCTGGGCAGGTCCTTAACTTGTGCCTGAGACTGTCCAAGTAAGCCCTAATCCTGCACTCAGGCTTACAGCCTCATCCCCTTTTTTTCCACCTGTGTAGAGACCGTAGCATCTGGGTAGCAAAGGCAGCTCCCCAGCCACAGGCTGCAGAGCAAGTAGCTAAGAGAAGTATAAGACATCTCCTGTCCCCATCTCCCTGATGTGAGCTTTACTTAACTCCTCCAGTGCTTACACTGCTGAGAAACCAAAAAATAGGAGTGGCTGCCCCTGAGTAACTCTGTGAATGGGCCACGATTACTGCAGGGGAAAAAAAAACATCCTTTAGCTTCAGCTTCCTCAGCTGAAAACAGCTACAGTAGCAGGATGTCACTTAACCTTTTATAGAGATTCAACTGGCACTTCCTGGGCTGAATGATCCCTGTTCTGAAACACCTTCTGTGCACCTCTGAGTTCCTCTTGTGTCCCTCCCCACCCTCTACACCAGCTCCTTCCAAGAGCCTCTCCTTCCTCCTGGTGCTGAGACAGGCAAGTTTTGCCTTGCATTGCTCTGCCAGCTGCTTTTAGGTACCTCTTTAGATGGCACACTTTACTTTTTATGCATTTTTATATGCCAAAGTACAGAAATATTTGTGGTATCTTGGAAGACCTTGTGCATGAGAAGAGGCAAAGGGTGGAAGCAATAAAAATAGAGACTAGAAGGTCTTGAAAACGTTTGAAGGGGTAGCAATTGCCAGTGAAGTGGCTGTTCATCAACTGTGACACTTTGTGCAGCTATAAAATAGAAGCTATTTTTATTTGAGAACTAATAATGAATGCTGCCCAAATGAACAAGGGAGAATTAAAATGGGAGAACAAATTGGGTGGGGGGAGAATGTAGGAGGAGACATTTGTATCAGGTACAAGATAATGACAAGGCCTTTCAGAAGACAGACTATTTCTAGGTACAGTTCAAAGACAAATGTTCAACAGGGAGAAGAAAAAATCCCTCCCTGCTCACCAGGGGAAGCATGTAAGGGTTTGAAATAATTATTTTTGGGGTCTAAGATTAACCAATTAAACAAGATTTAAGGGCAGCAGCTCTGAGTGGTGACAGGTATGAGAGGAGCTGCATCTGGAAGCAGGACTGTACAACATTTGGGGTGACACTGTCTGGAAAGGGCCCTGGTCCTGCCTTGCATCTCAGGATAATCTGGCTGAAGTTTTACTTTCTGAAATGGAATAGTTAGTCACTCACTTCTTTATTTTTAAAATAGATCTTTTTATTGGGGAAAACCCCCACCTCTGGAGGTTTTCTGATAAAGAACCTGTAAGGGGAATTCTGTGGAGGGGAATGTCTCCACTTCTCAAAATGCACAGGAGAATACTGATGTCTTTTTGCTGTCAGCTCCAATTCTGCTTGAGAGGCAGCCACAGAAGATGTGTTTCCCTTGCTGGCAGGCTCTGAGAGTGCTGCTTACCACCCCTGAGAGAGTAGGGCAGGACTCTACAGACCACTTTTGCCTCAGCCTGATGCTGGAATGTTCATGGAGAGGGGCAGGATAGGGGGGAAAGGAGCTGGTTATAGGGACAAAATGGGGAACAGAGGACACCTCCTCTTACTTCTTGGGAACTCCTTGAGGAGCCTAATCCAGCACAACCTTAGAATCATAGAATGCATTGGGGTGGAAGGGACCTTTAAAGGTCAGCTAGTCCAATTGCCCTGCGGTAGCAGGTGGCTACTGATGCCTCAGCTATGAAGTTCACCTGCTCCCAGAGTTCAGGAGCTGCTGCCCCTTTTTTTCTCAAGAGCTTTCATTAGGTCAGACATGAAATCTGCTTGCCTGCCTCCACCCCCAATCGGAAGCGGTCCAGCTGGCTGTGGCGCTGCAGCCTGTCCTGTGCTTTCAAACCTTTTTGGAGGAAGTGGCACAGGTTTCTTTGTTGGAGGGGCTGGCTTAGTGAGGACAGGTGGAGGTGGAGGGGGTAAAGGCAGGTCTCCATTACTGCTGCTGGAGGCTGGTGGTGGTGGAGGCACAAAATCAGGAGGAGGTTCAAAGAAATCGTCCGGTGGTGGTGGAAAATCACTCTTCAGTGGTGGTGGAAAATCACTCTTCAGTGGTGGTGGAAAATCACTCTTCAGTGGTGGTGGGAAGCTGGCTGGGTCAGTCAGGAAAGCACCACTGTCTCGTTTGACTTTGGGGGGTAGGACTGGTGAAGCTGCAATCGCAGATGAGCGCCGCTCGGGTGGAGGAGGAGGCTGCAGTGTGTTCCTCTTACTCTGGTTCTTCTGCGGCCTCAGCACCGCCTGCGCCTGGCCCGGCGTGCTGGCGCTGTTTGACTTGGCCTTTGAGAAGCAGAAGGAATGAAAGGACAGGACAGGGTCAGTGCATTGTAAACTAATGGCACTACCTGAGAGCAGGGAAAGAGAGTTGGAGATGCATTTTGCCTGAAGAGTGCAAAAAGTGTTTTCCACAGCTTTGGCAGTGGAAACCTCCATGTTGACAGCATTCATAGAGTGCTGTCCTCAGAAAATGAGAGCTTTTAAAAGTTCAAAGAAGTGAAGTTAGTAGGACATTTACAGATGCTTTCTTCATGTGTCCACCCTGCTGTTCATTCCCTGAGGAACTGAAGGTTTAAAATAAAATCCATACTGTTTTTACAGCAAAAAAAGCCTGAGCAAGACTTGAGGTTAGCTGCTGTTTTGGCTCTTGGCCCCACTGCATCTCCATCTCACATTCTAGCTGTGACTGCAGGTTGTCTGTGCAAAGTTAAAATGGTGGAGCCACTTGTCTCTGCCACCACTCCTTAGACACAACAGCAATGAACCAAGAAGGTAGGGAGATGTGGGGATTTGAGTGTGCATGGCCCCAGCACTCTGCAGCACAGTGTGGGGTGCATTCACCAACAAGGCAGTGCCCTGGCCCCTTCACAGTGCAAGGCCCTGGGGAAGACCCTTCTGTCAGCACTCAGTGCTGTGCAAGCAGGGGAAAGACACCAGGGCAGGGTGGCTTCTGCCAGCTGGGCCAGGCACTGCACACCTCCTCCACTTCCCGGCCCATAACGTGACAAACAGACTCTTGAAGCTGCTAAGTTCTAGCCATGTTTACAAGGGTGGGAGACATCCAACCCTCTGACAGCTTTTCTGAAGGAAAAATAAATCAGTCTCATCATACAAGTAAAGAAGAAGAAAACGTAGGGGAGCTGTTCGTTTGGAGATGTTTGCTTGGACAACATTTTAGGTACCTTTTATTTGAAAGAGTGTTTGCCAGTCAAGACTCTGAAGATCACAGAATCATAGAATTGCCTGGTTGGAAAAGATCTTAAGATCTTTGAGTCCAATCATAACCTAACATCTCCCTGTACACAGCTGTTAGATGACATCTCTGAGCTCCTCATCCATATGTCTTCTAAACATCTCCAGGGATGGTGACTCCATCACTTCCCTGAGCCTACTGGCGCAGAATAAAGGCCATTTGTGGTAGCTGAATGTAGTTTGCTTTTTTGGGTTTGGGGTTTCTATTTAGGTAGCAACCAGTTAGCAGTTACTACACAGCTGTGGTACCTGTTGTAAACCTGTGGAGAAGGCTGCTGTGCTGTAAACAAAGCTTTGTAACACCCTTATTTCTGGTGCTGCTCATTTACCGGTGTAGATCCAGCTAGCTTAGTGCAGCAGACCCTGAAAGACTTCAGCTTGATCCTTTGTTCCTAGGCTTGGAGAAGCTGTGAGGTGAAGAGGGCAATGTGTTTGCTCCTGCTGGAGAAAAGTGCTCTGCCACCCTGCAGTTAGCAGTACTCATTCTGGTACTAGCTGAGGATACCATGCAAGCCTTCTCTTCCTCACCCTCACTGCCTACAAAGATGGAAGTAAAGCAGGCTGAGGAGGAGGGAACCAAGGGCTAAGTTCTGAGAACACGATCTGTTCCAGAGGAAGTGAGGCTCAGATCAGAGAAACAGAGATTTTTATAGGAGGAACTCCAAGGCAGAAACAAGAAGTGTAAGATACACGATGCAGGTGGCAGAAAAATGCCAGGAATTTCATTTCACTTGTCCTGTGCACTTTAAGCATGATGGAGGGGCTTGATGAGCTGCAAACAAATGCAGAGGGGTTTCCTGCAGGAGATTTTGGAAGCAGGAGGTTTTGGAAACCCTCATATGGTGTCTTAGTGCTACTTTTACAAGTGACACTCAAGGAATGCATTTAAAGCCTAACGAAAACATGTAATATTTCCTTTACTACTTCACACTTTCTTACACATTTGCCTTCAGCTGTGCAGTGTTCCCCAGGGAAAGCACTGCCATGTACTGGGGGTTACTAAGACAAGAGCTGTTTGCTGGCAGAGACAGAAAACAGCACAAAGGTTCTGGCAGCACAGGCTTTGAGGCTATCTCAGTAGACACATTCCTGTCCTTGCTACTTGACCTCACAGCTTTTTGTTTTGAGGAAGGAAAGCAGCAGATGGCTATTCCCTTCACCTCCTGTGGTGGCTTTTGCTTCCGTGCAGCAAGCACTCTGTTGGAGCGTGTGAAGCGTGAGGAGGAGCACCAAGGAACCGGCAAAAGGCTCAGGAGCCAAATCCTTATCAAAACACTACACTGGCACTCTGAGGGGTGAAGAAACAAACTCGAGGAACTGGTTCACAGGTGACATTTAACTAGGGCACTGCTGCTGACCTGTACCTCTGATGTGTCCATTTTCTTCTGAGTCTCTGGGAACTCTGCACTGGAACGCCGAAGAGTTTGGGGAATCTGGCCATTGGACTGAACAGCACCTGGGACAGGGAGAGGAGAGAGGGAAGGGAATGTTACATTTCTGTGGTACTAACCAGGCCAGGCAATAGCAAGCTAATACAAAAGCAGAAGAAAAGCTGCAATACAGCCAGTGTAGAGATGGGCAAACAGAAAACTTTAAAGACATGCCCCATCATCCATAAAATGTAGAGAACAAAGAATGTTGCCAATAGAAAATGGTTGTGTTAAATGATACAGATCTAACCTGACCTTTGGTGATCTCTCTTCATATTCTTCAAGTTCTGCCTTTAAATTGAGAGTTCTGCTGCTAGCTTACTTATAGTTGAGAGTTCCACTGGGCTGTCTAGAACAACACAGTATCTGGCTGGGATAGTTTTCTGCCAAAGCCTATGTGCAGCACTGATGATGAGAGAAGAGAGCAACAGCTGTGATTTCAGCTGCTGTCCAGCGTTGGTACCTGCTGACGACGGCCCTGCAGGGGCAGCTGATTTCACTGCCCCTTGGTTTGCCCGCTGAGACAAGGCAGCTTTCTTCATTGCACACTTGTAGTTATCATACAGGGTCTTGCCATACTGCAAAACAATGGAGACACCACAGTCAGTGTGCAGTAGGGGTTCAAAGAGGCCAAGCATTCACTTTGCTCTTGGGACAACATTTTTGCCCCTATTCCTTCTTACCCAGTTTTGTTAAAATGTAGCTTTCTGCAAGTGCTGCTGTGCTTACTTCTTTACAGGCTAGGTGGAAAGCATCTCCATAACAGCACAATAAACCACCAACTCCTGTGACCAAACACAGTTCTGCTGATACCATTCTCACATTTCATGTTCATTTCAGTATCTGTAAACATCTTGACGTTTGCTTTCAAAGTAGCCTTCCAGTATCTGAAGGGGGCCTACAGGAAGGCTGGGGAGGGATTATTTACAAGGTCTTGCAATGACAGGATGAGGGGCAATGGGTTTAAGCTGGTGGAGGGGAGATTTAGACTGGATATTAAGAGGAAGTTCTTTACAGTGAGAGTGGTGAGGCACTGGCACAAGTTACCCAGGGAGGTTGTGGCTGCTCCCTCCCTGGAGGTGTTCAAGGCCAGGTTGGAGGAGGCCTTGAGTGACCTGTACTAGTGGGAGGTGTCCCTGCCTGTGGCAGGGGGTTGGAACTAGATGATCCTTGAGGTCCCTTCCAACCTTACCATTCTGTGATTCTATGATTCTCAATAAGTATCTTTTGCCATTGCTTTCCAAGAATTAGATTTTGAGACTGGAGACTTGGGACACTGACTCCTGAACTCTACAGCAAACAGCTCTGCTAGTCTAAGGCATAAAGTAGTTTGATGTTCACCCCACACCTTTGCTGGATGTTAGCTTGCAGCAGAACTGGCAGAAAATGACATCTACCTACCAGGAGCAGGTGCAGCCAGTATACTGGGCTCTCTATAAACCCATCTCTGTTATTAGTTTGTGCAAACCAAAATGGTCTGTGAATTCAGATCCTTTTGAAGCAGACACTTGGGCAGAATTGCCCAGAAAATAGCACAGCTGGACTGCCCAGAGCTTGCACACTATTACTGTGCTAGATAACTGTGGAGTGAGATTTACAAGTGCATGAGGTTTATATAGCTACAGAATTCATCCTTATGTTAGTGACAAAAACACACTGACAACAGGCTGCAGGAGCACTCAGCAAATCCACCCTGCCTGTGCCCTTCTGCTCTTCCTTTCTATCAGCATGAATGTCCATTCTTGTCGTGGTGCTGAGATTCTGACAGTGCTGAGGAAGGCAGGATTTGACAATAAACATACCAAACAAAATCATACTTTTACTCTCACCTTGGCAATTCTTATTCCTGTCACCCACTGATGCAAGGTTGCTTGATCATCGCAGCATAAGTACTTGATATAGTGTGACTCTTTTTGAATCTGGGGGTGCTGTAAGATTCATAAAGACAAACACAGAAATCAAACTCATTTACCCAAGTGTGAAGGCACTGCACAGTGAGCTGGGTGAGAACACTGCTGATAGGCAGCATGGTGAGGTGAAGATTGTTTGGGGGGAAGAAAAAGGAGAAACAGAGTATAAGAAAATACAGTGATTATGAACCGTGAGTTGCCACTGGCAGCATTTGCTTGAAATCATTTGAATGCATCATAATGTGAGTTTGAGGCCCACAGCAATCTAACAGTGATCTGGACTTCAGTGAAATCTACAAGTGCCCTGGTTCAAGGTCTAACACTCAAGTCTACACATGCTGGAAGGAAGTCTGTTTCTCACTGAGGTTTGTCATCTGTAAGGCATCCAGCCTGAGCGCTGAGCACAGTTAGTTCTCAAAGGGTACGTTCAATTTGGTTTAAGTAAAATCTCTCAGCTGAAACAGATGTTTTATTCTGCCTGCCTGCCCTTTCTTTGGGCCTAGTTTTACCTTTATTCCCGTATATTTTTATTCTGCTTTACTCCTGCTGTTGTTTGCCAACAGTCTGAAGCCATAAGCTTCAGACAGGATCACTCAAAAATGCAACCCCATCAGCAGTAATCATTTTCATTTGCTTGTACCAGAAACCTTTGCCATTTAAAAATATCTTTTTAGTTTGTTCTTCTGGGCAAAGAATCACAGAATATATCCAGTTGGAAGAGACATCAGAGATCATCCAATCCAACCCTTAACTCAGTACTGAAGGATCAGTACTAAACCATGTCCCTAAGCACCAGCTCCACAGGCTGCTTAAGCACCTCCAGGGATGATGACTCCACCACTGCCCTGGACAGACCATTCCAATGTTTGAGAACCCCTTCAGTGAAGAAATATTTTCTAATATCCAGCCTGAACCTCTCCTGGTGCAGCCTGGAAACAATTCCTCTAGTCCACAGTTTAGGATCTCTTCCCCTTACTGACTGATGTAGTAGTGTTGGTGTGTGGTGACACACCATTGCAACTCAAAGATGATCAGAATGCTGCCTGCTTAATTGCCTGTGACTGGACAACCTCTCTAAAACTGCAGGAATTTGGTGCCCCTGCTGTAAGTCTGTAGTAGCTTGAATGGAATAATCTACTGCCACCTCTTGATACACAAGGAAAGGATTGAAGCCAAAGGAAAAGGCTACATTATCCCTCTTTTGTGTGCTCATTTCTATTTATGTTCTTATAAATTACAGGTGCACAGTCAATGAAATGTACAAAAGAGCAGCTGAATGTGCTGCAAGGATTCACTGTTGTCCAATTACTGGGCAGTTGAAAAGTCAAAGCATATCTCCACCTAGCAGCAAGGAGCCTGGTTTTACACATAGTGTCAGGCTCCCAAAGCAGAGCAGTGCTGGACACGGAGACCTTAAGCAGAGCACCATGAGCAGTCCACCAGCACAGGCTGATGGAGTTGCTTTGTGTCTCCTCCTTATGCCTGTTGGCGTCTGGGGCATCTGCAGACCAAACACTGGCCACATCCAGGTGATCCAGGGCTCAGTGTGGAGGTCTCACTCCTTAGCCATGTGTCCCTCCCTCAGCACTGCTCACACCAGGCTTTCCTCTCTTGTGCTGACCCAACTGTTTATAAGGCCACACAGTGATCTAAAAGAAAAAAGGAACTGGTCTGGGTTAAAGATAACTCATTTCATCATGTTTGGTTTAATTTGGTTTGTTTTTTCAAAACCCAGCAGGCACTTCCCTGTGTGGCAGAGTACATCCCCCAGACCTGCTTTATCACCAGCAGAGCCAAAAGAACCAGGAGGTGCACACCAAGGCACTACAGTCCTGGGTAAACTCAATTCTTACAGCACTTTTCAACCAGCAACTAGCAGTTTTGTTCCAATTGTAAGGTCCTACTGAACCCAGCAGATGGCAGCCAAAGCTCTCAAAAAATGAATAAAGGCTTTCTCCCCCCCCACACCTCTTCAAGTCGAGGAAGTCCCATGGATCTACGGATCTCATTTCCAAACATCACACCTACCAACAGTTTTTTATTACAAGAACAAAAAATAAATCTATAATTGCACAGCTAAGTCACGCAAACATCTGGTAGAAAGAAAGGGCTCACTGCTTAAACAAGGCAGAGGAGGAAGGCCATGGCAGGCTAGGGCTGCTAATGCCTCCTCTGGGACTCCCCACAGAAACACCACTTCCACAAGAACAGCCATAATATGTCACATCAAAGGGCCCTGAGCTCTTTATTTGGACTTTGAGAGTGGCCACAAATGGATACTGAGGGAAGAGAAAACAAGATAAGCATCTGGGATGCTTCCTTCTGTGATACTTCCTTCTGTGTACTCTCCCAGTCTGCAACTGTTTTCAGGTCAGGGGATTTTCTGAGCCATATGGGATTTCTCTTCCAGCTATTCCAGTTTTTATTGAGCCCAGAAGAGCATCCTGGCATCCACAGCACCTTTTAGCAACAATGTTCCCAGGTCTGCTACTCCCTCTATGCAAACTCTTGCTCTGAACCTGGCTGCTACTAGCTTTGAGTAACCTTCCTGTTTTGAAAGAGACACTGAAGGGCTGACCCCTATCCTCCGTGTGCCACTCCTGATCCTTGGGATCTGCAGCACATTCTTGCCAAGTTGTCTCTTTTACAGGCTTTTAGTCTCTGCAGTCATTCTTCAAGTAAATGTCATTCCTTACCTCTCCTTATCCTTGTTGCTCCTCCTGGATCCTTTCCCAAATTTATTATATCCTCTTTGAGATGAGAGGAGCAAGAATTTCACAGGTGAGGGGAAACCATGGACTTGTCCCATGATATGGCAACATTGGCTAGTTTGTCATCTAGGCCTTTCCTAATCACTCCTATGTTTGAGTTACACATCTGACCACCAGGCACCACACAAGGCTTTCAGGTTGTACACCACATCAGCATCGTGCTCTGGAATGGCAGAGGTCAGCTCAAAGTCAGCAGTTTCACAGGGGAAGCTCTGATTGCTGGGACTATACTCAGGCTGGATGTTACTTATGATTTTATTGTCCAGGATCTCATTTTCACAGTGGCCTTCTAAGATTCTCCAGTCTGCCCCTTCCTGAATGATCTGAATAATGTGGCATCAGTAGCAAGGTTCCTAATCTCACTGCCTACCCTTGTCTAAGAATACTTTGAGACTAGAGGGGGGTCCTCACCATCCTGAGAAGCTGAGAGGGAACTAGAGCAGAGCAGAGGGGCAGAATCATAGAGTGGTTTGGGTTGAGGGGGACCTCTAGATGACCTTTAGGTCATCTAGTCTACCCCCAGTCACCACCTCCTTTCTGGTCACATCTCTTTTGATGCAGCCTTCTGAGCTGCCAGTGACCGTTGCTGGCTCATGGTGAATTTTTCATCTACTGACACTCCCAAGTCACAGTATCACAGTATCTCAAGGGTTGGAAGAGACCTCAGAGATCATCAAGTCCAACCCATCACCACAGCCCTCAAGACTAGACCATGGCACCAAGTGCCACGTCCAAACCCGCCTTGAACGCCTCCAGGGACGGTGACTCCACCACCTCCCTGGGCAGCCCATTCCAGTGACAAATTACTCTCTCAGTGAAGAACTTCCTCCTCACCTCCAGCCTAAACTTGCCCTGGCGCAGCCTGAGACTGTGTCCTCTTGTTCTGTCACTGGTTGCCTGAGAGAAGAAGGTAACCTCCTCCTGGCCACAACCACCCTTCAGGTAGTTGTAGACAGCAATAAGGTCCCCCCTGAGCCTCCTCTTCTCCAGGCTAAACAGTCCCAGCTCCCTCAGCCTCTCCTCATAGGGCTTGTGCTCGAGGCCTCTCACCAGCCTCGTTGCCCTTCTCTGGACACGCTCAAGCACCTCAATGTCCTTCTTAAATTCAGGGGCCCAGAACTGGACACAGGACTCAAGGTTTGGCCTGACCAGTGCAGAGTACAAGGGGAGAATGACCTCCCTGCTCCTGCTGGCCACACTATTCCTGATGCAGGCCAGGATGCCATTGGCCTTCTTGGCCACCTGGGCACACTGCTGGCTCATGTTCAGGTGGGTGTCAATCAGCACCCCCAGATCCCTTTCTGTTTGGCTGCTCTCCAGCCACTCCCACCCCAGCCTGTAGCTCTGCATGGAGTTGTTGTGGCCAAAGTGCAGCACCTGGCACTTGGATTTGTTGAATGCCATCCCCTTGGACTCTGCCCATCTGTCCAGGCGGTTGAGGTCCTGCTGCAGAGCCCTTCTGCCCTCCAACCCAGCAACATCAGCCCCCAGCTTGGTGTCATCTGTCCTTCTCCCTGAGACTGCTCTCAAGCCACCTACTCCTTCCTCAGCCTGGATTTGTGATTGGGATTTCCCCTGCCCAGGTCTCCTACCATTTTGTATCTCAATCACTGCTAATTCTCACCTTCTACCTTCTAAACTGCTATGGTGCTGAATGCAAGGCATACATGACTTGGTCTACAATGGAGCATACTGAGTGTGAGTGAGGAGGGAAAGGGGAGGCTCAACACTAAATTACCTGTTTCAGTGATGTGCTACCACTGCAAAGGGAAGCTCCTTTTGAAAATTTACTTCCAAAATTGCTTTGGATCATTAAATTATTTTTTCTTTAGGAATCATGGTTTCCAAATGACACCTGATTTTTTTTTTCCTTTTTTTTTTTTTTTAAATCTTGGTTTTCAAATTACCCCAGGAAAACTTAGCTCTTTAGATTGCACAGGAAAATGTACCCAGCTGTGGAAATAGAGGATGATTTGCCTTTGTCTCAGTTTATCCCCAGGAAACCAATTTTTTCATCCTAGATTAATTCAGCATTATGCACCATTACCTCCAGATTACTCAAGCACAACCAGCACCAATAAACTATAATTAAATCCACTCTTTGTCACAGGCACATCAGACTGACTAAACCAGCAAATTTGCATATAGATTACCTTGCTGTGTGTCTGCTTTGGAAGATTTTTTTCAACATGGTGTGACAAAACCAGTTCCTGGACTAGCAAACATGCATGTGCACACACACACACACAGAGCCACACAGAGAGACACTCCTCAGGCATCAAACAGACAGGTTCACAATTTCTGCTCAGTGCCATGAATGCATTACTAGCACAGTGAACAGATCCCTTCCTTCATGGTGGAATCTCTTAGTGTTAAAGACTTTCAGCTTTGGAATATGAACTAAATCACAAAAGGTCTCATCCATTTCCACTGCGTTTCCCAGACAATGTAGTAGGTGGTGAAAGAGAAGATCGACAGGGAATAAAGCATTTGTAGATGCAAAGGTGATTGTGAGGAACCAAGCCCCTCCAGCTTGCACACTTGCTGTGTGTGCTGTGCCACATTCTTTGTTTCTGTGAAGGAGAGCATTCTGTTGCCTTGCTGTTCCTCTCCCGGGAGCAGCCAGCACTCTCCACAGGGTGGCAGGGAAAGCCATGCTGCTGCTTTCTCCTGCTGCCTCTGCCTGGAAGAGAGGGACAGAGCTGCCTGACCCACGCAGCTTTGGGTGAGGATCTTCTTTCACACTTAGCTGCCCTTTCCTTTCCTCCTATTTATTTTTATATGGAGGTCTGTGTTAAGAAAAAAAAAAAAAATCACTTTATCTGATGTCAAAGTGAAGGGTGGGAGCTTTACTTTTTTGTCAGCATTACATTTAGGCTGCATAGAAAACAGAAGGAATCTGATGTCTACAGGAGTAGGTGCCCCACAAGTACTACTTTTATTCAGAAGCTCTACTTTTTAGTATGTTGAGGGCTTGTTGCATTGTTCTTTGGTTTATGACTGTGGGACTTCCTTTGAGGAGAGGAGGCTTGTTTACCAGTGGTATAGAACAATTCAATTTAAGAAGTTTATAGCTCAGCATAAACAAAGCAGCTACTGAGAAACAAAACAGTTTAGTTGCCCAAAAGCCTAAGGATCCCTGAGAGCCAGCTCTATCAGAGCCTTTGTGCCACACTGCACTCTCAACCTTAGAACCTGGCCACGTCAGTTCTGGTTTGCTGCACAGGGACAGCTGAAGGTGACCCTGCTCTCTGACACCAACTGGCCAGTTGTGCTCTTTTCAGTTGGTCCCAGCTGGCTTTTTGCTGCCTGAGAGGAGCTGATATGAGGAAGAAACTGCTACGTTCAGTTACTGCAGTTGTCTCCTGAATCATCTTGAAAGTGAACTCGTGAGTAAGCTCAGCAAATTGATCTTTCTTTTGGTAATAGACACTAAGATGTGCTTCTAAACTGTTTCTGGCACACCACCCTTGCCTCCATTACCTCCTCAGCATTTTGATGGCTAAGAAATAAGTAAAAAACCCTCCATTTTTGTTCTGAACTACAGTACAGACAGTGGGCTGTTGATGTAATGGGAGGAGATGACAGGCAAGGAGCACTCACAGCACACTATGCTTCTCCAGCTGTAGGAGGAACCTTCTGCAGGATGGATCTGTGCACAAGAATATTTCTGAGCTAGGTTAAAAATTGCTGCTCTTCTCCTGGTTAATTTCCTCTGTTTGCTTTAGACACAATCTTCTCCTGCAGACAACAAAAGTATCTGGAAGAGAGCCTCTGCAGAGCTCACCGTCCCAC
Source organism: Eubucco bourcierii (assembly GCA_013396675.1). Lineage (NCBI taxonomy): Eukaryota > Metazoa > Chordata > Aves > Piciformes > Ramphastidae > Eubucco > Eubucco bourcierii. Next base: position 499,464 of record VWZE01017294.1, on the reverse strand, counting down.
AGCACACACAGGGGGAGGGAAGAGCTGTGAGGACCCAGCAATGCAGCCTTGGCTGTGGAGGAATTGCCATCTTGCTTGAACTGAGATGGGCATCCAAACCCCTTCAATATCCCTAGGATAATAAATGTTTACCTGTTAAATCTGTTGCCTTTTGCTGACTGCACCTGTCACACAAGCAGTCATTTCATCTTGAGGTCTTTATTCTCAAAATATGGCAGGATGAGAAATATCTCCAGGATAATGGCTTGCTTTCCTTTGACATCTCAGTGTCTCCCAGCAAGAGAGATATCTTCTGCTGGGAGACTTCCATATGAACCAGACAGGAACAAAATGTGACTAGGTGTAATAAATGGCTCTGTACTCCTGTCCGCACTCTTTTGTGTCACCAAGCTTCCAGGCAGAGGGACCAACATTTAACTTTGCTCTTTGCCTCAGCTCACAGACCTCAAGATGTATTACATCCTCAGCTCCAACCTCCAAAGGGAAGAGAAGGCTGTGACAGAACTCATCTCAGCCGTGTGCCTTCGAAAGGGCAGTAGAAAGAATTCAACTTTATGTACAGAAAATACAGTGCAAAACTCTCATCTTCCCCAGAAAGCCAACCTAAGTGGGAAGCTTCTAACTCTGAAGAACCAGGAGACTTGAAGATGCCAATACTTACCCATACTTCCTGACTAACTCCAGCCACTTGCAGTTGTTTAAAAGAAGCCAAGTCTGAAACTGAGCAGGTCACAAATCTATCAAGTGCTGGTTTGTGGGGTTTAAAATGAAGATCCCTGTAACATAACCTCTTCATCACTAAGCAATCTTGCTCAGACATAATGATCTTGTCAATATGCTTACTCTAGTACACCACAGACATTTCAGAAGCATCAGAGGAAAGCAGTTTGGCAAAGCAGGCTTCATACATTTATAAGCCTGTTGCATATAAAGCTTTCCCTAGTGGGCTTTTAGATCTTGTTCTTCACGTTTCACACCAAGGGTACCCAGCCAATAAAGCAAGGATTCTAGTTGAGCTGGGAATTTTTTGCAAGCTCTTATTTACAGCATACCTCTCTTCACAAAAGCCAGCAGTTTAGTCCAGAAATCATGGTGAACAGTTAAACATATTGCTGCCTCCACCTCCAAAACAGTGCTTCTATTTTCACCTGAACAGAATGTGAATGTTTGCTACCAGTCAGATATTTCTTTGACCAATCATCTCTTTAGAAAACCAATTTCTGCTGATTTTGTCAGTCAGCTCCCCTCTTTATTTTCCATCAGAAACTGTATTTTTCAGAATCAGTGCTCACTTCAGAAGGTTCACCTCTGCTTCATGAAAAAAAAAAAAAAAAAAGGATAAAGTGCTTTTTGCAGAGCTTTTAGCAGAGAAGTATAGCATTAAAACTGCTCATCTGTGTTGACTAGGTACATCTGCTTCAGAAAACAAGTCTGGGTCTATAAACCACTTCTGCTTGGCCAGGTGTAGATTAGGCTAGCAGACATTTTGAAACTGAGTAAAACAGTGCTGTAATTATGCTGCTACAGGCAGCAATGGAATATCATAAGAGAGCTCTGATGTGAATGCTTCCTGTACTTTTTTTTTTTCCCTGGGGTGGCAAGATGCTGCTAATACCTTGTTTGCACTGCAGGCCTTTAAATAGAGAGAAGCAGCAACAAGATTATCTTCCTTCATGTACACAGTAATCTCACTGTGTTCTAAAATCCATTTTAATGACAGACAGCAAGCAAGGCCTAATTACTGCAGCCTCAAAGCCTCATTTCTGCTATCTGGAGCTATGTGAAAAGCAAAGGATTCTTCTCCTTTCCTGAGAAGAATGCAGAATTCCCAGCCTGTTTGCAGTGCTATTACTTGGAGAGGCAGCAATGAGACACTTCATCAGCAAGAGCTGATTTTCACCAGTAGGTGAACAATGTCTTGCCCTCCTGCCACATAATTCAGGAGGGCATAATTGTGCAACAATTCAGGCCATATGAGATGAATATTCCTGCAAGATTCTGTATCTCTGTTCAACAAACCACTCAACAGGTATGTCTACACTGCAAAGAAAAAGTAGACACACTTGGTAGCATATGTCCATAGTGCTCTTAACATTAGCTTCAGGGACAGCCAGCTTCTCATCACACACCTGCCTGCTATGCCATTTGTCCATGTGCCATGAGACACCACCTGCAGCACTCTGTCCAGTTCTGGTGTCCCCAGCATAAGAGGGACATGCAACAGCTGCAGTGGGTCCAGAGAAGGGCCAGGACAATGATCAGAGAGATGGAGAACCTCCCCTATGGGGACAGGCTGGGAGAGTTGGGGCTGTTCAGCAGGGAGAAGAGAAGGTTGCAGGGAGACCTTAGAGCAGCATTCCAGTACCTGAAGGAAGCCTATAAGAAAGCTGGGAAGGGACTTTTTACGAGGGCTTGTGGTGATAGAACCAGAGGGAATGCACTGAACCTTGAGGAGGGGAGATTGAGAATGGAGATTAGGAAGAAATTCTTTACAGTGAGGGTTGTGAGACACTGAACAGGCTGCCCAGAGAGATCATGGGTGTCCTCTCCTTGGAGGTATTCAAGGCCAGGCTGGATAAGGTTTTGAGCAACCTGGGCTAGTGGGAGGTGTTCCTGCACAGAGTGCAGGGCTTGGAACTGGATGATCTTTAAAGTCCCTTCCAACCCAAGCCATTCTGTGAATCTATCAATCTGTGTATCCAGTCATCTGAGCAGTGTCTGGAAGCATATTCAGCCTCCTTTTGAAGACAACTTTACAGGTGCAGTGTATCACAGGACTACCTGTTCTTAAAATTAGAGTTCAAAAGTTCTGCTCCTGATGGGTATCAAAGTGAAGAATTTAACAGACAGGGTTTTTCAGGAGCTATTCTCTCTCATCAGGGTCCCCAAAGTTTCAAACTTAAGCCTCTTTACATATAAAAGAAAGTCTGTGGCATTTGCAGAACTCTTTTGGTGTGCATTACCTTTAAGACAAAGCAGTGATCTGTAGGTGCCTTGTATTTCACTTTGTGCTGATAACCGTAGTAGACGTTCATATTCTCAAACTGAAGGAAGCAGGCCAGGTCCCGTGAGGTCTGCAAAGGAAAGCCAAGCACATCATTGCTAGAACAAGCTGAATGTGGATGTGAAACTCATTCTTAGGCCTATTTTTTATTATTATTTTTTCAAGTGCATGAGTGACAATGCTTTTTATTTTTTTAACTCTCACATTGTTGACTGAAGAAAAGTGATTTTAAGTGTGTGCGCCCTTAAACTAAAAATTGGAAGGGGCTCAGTACACGTTAGGAATAAGAGAGAGAGTGAAACATTTTGCTGCTGTTCTGCTTTTAGCTTTATGGGTTTGAGGGAAAATTTTGGTTTTACAGAATCACAGAACATTAGGGGTTGGAAGTGACTTCAAAAGATCATCCAGTCCAGCCTGCCAGAGCAGGATCAGCCAGGGCAGGTCATGCAGGAATGCATCCAGGGGGGTTTGAATATCTCCAGAGAAGGAGATTCCACAACCTCTCTGGACATAGAATCATAGAATGGGCTGGGCTGGAAGGGACCTCTAGAGGTCATCTAGTCCAGCCCCCTGCAATCAGCAGGGACATCCCCACCAGACCAGGTCGCCCAGGGCCCTGTCAAGCCTCATCTTGAATGTCTCCAGGAGTGGGGCCTCAAACACCTCCCTGGGCAACCTGTTCCCCTGCTCCACCACCCTCATAGTAAAGAACTTATTCCTAACATCCAATCTAAATCTGCTCTTCTCAAGCTTGAACCCATTGCCCCTCATCCTGTCACTGCAGGCTTCTGGAAACAGCTTCTCTCCATCCTTCCTGTAGGCCCCCTTCAGGTACTGCAAGGCTGCTATTAGGTCCCCCTGGAGCCTCCTCCTCTCTAGACTGAACACCCCCAGCCCCCTCAGCCTGTTCTCATAGCAGAGCTGCTCCAGCCCTCTGATCATTTTCATGGCTCTCCTCTGTACCTGCTCCATCAGGTCCATGTCCTTCCTATAATAAGGGCTCCAGAACTGGATGCAGTACTCCAGGTGAGGTCTCACCAGAGCAGCCTGCTCCATTCTTCTGTCTTTTCAACAGTGAAAAACTTTCCCTGCATTGGCACGGAACCTCCTCTGTTCCAGCTAGCACCCAGTGCCCTTTGTCCTACCATTGGACATTGCTGAGCAGAACCTGGCTCCATCCTTCCAACACTGCCCTGCACATCTTTATCAATATGAATGAGGCCACCCCTCAGGCTCCTTGGAGCTAAAGACCCCCAGTTCCCTTAGCCTCTCCTCACAAGGGAGATGCTCACTCCCTTAATCATTAGCTTAGAGCAAACCAAACCAAACAGAACACTCTAGTAAGGAATAACTTGAGTGAAACAGATCTAGGCCTTGCAACCACACCCTTCAAATAGTGAGTGGAGAAAGAAGGTTTGGAGTTGCAAATGATTTGGGGAGCTTGTTTTTCTTTAGTCTCATCAGAAACAAACACAGGGTCTCAGCCCTTCTGGTTTGTCATTTCTCAGACTTCTTGGCATCATTCCTTTTCTGTTTATCATAATATTTGCTGGTTCCCAACATGTTGCTAAAGTAACAAGGTTTCTGTTGCTGGCACACATGTCAGTGCAGAAGCAGCCTGCATACAAAGCATAACTTTTGCAATCCTCTGAGTGGAAATGCAAAACTGGTTGTGTTGCATGGTCACTGTTAGCTAACCTGAGAAATCAGGAAATTGTGAAAAAAAAAAAAAAAAAAGAAGGCAGACAAAACCATATGAAGAAAGCACACCCTCTCCACCCCTGAGAGTGGGGTAACATTTCTCTGTCAGGGCTCTTGATGCTGTTCTTGTTCTTACTCTTTTGTCACAGAGTGCCCTTGAGTTGGGTTCATTTACAAACTGAGGTTGCAAGTAAGATTTGTGAGCAGAGCAAAGACTCCATACTGTATGCAGACAGGGCTTTTCTCTCTCCGTTGGCTCCCCTGAAGCTGATGTCAGGGATTTTGCCACTGACAGTGTGGACCTGGGATTTTCCAATAGTGTAAGTTTCTAAATGTGCTCAGATCCCTTCCTTTTACTTTCCCCTTCCTTCCCTTCCATTTCCTCTCCCCTTCCTCTTTCTGCACCCTGCCCACGTACCAGAGGTTACTCTCTCCACAAAAGATATGTTACCTGAGCCTCAGTTGTTCAATACAGAGTCCAGAAACTAAAATAAATCCCCACTGAACACAGCTTTAAGCTAAGACACTTGACATTTTCTGGAAGGGCTGAGACATGGGGATCTTCATCCCTTTACTGAAGGCTGTAGGAAAAAACATTTGACTCCAGCAACATTTTAAAGAGACTCTGACTATTTCCCGAAAAGCCAGACTCAAAGTTCTCAGTCTCTGTGTGCAGCTGAGCTGGTAATAAATACTGTGAGTCTGAAGCAGTCACACAGTTCCTTAAAATGGCTGTGTTACAGGCAGGGTAGTTGGTGCACAGGTTGTAACCACCAACCACCAATAAAGTATTAAACTAAAACAAGGTTTCATCTGTTACAAGGGGACTGCATGGCTCCATCCTGAGCCTATGTTTGGAGTCCAATAGCTGAGAAAAGAAAGCACTTTCCTCATTTTCACTGTGATGGCAAGTCCCTGAAAGAGAGGATGAAAAAAGGCTGGGTAGAACTAGCAGTGTATGCTTGCCCTGCTTTGGCACTGTGCTACCAGCACCATCAGAGGCAGGCTAGAAGGAAGTCTCTGGGTAACAGTCAGTGTATGCTTGCCCTGCTTTGGCACTGTGCTACCAGCACCATCAGAGGCAGGCTAGAAGGAAGTCTCAGGGTAACAGTCAGTGTATGCTTGCCCTGCTTTGGCACTGTGCTACCAGCACCATCAGAGGCAGGCTAGAAGGAAGTCTCAGGGTAACAGTCAGTGTATGCTTGCCCTGCTTTGGCACTGTGCTACCAGCACCATTAGAGGCAGGCTAGAAGGAAGTCTCAGGGTAACAGTCAGTGTATGCTTGCCCTGCTTTGGCACTGTGCTACCAGCACCATCAGAGGCAGGCTAAGGAGTGTCCAAGACAGGACTTTTCATTTGACTGTTGTTATACTCGTCTCTCCAATGCCCTCCAAATAATATTCTTGATCCTAATCGATATGATGTTGTGTGTGTGGAGAGTCTAAGTTGTTATCTCAAGGTCAAGCAGTCAGAGTAAATTGTTGTGAAAGCAGCAAGGTGATCTAGGTCTGTGTTTCACTGAGCTTTGGTTCTAAACACAAGGGTCCTGGAGCAGCAGCACAACATTGCTATACAAACTATCAACTCAGGGAGTTTTGCCTTTATAGTTTAACGAGGGGTAGCAGAACAGTAAAGTCTCACAGCACAAATCATAACAGTAAAGCTCCACCAGCAGCACCACAGTTTTCAAATATGAGGCATTAGATGAGCTGGAAGTGGTAATAGAAGTGGTTTTCAGAATACAGGAAAACCCCAGGCCATCAAAACTCCAGTCTCAGAAGCCACCATTCTAGCTCAGCACTGCACAAATAAGCAGCCAGCTGCCCTCATGTGTGGACCTCTTTGCTTCTCTACTGCTGGTCCTTCAGACACTTTAAATGTTTTGCAACACTAACAGTGCATTTGATTCAGTCAGGTGGATGCTTCTGCCTCACTTTGTTCTACACAAAGGGCAGTCTTTAAAAAAAACAGAAAAATGCCTAAAAAGACATTCTCTAGGTAAAGATCACACAGGTAAAATTCTGCAGCATTTCTGCGTGCTGGTCAAAGAAGGTCAGTGTCAAAGAAAGTAAAATTCCACCTATTCGGAGAATTTTTTTGATACTCTTCCATGGGGAAGCCATCTATCAGTGGAGCATTCTGGCAACGTGACACCAGCTGAAGGGTGCTGTGCTGTGTTTCTTCCCCCCACTGACTTCCCAAGGAGTGCTTTTATCTAACCCACTGAAATCAAACGGAGATAAACGTGACAGGATCCAGTCACTACTTCCTAGCATTTGTACAAGTGGTGTAGGCAAAGTTAAACCAAAAATCCCCCAAACCTTCTCAGAATGCACCAGGCAGTGCTTTTAAAATGCCAGCTTGGGAGTTCTTCTCTTTCACCCCTGTGAATTGTTTTATTGCTCAAAGGATTATTTAGCTTCCTGACCTTGGTTTTTCCTCTGGGTACATAATAAATTCCAGAAGCTCGCAGAAGAAAATAACGTCTCTTCCAGGACTTTTTTCCATCTTCTTTTAAATAAAGGGCCCCTTCAAGCTCTGGCACAATGACAGATGTCCCACAGAAGCTTTCCTGTGCAACAAGAATAATAATAGACAAAATAAATTGATTTAAGCACAACCCTGTTAATAAATATCAGGAGAATGCTCCCTTTTAAAAACAAAGACATTTCCTGTGTCAGTGAACATATGAGCATGGAGAATGCAGTTACCAGGCAGAGGAACACCTTAGACAGGCAAAGGCAACTTTTCTAAGCTAATGTAGTGACCTGGCTGTGCAAGCTGGGTGCTCACACTGGAAGATGTTGCTGGGTTGGAGGGCAAAAGGGCTCTGCAGCAGGACCTCGACCACCTGGGCAGATGGGCAGAGTCCAAGGGGATGGCATTCAACAAATCCAAGTGCCAGGTGCTGCACTTTGGCCACAACAAC
>VWZE01017294.1:442280-491563 GCA_013396675.1 Eubucco bourcierii | reverse complement strand
TGTCTACAGCTACCTGAAGGGTGGTTGTAGCCAGGAGGAGGTTGCTTTCTTCTCTCAGGCAAGCAGCACCAGAACAAGAAGACACAGTCTCAAGCTGTGCCAGGGGAAGTTTAGGCTGGAGGTGAGGAGAAAGTTCTTGCCTGAGAGAGTCATTGACTGCTGGAATGGGCTGCCCAGGGAGGTGGTGGAGTCACTGTCCCTGGAGGTGTTCAAGCAGGGTTTGGACATGGCACTTGGTGCCATGGTCTAGTCTTGAGGTTTGTGGTAATGGGTTGGGCTTGAGCTTTGAGGTCTCTTCCAACCTTGGTGATACTGTGATACTGTGAAAAGAAGGCTTGAAAAGTCTCCATTCTCTGAGGGGGCAAGCAAAAGCCTACAAAAGGTTTTTGTTAGATGCAGATGTGCTCAGCGAAGGCAGTAAACCAGAATGGCTGGTGCTGCTGCTGTTGGGTTTTTCCTCTATCACTGTATCTACAGATTCTGTATAAAAAATATTTCCAGAGGGAGCAGCTCTGGATACTCCTTAGAGCTCTGAAACAGCTGAAGAGAAAAATCCCCCCTCAGTCTCTCTGTCCCTTTGAAATCCATGTTAGGCTTTACAACACTGTTCAAACAAATATACTTTGTTGTTTGCTTGAAGGACCCACTGTTGGGTAATTTTTAATGCCAAAACACTTAGCACTTCATGTTTTCATTTAGAATTTACCAGAATTTCTGCTGGCTGGCATCTGGTGCCTTCAGGAGATGCACTCATTTTGAAATGGGAATCCTCAGGCACCCAAGAGCAGCATTTCCTTTGTGAGCTTTCACCAAAGTCAAAATGCTGGCCAGGAGAATTAGAATAATCTTTTCTTTCTCATGGCTCTGGATTTTTATCTCTCAAACATAACAACCAAAGTAAAACTTCAACAGGAGAAGCAAGAGGCCAAAGAGACCTGGGAAAGTGCAAAGCTTCTTCTTAGGACAGGCTGAGGGAGTTGGGGCTCTTCAGCCTGGAGAAGAGAAGGGACCTTGGAGTCTGGGTTGATGAAAAACTCAACATGAGCCTGCAGTGTGCACAGCAACCGAGTCCTAGGCTGCATCAAGAGAAGCGTGGCCAGCAGGGCAAGGGAGGGGATTCTGCCCCTTTACTCTGCTCTTGTCAGACCCCACCTGGAGTACTGTGTGCAGTTCTGGAACCCTCAGCACAGGAAGGACATGGAAGTGTTGGAGTGGGTCCAGAGGAGGGCCACAAAGATGATCAGAGGCCTGGAGCAGCTCTGCTGTGAGGACAGGCTGAGAGAGTTGGGGCTCTGCAGCCTGGAGAAGAGAAGGCTTCGAGGGGACCTGATAGTAGCCTTCCAGTATCTGAAGGGGGCCTACAGGAAGGCTGGGGAAGGATTATTTACAAGGTCCTGCAATGACAGGACAAGGGGCAATGGGCTTAAACTGGCAGAGGGGAGATTTAGACTAGATGTTAGGAGGAAGTTCTTTACAGTAAGGGTGGTGAGGCACTGGAACAGGTTGCCCAGGGAGGTTGTGGATGCTCCCTCCCTGGAGGTGTTCAAGGCCAGATTGGATGAGGCCTTGAGTAACCTGTACTAGTGGGAGGTGTCCCTGCCTATGGCAGGGGGTTGGAACTAAATGATGCTTGAGGTCCCTTCCAACCTTACCATTCTATGATTCTATGATTCTTTTTCTGTTGTCTTAGAGCTTAGAGTTTGAGGCAGTGAGATCTACTTCCAACCCAAAAGATAATTCTTTGCTACTGATCAACCTTATTAACAATATAAAGTGAAAAGGACTGGCCCAAGGGTGTGTCACAGCTATTTCTTTTATTAATATTTGTAGAACACTGCTTTTATTGTTAGCTTGGCATTACCCTTCATAGAAACATTAAATAATGTTGCATGGCATTGGGATCTACAGCAAGAAGACAACTCCCCCTCATTTCATTTCTGTGGGGGATGCAGCCTGCATTTTTCATGGTGAGCAGCAGATACAGAGGGAAATCCACATCTTGAGCCTTAGGCACAAAGACACAAGCCATCACAGAACCTCCTGTTGTTACACATTTGCCCACAAAGAATGCAATGCCCTTGTGGCAGAGCAGATGCAGAGAGTGGCAGAGTTTGTGTGACATTGGCATCATCAACCTAGAAAGCTGGCTTACCTCCAGTAAAGCCTCTTTGTTTTTATCATTCATCTTCTTGCTTTCATTCTTCTCTTTGCTTGCCAAGTAGAAATGCTGATTAAAACACAAAAGAATTTGATGTTCATTATAAAGACAGCAATACAAGTAACTAGATCACTACAAACCCATTCAGCAGTTGCTCAGTCTTTCAACACTGAGTACCCAAACCAGCAGATTCAGGAAACAGATGCTCACAGACCCCTTAATCACAGCTGTATGTCCGTAAGATTAAACTCTTTATTTTTAATATCATTCAAAAGCAATGCAAAAATCACTTTTGCCTATGTATGTGCAGCCTCCCAACAGTTTAAAATCCTGCCTTATGTTTTAGTCTGGTTTTCCAGATCTATGGGTTTGATTTTCTTCATTCCAGTTTTCATGGCTTCCCACTTCATGACAGCCAGTAGAACATACACCATTTTCTTGCATGCTGATACGCAATGAACACAACACAACATCAAAAGGCTTGGCAGCATTTCTCCTAACAACCTGATATTTGCACACTTCATATTTGGATCTCTGGCTATAATCCAGTTCACCATTTTTAATAGAAGTGCTTATGTGCCAAAGCCTTTATCCAAAGTTACTGCTCTCTGCTTTTAAACCCCTGCTCATGCTCTGCAAAATGCTTTTATGCAGTGATGAAAGTATTTAAAAACCTAGAAGAAATCAGAACTGAGCACAACGCTATCTGGGCACATGTGATCCAGCTGACTGAAACAAAGCCTACACTTCAATGTGATCCTGCCAGTCTGTGACAGAGGGCTGTGAAGCTGCAGCCACCCTCAGAGAACCCAGTGCCTGCCTGTCCCTGCAAACAAGGCAGCAGAGCACCTCACACACCCAAAGACCAGTAAAAATTAATTCATCTGCTGTAAATGGCAAAATCAATTTTGCATTCACCTGCACTGTACAGATGGACAAAAGGACAGCACTTGGATAGATATGTAAGTTCAGGTAGCTCAGGAGCATCCTAGGACTGGTGTGCTGGAGCATGTGCAGTGGCTTTGCTCAGCTGCAAACATGGCCAGGGAGCAGAGCCTGGCTGCCTGCAGCAGGGCATGAGGGAAGCAGATAGGTCAAGATGAGAGGAGGAGCTTGACTTTGGAAATACCTGATGCCTGGGACAGTCTTTACCAATTTCCCTGGAATTAGTCAAAAAGCTAAGTTTGCAGAACAAAGAGCACAAACCAAACACCATTGTCCAGGAAACAGACAACATGGTTAAAAACCCACCACATTTTGAAAGCTAGCTGCTTTAAAATGACACCGAATTCTGTAGCTCTTCAGCAATTCTGAAGAGTCTGTTTGGCTTTTCATCTCTCTCCAGCTTTTCACACCTCCAGACTACGAGAATGAGGCAATGTCTTTACATGGCTACATCTCCCCAAGGGCTAAACTGCAACACAAATGCAAACATTGCCAAAAGCCAAAGCAGAAGTGTGTAAATGAAGGAACATGCTGTTGCTACAGTACAAGAAAGAAGCAAACAAGCAGCAAACCTGCCCTGCCAGCACAAACCTGCCTGTTCACAGCAACAAACCTTATCTGAAGTGAAACTCTGCTCTTCCACACAACCACATCTTCTTTTTCCAGCAGAAAAAGCAGCTGTAACCAGCAGCTGTAACCAGCTGTCTGCCAGAAAGCAAGCCTCAAAACAGATGGTTTCTGGAGGGACACCAGTAGTGGAAGAGATGTAGACAACCTCAAAAACAGTTCTTTTAAATCTGTTCCTTCTTAAAGGTTGATGTTGTCAGACAGGGTACACCAGAAACACAGCCACCTGCAACCTACCTATGCTGATGCCATGTCTGTGGTATGAACATGAGGAAAGCAACTTGGACATTCAATACAAGAGACAACTACAAGGCAGTGGTCTTCTCTAGGTTATGTAGCAGCACAGAGTTGGCTCCAGACTGCCTGGACACAGTTTTAGTCTGTGGATGAAGGTAAGTGAACAGTAAAGGCCACAGCTTCAATGCTACATCTGATGACAGCATTCACAGAGTTAAAAAACCAAACCTGCTTAAAACAAAACACACTTCAAAGTGTGCTCTCAGTATAAGCCTACAGCAATGCTACCTGTGTAGTCCAAAATCATAGGTCTGGCTGAGTGATGCTCCACTCCTCTGGAAAAAAAAGAACCTGTTCTGAGCAGCTGCAGCAAGGTGTTCTCCACATGTGCAACAGCTCTTCCTGAGCACTGTCACAGCACTGCTGGCTTGATGTTGACAAATCCACTTCTGCATTAATGAAAGTATGAAGAGAAACCTTAGAGGGCACTGCTAGGCTGGGTTGGGCCTTCAGACTTCAGGATGCATTTGGAAAATCAAGAGATGTGGAAGCTCTCCTACTTCTCTAGATCATTATAGAGACACAGTACAACCCCTAAGACTCACAATGAAGATTTATCAAGGCAGGTACACCTTATCACTGTCTCAACAAGGCTTGGCTCATCAGCTGTACTACCAGTGGGGAGAACATTTAGCCGGCTCCGTCAGCCTTCAGTGCACTGATAATAAGAAAACAAAGCTCCTCTGATTACAACTGATTCACATTCAGGCATCTGGCATTTATTCAGCAGAAGCACAGACCACCCTGTACTGACATAATCAATGGCAGAGAGAGAAAGTGTATAACGATCTCCATGCCAGATCTCTAACAACGCAGAGCTCTGTCACCTAAACCAATGCTACAGAGACGTACGCTGCCATCTTTCACCTGTCAACATTTCAGTTACTGCTGATTACCTCCTTTATATCTGCCCTGAAGTCCAGAAGCACATGGTACTTAAGATTTGTCAGTGGTTAAAAACCTGGAGAGCAGACTGTACACTGTGTGCTCTCCTAGTTTTGATCAGAAGCATCAATCCTACAGGAGGCAAACCACACGCGTCCACAAGAGGTCATTCCAAGTCCAGTAGTCAAAGGTCACGACAAAAGGCAAGTTCTTTCCTGTCAGAGGACCCCTCTGGGAAAGGCATATTTGCTTTGAGATGTCAAGGCAGTACTGGGACAAGATGTGGCTACAGGGCAGCTCTCTGCATATGTCTACAGATTTGAGAATTAGCTTTTTTAAGTTCCAAAGACAATGTCTTTCTCTTCATATAGAGCTGAGATTACTTACCAGGATGGATTCATCCTCTTGGGCTGATAACAGCCAAAGTAAGCATAAGGGGTTATTTGCACATTCTGTCATTGGCTTTGCCTTGCTTACACTGTTTGGGTTATTGCTGCAGAGATGAGCAGTCAAGTGATTTTGCTGCATTATTTCCTTTGCCTGAAGCTGACACAAAGCCAAATGCCCTCCCATGGCATTCTGCCTGACTCAGACTAATGCAGCACTTTTGACATGTACCACCAGCCAGCTATGACATGCTTAAGGGATGTTGCACCTACATTTCCCCCTGTGTTTATGCAGGACAGTGGCAAAACTAACCAATGACCTATCTATGGCTTTGCATTAGGAGGAAATTCCATGTGCTCAGAAGAAAATCATGTCAAGGTTTTATAGCCAGCTTTAGTTAATGTTGTGCTTTGCACTGTAAAGTACCATTAGCCTCTGCGAGCAACCTTTCCACTTCGAATACAGCCATCTCCTTGTGTGGAAAGGCAGGTAACAAAATCCAGGCTGTATCTCTCTACTTTGTATAATCCTCAAACAGTGGGTAACAGAAGATGTTATTTGAAACTACTGAAAACATCTTTGGGGGCATGGATGCAAACCCAACCTGAACCATGGTAGAAATATTAGCCTTAACTACTGCAATGCAAACTCTCTGATTGGTGCTCCACGTCTCCACATTTGCAAAAAAACATAGAATCATAGAATGGTAAGGTTGGAAGGGACCTCAAGCATCATCTAGTTCCAACCCCTTGCCATAGGCAGGGACACCTCCCACTAGTACAGGTTACTCAAGGCCTCATCCAATCTGGCCTTGAACACCTCCAGGGAGGGAGCAGCCACGACCTCCCTGGGCAACCTGTGCCAGTGTCTCACCACCCTCACTGTAAAGAACTTCCTCCTAACTTCTAGTCTAAATCTCCCCTCTGCCAGTTTAAACCCACTGCCCCTTGTCCTTGTCTCCTAAATGTAACAGCACACCTCTCATCTTTCCTCATGCACAGCCCCATCCAAGCTGGACTGCTACCTGGCAGCACATTGCAAAACCTAGGTGCTCAAGACAGCATCCTCCCTCTGCTTCCTGTTTGACTGCATCACCTTTCCTATGTTACAAAGGTTTTCTTTATTGGGAGATGTGCATTTTTGTCTCACTCCTTAGTCAGAGACTTGTGACACTTCTTCACTGTAGATGAGTCACTGATGCCATTCATGGAATGGTCTTTTACTCTGAGTTCCCTGCAGGGTAAATTATATCACAGCGATGAAAAAGCAAAAGTGTGCCTGGCTTGGTGAAGTCTGGGGATTTTGGTGATGCTTTTTTCTAAATTTATTCCAAATACTGTAAGAAATTGTTCTCAGAACCCAAGCTGCAGAAAAAGAGTACTGCCTGACAAGAATGGCAACCTTCACAAAAAGCTGCTGGCATTAGCTGAGCAGCATGTTGCTAGCGCCAGACAGAGAGGATAAATCCTGCGTTTCAAACCCTCAGATCCTCCACAGAAAACAAAACATGCTTCAATAACTGTTTTTAATCTACACCAGATTTAGACTGGATGTTAGGAGGAAGTCCTTTAAGTGAGGGTGGGGAGACACTGGCACAGGTTGCCCAGGGAGGTTGTGGCTGCTCCCTCCCTGGAGATGTTCAAGGTCAGGTTGGAGGAGGCCTTGAGTGACCTGTGCTAGTGGGAGGTGTCCCTGCCTATGGCAGGGGGTTGGAACTAGATGATCCTTGAGGTCCCTTCCAACCTTACCATTCTATGAGACATAACCAGTTCCCAGAAGAAAAAAAACCAATCAATATTGGCACAGGCCAGAGACCTTCTCCAAAGGTCCACTTGCTTTAGCAATGCATCTGGACACCTTGATAAGATTTGTTTAAAGCATTTCATTGCATCCAACCTCTGTAGTGAAAACTTAGTCTTAGAGGAACTAGTGATAACAAAATTGTAGGCACCTGGTTACGTCTTTTGGTTTTTTTCTACAAAAATACCTGCACCTTACAAAACTGAGGTCTCCACAATTTCCAACAGAAACCTAACAGCAGCCTGCCAGTAAGTACTTAAAGGAGGCCTACAAGGAGGCTGCAGAGGGACTGTTTCCAGAGGTCTGGAAGGATAGGACAAGGGGCAATGGTTTGAAATTAGAGAAGAGCAGATTTAGATTGGATGTTAGGAACAAGTTCTTCAGGGAAAGAGTCATTGCCCATTGGGATGGGATGCCTAGAGAAGTGGTGGAGTCACTATCCCTGGAGGTGTTTAAGAGGAGGCTGGATGAGGCACTTGGTACCACGGTTTAGTTAATTAGAAAGGTTAGGTGATAGGTTGGACTCAATGATCCTAGAGATCTTTTCCAACCTGGTTAATTCTGTGATTCTACCATGATGGTGGTGGATCTCTGGAACAGGTTGCCCAGGGAGGTAGCTGAGGCCCCATCCCTGGAGACAGTCAAGGTCAGACTGGGCAAGGCTCTGAGCAGCCTGCTTTAGTGGGGGATGTCCCTGCTGACTGGGGTTTGGACTAGATAACATTTGGAGATCACTTCCAACCCAAACTACTCTATGATTCTATAAATAAGACCAATAAGGAACCCAGCTGCCACTGCACTACCACCACAGGCTGCCTAAGGAAGCATTCTACAATTTCTGTACTCACAAAATGAGTTTTATGAGGCAGTTTGACTGAGCCAGGAGGGTGAGCACACTCAGACTATACTAACAGAGCACTGGATTTCAGTTTCCCATTGCCTGCACCTTAATTTCCATAAGCAGTTGATTAGGTATCATAGTCCCTGTCCCGTCCCCACCCCCCCAGGCATTTCCGCTTGGTTTCCCTTTGCAGGGACTCACTTCAGATCATGCATTTCACTCTGCTTCATTATCTGGTGTGAGCTCTGTCTCTACAACACTGATTCTTTTCTGCCAAAAAAGCCAGCCTGCCAATATGACTGCAGCACTCTGCCTGTCTCACAATGTTTGTCTTTACTAAGCCTGACAGATGGTTAGACTTTATTGTTGGCAAAACATTTCAACAGTGTGAGAGCTGCAACTGATCCACTTTCCTCAGGCTGTTCATTTTACAGTTTATCACACAGGATCTGAAGCTCAAGGACTACAGACATGTCTAGATAAAGCTCTGCATGTCCTGAGACAGGAGGACAGAGCTAAATTTCCGATTGTGGTTTGGATTTAGGTCATCTTCATTTCCAAAATTCACTACAACATGCCCAGAATCTTCATCAAAGGTTAAGGTCCTGTGGGAGGTTCACAGCCTTGGCCTAAGACACTTGTTCAGAGAATGCTACTCTGGTACAAATCCAATGCACAACCACACCTCTGCTGCTAGGAATATTCCTGTGCATTAGAAAGTAGGACAGAATGTTAGAGCCTGACCCAAGCACCACGTTAGCTTACCTGGGGATTTTTAAATAAAGCATATTTTTCACTTTTTTCCAAAAACAGAATCT
The DNA here is from genome assembly GCA_013396675.1 of Eubucco bourcierii. NCBI lineage: Eukaryota > Metazoa > Chordata > Aves > Piciformes > Ramphastidae > Eubucco > Eubucco bourcierii. The sequence goes on along the minus strand of VWZE01017294.1, from coordinate 482,805 downwards.
TATTCTCAGTGTCTCGAGTCCAGCTTGATAACACTTCAACAACATTTTCATGGTCTTCAAAAAACCTTTCTGGAGAGACAGAAAAGGTAGTGTAAGGCTCAGATTGACTCCAACTTCTTCTGCCCTCTCCTGAGGCTGCAGAAATTCCTGTGCAAGAATGTAATCATTCTCTGACGTTCACCCAGAGCTGGAGAACACAGCACTCTTCCACTGCACAGAAGGGAGCAAAACCACATGAAAACAGCATCATGTGGAAGGGCAAATCAGCTACAGAAGATGCCTTATGCAGTTGTGGCATGCTCCTGCATTCCTCCCGCATCTCTCTGCTGCTGCCTGAAGACTCTAAAGGATGGATACAGTGACCCACCAAGAGGAAATGGTTACACCTATGTTTGCTTTTGGTTTTTAAGGTTTGCAGTATGACTGGGGGGATTATTCACTTTGGCTACTGGACTGAAAAACCGAAGCCCTAGAAAACCATTCTCTTGTCTTTTCATTTATTGGAACAAATGAAGAATTGCTTTGTGTGTGCAGGAAGAATTCTATGCACTGAGAATAAAACTCCTTTGTTTCAAACAACTGAATTTAAAAACAGAAACAGCAAACCAGAAGAAGCAGGAAGATAGGTTGAGAACTGATATGAAGATCCACTGTCTCATGCGGCATCTCTGTAGTTAACCTCACTAAAGGTGTGGGAGACCCAGTGACAGTCTCTCCCTTCCTGAGCTGATCTGAACACAGCCCCTCCACCCAGGAAGGCCACAGGGCATGCTGAGGTTATGCAACTCTGGTTTCTTCACTGGTTTCACTCTTACAGAGTAGCTGAACACAAAACATAAACCCCCTTTGGAAGGAAAAGGAATTGTGGTCATTTGAAGAAGACCCAAACTGCATCTTTCTACAAATTGGAGCAGGGAGTTCAAATTCTCAGTATGATTTTGGCAGTTCCAGAGGAGAAACTGCAGTCCTATTGCAGTGGTCTGTGGTGATCACATCTTCAGTGGCCTAGACTGGCCCTAGTGTAAGAGGACACAACAGAACACACATTTTGTAGGCTTTCTTTAGCACTTCTTCTTACTTTGGACAAGGGTTCAGAGAGATAAAAAATGAAAGTGTCTGCCCCACCATAGAAACCTTACAAAAAATAACTCCATGAGTCTAAAATGCTCATTTCTCAGAATTTATAAGAAATTCTTCCCCCTTCCCTCACATAAAGTTGGTTTGGTTTGTTTTTTTGGCAAATATTGAACTTTTAAGCCAAATCTACACTAAATTTTGTCAATGAATTACATTTATAAGGTGAGCTTAGCTTCAGGGCCAGTTCATATGCACAGAGTAACTTTTAACAGCATGGACAGGGTAACGCTTTTCATTTAGCAACTAATACTTTTGCAATGCACTAAAAATACAAAGCACTAAATATGAAACCCAAGTGACAGTTTGAAGGGTAAAAACATTATCTTATAGTCCAGGACAGCCATAAAATAATTCTCAGGTCATAGCACTAGTTATTTAACACTAATTTCTCCCACATATCCTCTTGGGTTTTCATTTTCAGCTCCAGGCTTTTTGTGTGTAAAAGGTGAGATCTTGTCATCCTCAGGAGGGATTTGTAATTATTGTTGTTACAAAATAATGCCAAATCTGGAGCCCTATTTATAAGGCACTGCTCTTAAAAAAGCAAAATGCATGCTGGCATGTACAGCCCAGTGTTATAGCACCATCTCACTCCCTATATCTTAAGGTACCAGCAGCAGAGCTGCAGCTCTCATAGAGAGTAATATCCTATGCCTAAGAAAAGGAGCATCACGAGTGAAAAGCATTAGGAATGACTGAAAGGCTTCTCAGCCAGCCTCGTGCAATTACATTTGTTTGCCCAGCATGTAACAGCCTGCTGACAGCACTTCAGCACTGCATCCTCTCTTCAGAAAGTGGAGCTGAGTACTGATGTATTTGGGTCTGCCATCACCTTGGCAAACGTTGACATTCACATGGCCCCTTCACTTTGTGCAAAACAGAACAATGGAAACAGTGGTGGGCAAGGAACCTTCAGCAGCTCACAGAACAGACAAACAGAAGATTCACTTCTGTAGCAAGAACAACCCAAGTACATTGCTGCAGCATCCCTCAGCTTGGAGCCTGTGACATTCCAACAGAAGGGGACACACAGGCAGGAGATGCTGCTACTCTACTCTCACCAGACCCTATCTGGAGTCCTGTGTACAGTTCTGGAACCCTCAGCACAGGAAGGACATGGAACTGTTGGAGCGGGTCCAGAGGAGGCCACAAAGATGCTCAGAGGGCTGCAGCAGCTCTGCTATGGTAACAGGCTGAGAGGGTTGGGGCTCTGCAGTCTGGAGGAGGTTTTGAGGAGACCTTATAGTAGCCTTCCAGTATCTGAAGGGGGCCTACAGGAAGGCTGGGGAGGGACTATTGACAAGGTCTTGTAATGACAGGACAAGGGGCAATGGGTTTGAACTGGCAGAGGGGAGATTTAGACTGCATGTTAGGAGGAAGTTGTTTGCAGTGAGGGTGGTGAGACACTGGCACAGGTTGCCCAGGGAGGTTGTGGCTGCTCCCTCCCTGGAGGTGTTCAAGGCCAGGTTGGAGGAGGCCTTGAGTGACCTGTGCTAGTGGGAGGTGTCCCTGCCTATGGCAGGGGGCTGAAACTGGCTGATGCTTGAGGTCCCTTCCAACCTTACCATTCTATGATTCTATGTTTTTAAGATTACCAGCAGCCCAGGCTGCACTGTATCTCCCTGCTCTGTGCTGTGTCACTCCACCACTCACCAATTTGCAGCTCTGGGTACATCTCATACAGGCACCAGTTGACGTTGCAGTCGCAATGAGTTTTCTCAAAGAGATTGTCTAGAACGTCTCTTGTCACCTGACGCTCGTCCACCATCAGCGACTTTGTGCTGTTATCATTCATGTGCACCTTGACAACAAGCTGAGAACAGAAGCACAGGAGAGTCAGTTCATTTCAGAGGCAAAGTGAAAGGCTAGGCTAAATCTGCTAACACAGATAAGAAAGATTAAGGCTGAAGGTTATTAACGATTCAAAGGCGCCATGTCCCACAGTGAACTGAGGGAATAAACCAGCTTGAAAGCTTTCCCATTATACTGCCACCAAAATAAAGACCTTTTCTCATTAAAAAAAAAAAAAAGAAAAAAAAAAAGAAATTGAACCTTGTTCTGTGCATGGCTTCAGGAAAGGTGAAACTGCTTTGGAGAAAAAGCAGAGATTAATCTTTTCTCTAAATCTACTAGATGTGCAATTAAGGAAAAGGCTTGATAGGGAAACCAAATAGAAAAGGGCAGAGTGTCCTTAGTGCAAGCTGGAAATGCAGAAAGTTTAGTTTTTAACAAGAAAAAGAACAGAAATCAGATTGCACTAAGATGGGCAGTAGTCCAGTCCCCATCCATAAGCAAGCAGATGAGTTGCTTACATTGACCAAATTAACCTCAGTATTTGTTAAATGAGAAACAGTGCCCACCTCTTTTCAGAGAGGAACAAGAAAATGCTGAAGTACAGCATTTATATATACAGAGGGCCTGGAGCACAGCCCTGTGAGGAGAGGCTGAGGGAGCTGGGGGTGTGCAGCCTGCAGAAGAGGAAGCTCAGGGCAGACCTCATTGGTGTCTATAACTGCCTGAAGGGAGGTAGTAGCCAGGTGGGGTTGGGCTCTTCTCCCAGGCACCCAGCAACAGAATGAGGGGACACAGTCTCAAGCTGTGCCAGGGGAGGTCTAGGCTGGATGTTAGGAGGAAGTTGTTACCAGAGAGAGTGATTGGCATTGGAATGGGCTGCCCAGGGAGGTGGTGGAGTCCCTGTCCCTGGAGGTGTTCCGGGAAAGCCTGGCTGGGGCACTTAGTGCCATGGTCTGGTTGATTGGGTGGGGCTGGGTGCTAGGTTGGACTGGATGAGCTTGGAGGTATCTTCCAACCTGGTAGATTCTATGATATATGATAAAGAACTGCAGGAATAAGTGAAGTATTTTAAATGTTCCATTAGTTCTGAAAGCAAAAGAAAAAATGTCTACCAGATCTGTACATGGAAACTGGAACTGAACTGGCAAGTTGGGAGGACTCCTCCATATTATCTCCAAATAGTTCCTTATTATAAAGTATGTGCATAAGAAGCTTTGGTACTATCAAGACAATTTCTGTTAAAGATCAGAGTGCTGGTTTGAGGCTAACTGGAATGTTTTAATGAAAAAAAATTAGATTATAGGCTGTGAAAAGCAAGCAGTGGTGATGTCTGCTTCACTCACAGGCTTGCTGAGATGAATCAAAACAAGGACATAAACATAGATAAGAGAGAGAATCTCTCTGTTGGAGTAGGTGTGTTTTCTCCCTGAGCTTCTGCTGTGTAATCCAACTATCATTCTGCTTCTAACCTCCCTTGCTGATCCTCCAAACTCACCTTGCACTAAGGCAGACCCTGGGATAAGGTAGAGGGGTGGAAAGGTGGTTGGGAGCCTCTCCTGGGGAGTGTGATTTCAGGGGGAGGGGGATTGTGTTTCTGTACTACCTTTAACTGGTACATTTCTGTAAATGTTTGCGTATATCTCTGCTTGTAAATTGTGCTAAGCTGTAAATAGAGCTTCAGTCCTTAACTTCCAGCCAGCTGAGTCTAGTCTGGGTGATCTGCATAGAGTGGGAGGGCAGGTAACTCCCAAACCATCACAATCAGGTAGAAGCAGAGAATGATGATCCCTAAGGGGTTCCTCCCTTCCATGCAGATCTTTGAGGCATTTTTCAGAGTTACTGAACACAGAATCAAAGAATCACAGAATTGTTTTGGTTAGAAAGGACCTCTAAGGTCACTGAGTCCAACCATCAACCTAACACCACCATGACCATCAAGTCATCCCAAAGTGCCATGGCCACATTTCTCTGCAGATTCTGTTGAGCTCAGCTGGAAGTCTAGGTTAGGGAATGAGTAGGAATAATTACACACTGCTGCTGTGCAGGTACTGGCTGGAAGCTTTCTAATTTGTTGTTCTAAAATAATTTTGATATCCTTGCACATTACTGCACTGCTGTGAGAAGATCTTCATTAAATTAATGTGGATTAGCTAAATCCACATCCACTGCAGAAGAAAAGCTTAACACTTCTGGAATCAGCACTGCATGAGCAAGCAACGTTTTTATGTCTATTCCTTTTTCTCTAAAGCAGCCTTTCAGAACAGTGGGGTTTACCCCAACAAATAAGGCAGAGCCTTCCTAGTCCTACAAAAATAAGTCCCTCAGAGGTAGCATCCTCCCAAAGACTTCCCTTTCAGGCAGGTGAGAAGGCAACTTACAGACAAAGTATTAAAAAGCCAGCAATTTTAGTAAGAACGTCAAATAATAACAGGTACTTAGTTGGTGACTCTCACGAGTAGCAGGTCAGCATTTTAAGGCTCACCTTTTTGACTTTGGCTTCTTTCAGCTTCTCCAGTGCAAGTTTAATCTTGTCAGCCTTAGCCTGTGCCTCCTGTTCTTCCTGACAAGACACAAGATATTTGGTATACTTCTTGTTAAGCAAGGCTAGCAGTTTGTTTACTTGGAAAGAGCTGTTTCTTGTTACTTATATCCATAAAATCACTTCACAGTTATATTGAATCCCCAGCTTTCCTGGAGCTAATATCTTCCAGTCAAAGCTCTGATTTACAATTCCAGCACTTCTGTTGTGCAGTCATACATCTCTCACATGATCTGTTCCTCAAATGCCACAGTAACAGCTGAAAAGTGGATACTTCTGTTTCCACCAGATACAGCTGATGCAAAAGGCAAGATGAAGGAAGATCTGACCTGAATGGAACAGCACTGTGGGTGCAGCCACTTGGAAGCAAACTCACCTTTCAATAGTGTTCAGAGAACCAGAGTTTTTAGGCTCTTACTGAAAACTTGGCTTGCAATGATACCACTTTGAGTTGTACACTTTCTGTTAGGTACTCTGCTTGAGTTCTTTCACTTCCCACATGAGCTTTCACTGAGAGGAGCAGCTCCTTAAATTGGATGATATCACAGCTTTTTATTTTAGTAATGGGCCTGCTCATACTAACACAGACACAGTTAGGTGAAGCACTCAAGTTCGTTCCAGCTTTTGCTGAATGCCATAGGAGGATTCCTAAAAATCCGTTATCATCCAGCAGCTCTTCTTTTACAAAGCACCTGCATTAATACCAGGCCTTTTTTGTTACTATTACATGTTTCTGCTCAGTTTTAGGTACACATACCAGATGCCAGTGCCTACATGTTGGTTCTGGGACTTGATGTATAGCTTGTGACTGTCTCTTTTTGTCATCTCTCTTCCAGTAGTCTCCCCCAGTCACATACAGAGTTGGTAAAAGACATTTTGGACAACAAGTGACTGCGGTTCCTGACCTGCCTTGGACTGTTAGTACTACTGCAAGGTTTGGTTTCTTTCCAATTTTAAATGTCTGCTTCTATTGAAACATGTGTTGTCTTTACTTTCTTGCTTCCTTGCTGATTTTTACTGTCCCTGCTGCTCTCTCACTTCTGTGGTTTTCTGTAGTGAGCAGTGGAACTTCATACAGTAGTACTCAAAGGTACACCCAGTTCCCAGTCAGTGGCTGTGGAAGAAAATTGCTGCCCTGCTTCCACACAGGAGTTTGCTCTGTGTGAACTTCAGCCTCCATTTTCTACCCTAAAGTCATAATTTTAGTGGTCTTTGGACTAAGAGAAACCCAGGATGGTTGTAACTAGTGGGAGATGCACTTGCAAAAAAAACTAGGTCTAAGTGTTGCCACCACTTCCTTCTTCCAGGGATATCACAGAATCATAGCCAAAAAAACCCAAACTACCAGCTCAGGTTATCTTACTCATCTCAAGCTTTGAAGGTAGGCTCGACCATAACTAAATACTCCTGACTGATGTCTCTCTTGCTGAACTAAAAATATTTTATCACTGGATACTGGAATGCTTCAGAATGTCAAAAACACAAGGTGCTCAATATGAAAGAGAGAGCTTCGAGCATGTTTGCTGTTAGCAAGTTCTCCACTCTAAATACCAGGCAGTCAGGTTTTTTAAAAATGCTTGGGATTTTTTTTTCCCCCTCTATGCTTTTGGAAATTCTCATTGCTACAGCACCTCTGAGGTGCTTAACTTTGAGAATTCACAAACAGCTTCTGCAGCTGAAGAGAAGCTGTTGGCCAAAAGGCTTTCGCAGAAAGGTTGGCTGTGCTGCAGAGGGAAGGCAGAGCACTGAGTGGCCCTCCCTTCCCCATCTCAAAACACCTCTCTGCAGGAAGCAGGAAAAGCATCTTAACCACAGTGGTGAGCGTGGTGCAGGGAGGCTCACTGCTAAAACTTTTAAGCTTCACCTACATGAGACCTGTGTCGAACAGAGTTCAACGCTGTACAAATCTGTGCAACAGAGCCCTCACCTGAGAGCCTTCACAGTTGCCTAACCTTGGTCTGTCTTAATGCTGAAAAGGAAATGATGCAAAGTAAATAAACTACCAGATGTCAAATTTGCACGTGGCTAAAGAAATGCTTTGATTGGCCACAGGATTTGTTTTTCCATTAGAGCATCTTCCGCATGTGTTTTGGATCTTCGAACAAGAGCACATAAAACCCATCCAGATAACATCACAAAAATGGCATTCTCTAGAGCACAGAATCTTTTTTTGACATAGAAAAATAAACATCAGAGTTAATGAAAACTTAGGAGACAGTTCTGTGCTTCCCTGAAAGAAAGGGAGAGCTGTAGTTCTTCATTTGTGCACACTGTGAGGTTAGAGAAGAGAGTCTTAGTATCAGAGCTGCATTGGGAATAATCGACACTGTCCTTATTTGACTGTAGACACCCAGAAGTGTTAAACAAAATGCTTCCCATTTACAGCTGCATTTCATTCTATTGAGCAGAAATGTCATGCCAAGACAGTAAAGACTCATTTGAAATCAGTTCTTTTTGTATTTGTTTTAAATAGTTATTACCTTTATTATTGCCTACTACAGGTAGGCTATTACCTGCTACAACTTGTCTAATAGCCCTATAGGCTGTTTTGTGCCACTCAATGGGCATGCCTTCAGTATTTGAATGCAACAGGTATCAGAAAATGGAGGGAAGGGCTGTGGCAGAAAGCAGAACCAGTGCCTTAATGAGAATATCAACTACTGCAAAAAGATTCTTCAGAACTGCCTCTGTCTCCTGTTCCCCTCCTTCTCTGCTCTCTCCCTGAGTCTGGCAAGAGACCAGAAAGCACAGCTATAGAGATTTAAGTCAGCACACAACCTCAGAGGAACACTTTGAGTGAAGGAGACAGAAATTACTTCCACCTACATCTTTGCAGCTAGAATTCCAGCTGTGTTTAGCAAGTATATCCTCTCCCTGAAACCTTGTTTGACTCTCAGGTAATATAAGATGCCAGCTGACAGGGAATTAGCTCAGTACAAGACTCATGGGAAAGAGCTATGCAGCACTGTTGATTTCAGTGAGCTTGAGATCACAGCATCATAACAGTGCTGGTTGGAAGAGGGGTCTGGAGGTTTGTAGTCTGTCTCCCTGCCCAAAGCAGGACTGTCACCAACACTGGTGCCACAGCAGGTTCTCTATGAGATAGTAGTAACTGAACCACACTTATTAAAAGACTCCAGTGACAAGTTTCCTGTGACAGCAAACAATCTGCAATGATTTCTGTCTGTCTTAGGCTATCAAAATGATGATTACAAAGGCAAAGAAATGGTCCAGAAATGGTCAAGGAACAGGCAGAAATTAGTGAATAGCAGAAAATTCTCACTCTACCATTCATGAATGTTTCATTATTGCAGAACTTTACCAAGGTTCTATCCAGGCTTACCTGGGTGAGTGGTTCAGGAGGAGGTGGTGGCGGTGGTGGTGGAAGTTCTAAATTAGGGTCTGGAGGTGGAGGGGGCAAATCATCCCCTAATTGTCCAGTAATGGTAACACAGACACTTGATTTACAATAAATGTCACTCTCCAAGCTTCTTGAAGGCTCAGTGACTGTACTTTGTTGCTTGCCAGAAGTTTTCTGGGCTTGTTGAGCAATCTGTTCTACATCGTTTAGGTCTGCTACAAGATCAGCCATTAAAGCATCCAGGTCTTTGTCCTCTAGGGCACTTAAGGATTCTGTAAAGAAAACCACAAAGTGTATCAGAACAAGTGCAACACAAACCACTGTGTTTGCAGTTCAATGGAGACAAAGTTGCAGCAGGCATGGAAGGGGTTGGGGAAAGGAAACAACCTTTTAAATAGGTGTAAGTAACAAATGTGTTCTAGGAATAGCCACAAATATGGTCAGACTGAAGTTCAGAGTATGAGGAACTCTACAAATACAAATTAAACAGGACAGGAAGCTTCATTTCTGATACAGTCTCAGGCCTTGGGATGTTATGAAACCTGGCCCTGATCCAACAAGGTTTCTGGGCACAGTCTTACTGATAGAGATGCACAAAATTCCATTGGATCCCATTAGGCTAGTTACTCATCTCAGTTAAGTAAGACACTGAAATGCTCAGCAAGTTTTAGTATAGCACACAACAAACTGAGTAACCAAGGCCTAGATCAAGACTCTACATATATTACTACTGGGCTACAACAGAAATGAAGCAGAATCAGAGAGTTCCAATACACAGGAATTGGTGTGGTATCATTTGTAGCACACCTGTGACACACCTCATGCAATGTGCAGGGGTTTGAGGATCCTTCAATCAAAACCCAAACAAGACAGTCTCTTTTGAAAAGTATCTTGTCAGTCACTGGAAATTTTGCTTCCTGTCCTCTAGTCTGTCAGACTGTAAGATAAAATCCTACACTAGAAATTCACCAGCAATGTCTTCTTTGGTTCTTTGCATAAGCCTGGTGCAAGAGATCCTGAGAAATAACATCCTGAAGGATGATTTAGCTTCCTAGAAGAGCAGAGTTCTCTAAGAGCAGAGTTAACCTCTAAGAGGTTTAAATCTCTTTCAAGAGTCTAGTTTAAAATGAACTAAATTGGGAAAGCTTTAAGTGGGATTTTGGAAAGGAATGGAGAGCACTGAACTAGGTATACGCAAATGCTAATATAGTCCAAGAAAGAACAGGTTGTTCAGCAGTCTAAGTGTGAACATGGCACTAGACCATCTCAGTTTACTCTGCTTTACCTGCTGTGCTAATAGAGCATTTTCCCAAGCCTTTCTCTCCAGTGGGAAAGTTGGCTCTTTACATACTCCTACTCACTTTGCTGGTAGAGGCATTAGGTAGCTTAACAGTGAACTGATTCTGGACAAGAAGGTTAAAACAGATATAACACAGGTGAAAATCAACTCAGGCAAACAGAACCAACCAGCACCCATTTAAAAACCAAACCAACCAACCAACACCCAAAAAAACTCAACCCCAACCAACCAACCCAAATGAACCCAAAAGGAGGGTTCTTTCTGATAAATTCCCTCCTCTGGCTCATCACACAGCCTCGACAAGCAGCTGTACGTGCAAAAGGGACAGTGCAAACCAGAAGGAGAATAAGCAATGCAGAGTGGAAGCAGATAAAGTTGATACTTCCACTAGACTAAAATACTTTGGCAGCTCTGACCCCACACTGAGAAACTTCCTCTTCTATTCAGTTAAATCTTTACATAAACTAGGTTGTATTTTAGGTAGTGATTTGGAGGACTTCTCATTTTTGCTTTCCTCTGCATTCAGACATTTTAAGAAGTCTGATTTATTTATGAGACCAAACAATGTCTCTTTAAAAAAAAAAAAAAACAAACCAACAACCCCCCAAAACTTAGGGCCTTACTAAGTTGAGACATAAATATACTTCCCCCTTCAACAAAATAGGCAGTGGTTTTGGTTCTTTTTGGCTTTTTTTGGTAGGAAGGTGTTTGAAGCTTTTCTTCTCATTTGTTGCTGTGAGGTATTTTAAATAAGCACAAAAAAGCATGAAAGAGTCCATTCAGCTACTTACCATTTAAATCTTTAAAACCAACTGTAAAGCTAAATTCATTGTTGGACACTTTGGGGGACGGAGGTTGGACAGTCTCCACTCCTAAACTCTGTTAAGGTAGAAGGAAAAAAACAACAGGTACCTGATGACATAATTCTTATGACAGACATTAACCTCTGCAAATCAATTACCTGCATTTTCCTAAGGACATTGATTCATCTTCAAGAACCAGGGTGACACACTAGTTTCTGGGATTATGCCTAGACTGGTAAACTACATCAGGCCAGGACAAAGGTCCAAGCACTGTCTCACAATCATGGCCTGAAACAGGCTGTCCAGAGAAGAGATGGAGTCTCCATCCCTGGAGACATTCAAACCCCACCTGGACACGTTCCTGTATGACATTCTCTAGGTGAACCTGTCTTGGCAGGGGGGTTGGATTTGGATGATCTCCAAAGGTCCCTTCCAACCCTTACCAGGCTGCAACTCCGAGGTGCCAAGTGTTTAATGATTTGCATGCTCCTCAGTACAACGCTGCCCCAAGCCAACTGCAGTTCCTGTCAGGCAACACCTAGGCTTTGGTGTGGGGAGCAGCAAAGGCCAGGGCTGTTTCTAGTAGAGACTGGATAAAGCAAACTGATTTTTAGGGTCTGGTGGGTTTTCTGAAGAGAGGCAGGCAATGGAAGAGTTCGGCTCTGTGCACCTTTGAGCTACTCAGTGTCATTTGCTCCAGAGTGCCTTAGTTACCAATGCAAATATAACCTCTGTTGCCTTCTCATAAACAGCTTTCTTGACCCACCCAGCCTGCACTTACTCCTCCAGCCACTCATATTAAATGTCAAGCAGAGACATTTAGTTGGAGGTTTTTCAAAACAATATATCTGTATTCTGAGTGGAGGCAGGTGAAAAATGTTGAAAGTCTGCCTCTTTTCTCTCCCACATAACAGCTATTTTTCTAATCTTAATGGGAAAAAGGAATGATTTACCTGGGTCAGCATGTCCATCTCCCCGAGCAAATTGCTGAACATTTCATCTATATCATCACATGCTTGCTCCATCTGAAAGAGAAATCACCCCCAGACAAGGAATCAGCACAAGTTCATTTCAAAGCTAGCAATGGTCAAACCCAAAGGTTGTGCAACATTCCTCTGGTGTGTTCCCAAGGAACTGCAAATTACTGCTCGTGACTTGCAAAAACCTTCACCTGTAGTTTAGAACTACTAATAGATCAGAATCTCAGTCCTGTGGATGCTTAAACACACACTTAGTCTCTACACTCATTAGGAGTTCCAACCACCTCCTGGTATGATTTCCATCCCGCGGGAAGTCCTTAATTTATAAATCACGCTCGGATCTTAAACACCCAAGAAATGTAGATAGTGAGAGATGAAGAAGGATATAAAGCTTGAGGGCAAGAATTTCCTGAATGCTTCATCTCGAAGACTTTCTTTAGCTTAGAGGACTAATATAACAGGAGTTTATCAGGTGTTACTTAGTGCAGGACATGGCCACAGTTAGGTACATGACCAATCTCTTGTCTCGGTACTTGTCTCTGCTTGCGTTCAAACACTAACAATGCACTGAGACAACTCTGGCTTCAGCTAACCTCAAGTCATCTGAGACAAGGAAAACAGGTACATGATGCAGGACAGTAAATGGTGGCTCTTCTTGCAAGAGTGGGGTGTGATGATAGCACTACACAGTGGTGGTGCTGAGATACTGGGGAGAAAAAGCTTCTGTAACAATCCTATTCTTCTCTTGTATAAACTTCTCTATTTCCAAGGAGAGCAGAGTAAAAGGGTGTCTGATATGGAATGCTGCCAGACAAGGACTATAAACGAGCCTACAAAGGACTGGGGAACCTGGCACTGAGAGCATGAAAGAGCCTGCAAAATTAGGGTCAAATTTCAAACATCTGAGGAGTCCTATTGGTTCACTGGGTTTGTGTGCATCTGTGCTGGATTTATACAGCCAGGTTTTGGTAGTGGGGGGTCTGCAGGAGTAGTTTCTGTGAGAAGACAACAGCAGCTGCCCCTGTGTCAGACAGTAGTTCCAGCTGGCTCTAAGATAGTCCTGGCTAAAGCTGAGTCCATCAGCAATGCTGGTGGCACCTCTGCCACCATATATTTAAGAAAGGGTACAAAATGCACAGCAGCTGCAGGAGGAGCAAGAAAATGTGTGGCAAACAGCCCTTGCAGACACCGAGGTCAATGAAGAAGGATCAGGACTTTGAATTTTCACAGATTGCCCAAATCAAAGACTTAAAGATTTGGGAACTGGATGGTGTTGAGAACTTTTTACTAAGATGTGGTTGGCAAGGCTGAGGGCAACCCTAGTCCAGCAGTGGAGATGGCACAGCTATGCTCAGGTGACAGGGGGCACACATCACACAGGACTGCACAAACTGAGAGCTGAAGTCATCTCATCTGCTTCATTTCCAGCTGACAAACCCACCCCGGATGGCTCACTCTACGTATCACACCATCAGGCAGAGACTTCTGTATGAAATTCCACTTCTGTAGCTTTGGCAGCCTGCTGGCTGGCTACATGATTGCTGAATCCTAGGGCATTCATTTGAACCAACAGCTGCATAGCTTCCTACACACCTGGCAATTGGAGAAGCAGCTTTCATATAACAGATAAAACAGCACTGATTTGATCAGGCAGAGTGAAGTCAGATTTGTCTTTAGACACAAAAAATGGATCTGCAGTTCATACTGAAGAGTATCTCATCAGTGCTTAAACAATCCTGAATAGCAGCACATTTCCTTGTTTCCTGACTTAAGAGAACAGAAGAGTGGCCTCCAAATCACGTGTAAGGTCAACCAAACACAAGGATGGGAACAAAGCTCTTGAATAAGATTTGGCTAATAAAATTCTGGGATGCCCAAAGGGAACAACTGAACTTGAGGAGCCAAGAACTTCCAGGCTGTGCTAGTTGGAGCATTATTGATAGTTTTATCTACCTTTGATGTCCTTCCTTCAACGCTGCTGCTGCTGAGTATTTTTGTGAGAAAAATAAATAAATAAACAAATACATATCCTAGAATCATAGAAGGGTAAGGTTGGAAGGGACCTCAAGGATCATCTAGTTCCAACCCCCTGCCATAGGCAGGGACACCTCCCACTAGTACAGCTCACTCAAGGCCTCCTCCAACCTGGCCTTGAACATCTCCAGGGAGGGAGCAGCCACAACCTCCCTGGGCAACCTGTTCCAGTGCCTCACCATCCTCACTGCAAAGAACTTCCTCCTAACATCCAGTCTAAATCTCCCCTCTGCCAGTTTAAGCCCATTGCCCCTTGTCCTGTCATTACAAGACCTTGTCAATAGTCCCTCCCCAGCCTTCTTGTAGGCCTCCTTCAGATACTGGAAGGCTACTCCAAGGTCTCCTGGCAGCCTTCTCTTCTCCAGGCTGCAGAGCCCCAACTCTCTCAGCCTGTCCTCATAGCAGAGCTGCTGCAGCCCTCTGAGCATCTTTGTGGCCTCCTCTGGACCCGCTCCAACAGTTCCATGTCCTTCCTGTGCTGGGGGCTTCAGAACTGGTTATAACTAGGAGACCTTATCAAGAAGAGGGAATAAGAGCTGCCTAAAAAGGAAAACCCACGAGGTCTAAGAACCCTGTTTTGTAGTTTAAAAAAAAAAAAAAGGGGGCAAGAGAGTTGAATATTGGATTATACAACACTTCCCCTGAATTATGAGATTTTTGCAGATTCTAATAAATTTAAAGTTTCTTTCTTTGCAATTCTGTGATTTCTACATCTTCAGGAACATCTGAAGGAAAACAGTGATGTGTGAAAAAAACAATGGGCAAAGACTTCTGTCAGTTACCACTGAAAACTGGACGTGGGTTAGTCACTGATAGCTTCTCCTCATCAATTCAAATCAATAACTTTGACTAGTAGAGGGTGTTTTTAAACTTTAGGCACATGGAGGATGGGAGAAGGCTTGAACACACACTTTGAGAAGGGAATACATCAGTTTTTCTTTCAATGATCAGACATCCATCATCACCAGACTGATAAAAGTCATATTGTCGCCTACTCAGAGCTCTTTTTTCCCTCTTGAATTTTTATTGATCCAACTTAGAAAGGAAATACTAACACCATAATCACCAAATATCCTAAAGTCATAGGAAAGTTCTCCAAATTCATCAAGAGCTAAAAACAAGCAAGTCAGTAAGCTCAGTCCCCAAACCATTGAACTTTAAAAGAGTGTCATTCTCCTCTCCTTTTTCTGACTCCTCTCCACAGTCATTCCCATTTCTTTTATTGATTGCCACTGCAGGGACAAGCAGACAAACCAATATGCCCATTTGGGAGTGATCCCACTCAAGGAAGACCTTGCTGCATTTTGGACTAGCAAATCCTTTTGACTTCTATAAATTGCCTTGAAGTCATTCAAACCAGAAATTCAAGTGAAACCTACAGGTGCATGAGCTATTATTAACTGAAAAGGGGAAAAAGATTTACCAAAGTCCCCAGAAAGTTGAGTTTCGTACTCAGTCTTCCTCCATATCCACTGCCCAGTAACTTTTCTGTTAGGTTTTTCTGCATATGGTACTAACACCAATAACTCTTAACATCATTACAGTACTACTACTAGTAACTCTTGGAGTCACTGTCAACTACAATAAACTCAAGAGAAAGACAGTACTTTGACAAAGAATTTCTCCTGATATGCATACATATTTAATTAGAGAAAAACAGATCAGAATTAAAACAAAAAGAGGAAATGGTGGTTGTCAAGAAAAACATGCTAAGAAGGGCCTTGTGGGAAAACATACTTGTGAAACCTAACCTGGTTTTTAAGTGATTGATTTTCAAACTGATGTCTTCCAGAATTGTGTCTGAAATAACACCAAGCATGCAGGCAAATGTATCCCTTGGCTTGTATTTCCCTCAAATTTCACACTCCCCCATCTCCACATCCCTCAGCTCAAGAAAGATCTCAGGGAACTGCTTGAAAGAGTCCAGCGTAGCACCATGAACATGCTGAAGGGACTGGAGCATCTCCCGTTGAGGAAAGGCTGAGGGAGTTGAGTCTCTTTAGCTTGGAGAAGGGGACACTGAGGGGTGACCTCATTCATCTCTACAAAGATGTGAAGGGTGAGCATCAGGAGGATGGACCAGGCTCTGCTCAGTGAACAACACTGTTCTCTTGCGGGAGTGGTCCAGTATTCAAGGGCACCAAAGGAAAACAAGGACTGAGGAATTTCTTCCTAGGATGCAAGCCTGAAGAAGCAGTCCATGCACTCAGTCTTATGGTGCAAAACCTTACCTGAGTTAAGTACAACCTCATCTATGCTATTTACTGCCATGCACTGAGGGATGGAGCAGGAACTGCCTTTCCTGGTCTATACTACAAATCCTGTAATTAAAAGCAGGCTATCACTTCTGCATGGCTTCAGACACTGTGATTTGTTAAGACAGAAAACAATAAAACAACTTCATTTTGTCAAGAGAGTTTTGTGATTTGCATGAGACAACAGCACTGTGTCTATGAACACCAAGGAAATGGAGGTGGTTGATAGGATTGCTAGCCCTGCAGGAAGTAGTAAAACTCATACAAGATTCACTCTGCTTGAAAAAGAAACTGTTAAAAAACTTAAAAAGACCATGAAAGCTGACAGGGTGATCATACAGCGTAGCTCAAATACCCCAGGCTTGGTGCTACACTAAGCAGGGCTTGAACTGTTAGTATCTGAAAGCTCTGAAAACTACTGAAAGTAAATCCCCTTCAACAGGAAGAGAGGTCTCAGTCAGATGGTAACCAGGCTCCTGCGCTTGCAATCTAAAACCAAGCTGAAAACCTTGTGCAACACCAAACAGGAAACACCAACGGTATCACACATGAGATTACCATCTCTGCAACTCAACTGCAGTGGAGCTGATGTAGTTTAAATCCATCTAAGGGCTGCAAACAAAAAGGAATGAGCAAAGGCATCAGTATAGCAAAGGCAGAGAACAGATTCATGCAGCAAATGCTATCAG
Organism: Eubucco bourcierii; assembly: GCA_013396675.1. NCBI lineage: Eukaryota > Metazoa > Chordata > Aves > Piciformes > Ramphastidae > Eubucco > Eubucco bourcierii. Next base: position 465,913 of record VWZE01017294.1, on the reverse strand, counting down.
GAACTTGTCTGCTTGATGACCTGGAGAACACTTACGGGCACATTAATCGAATTCAAAGCATTGTTGTTATTCTTTAACTGTTACATATGCAAACAGCAAGGTCAAAAATCCATTAAGCATAATCTTACAAGTCACACAGAAAGATGAAGAGCACACCTTCATCTCCTAGCCCCGCACTACAGCGTGTAAGCCTTGGAGAGAAGAGGAGGCTCAGGGGGGACCTTATTGCTGTCTACAACTACCTGAAGGGTGGTTGTAGCCAGGGGGAGGTTACCTTCTTCTCTCAGGCAAGCAGCACCAGAACAAGAGGACACAGTCTGAAGCTGTGCCAGGGGAAGTTTAGGCTGGAGGTGAGGAGAAGGTTCTTGACTGAGAGAGTCATTGGCTACTGGAATGGGCTGCCCAGGGAGGTGGTGGAGTCACCGTCCCTGGAGGTGTTCAAGGCGGGTTTGGACGTGGCACTTGGTGCCATGGTCTAGTCTTGAGGTCTGTGGTAATGGGTTGGACTTGATGAGCTTTGAGGTCTCTTCCAAACCTGGTGATACTGTGATACTGTGAGTGCCAAGTCCACCAGCACAAGCTGTTGGACTGTCCAGGTGGCCACCAGCAACACTGCAACTTCCTGTTAATGTTTAATGCTTCAGTGATTTCTGAATTAAGAAATCTTTAATGTTCTAGAAAGACCCACTGAGCAGCCCAGTGACTGAGTCACTCAAACCAGAGATTCACCCTTACCCGTGGCAGACTATGTAAAGTGATCCTCCCACTTCAAAGACAGAAAAATAGAAGAGAGTTAGGGAAAAGAGGTGCAAGTGACAGAAGGCCCACCAAAAAAAGCAAAGCTAGAAAGAGGGTGACTGGTTGCCAGACAAAGCAGTTGTGAAAGTAGTGTGACTAAAAAAGAAGCAGCATTAAATCATAAAGGAAAGTTACTGAGGCATCGTCAGCCTGTCCCTGCTCAGAACACAAAATCAATAGGAATCAATGAAACTGAAAGTCTGCACAACTATTCCAGGGAAACATGCACAGTGCCATTGTTAACCTCATCACCAAAACTGCTGAGTTAGCAAGCTGAGGTTTCGCTCCAAGCAGTCCCAGCCAGAAGTGACAGGATTTCAGAGAGTTCCAGGCAAGGAGCATCAACCACATGTTTCAAGACCTGAAGCAAGGGCTCCACCAACTTGTAACCAGAGTCAGACTTGTCTGACAGACAGGTCACACCACACCTTCCAGCACAGCATTTCTTATACCTCCTGCAGCAGCGTGGTGAGAGCAGAGACAATTTGGTGAAGATAAATTGTTCACCAAATTGATTGCAGGTCTGAAACAGACCTAACTAAGCCTCTTTAAATGATTTTACAGCTTGGTGTCAAGAAAATTATTTGACAGTTAGGTGTAAAAAAAAACCTCCAGCTACTCAAATGTCTCTTAAGTGAGGCAGCATGAAAGTTCCTTAACCACCTATTACATCATGGCAAAAAGCCCCTAGCAGACATTTAAATCCATTTTTAAGAAGCAGAATACAAGGAATCATCTATCTCTGCAGAATTCAGCCTAGTTTGTTACTAATTCTAATAGATAGTAAGAAAGCAAATTGAAGTTTTCGAGTGGTAAAGCAGAATGAAAGCCTGGGGACAGCTGCCCTAAGTCATGGATTTGGTTATGAGCATTGTGACCTTTCTCTTCCCTACCTCCCTAACACGGCCCTGTAGCTCTCCTAACACTAACTCTTGAGAGGATGGATCAAAAGCAATTAGACTGCTTCCAGCACTGCATTTTCTCAATGCTGACAAGTGTGGCATTTTCCAAGAAAAAGCTTGCACACAGAATTAACTCTGAAAGCAGTTTCCTACCCATATCACCTATCCTTCTGGGAAATCTGGTATGCAACTTTATCTGCAGCTGAAATTGCATTACATATTTATCTCAGGGATGGGTGTGACATGCCCTAACTCTGCTCAAGATGGAATGAGAAAGCATTACACTAAAATGCTAGGAGCTGCAGGAAGGCTGATACAGCTGCAAAGTATCCTTCCTAGTTCAAAAGAAAGTCACATCTGGCTTTGGGTTAAAATAAAAATGACAAATAGATACAAGCATGTGGGAGAATCCTTTTCCAGTGTTAACCCTGGGCACCAGAGCATCTTCAGGTAGCCATGCCACAAAAACCACTTCTAGCATTTGCCATTCATTGCTCCAGGCCAATTTTCACGTGTGCTGTGGAATGGATTTTGACTCCAGTTGCCTTCTTATCTTGTATGGCATTGCTCAAAATGACTCTAGCAAGACTAAAGGCACACCTCATAATTAAATTTACACTCTACCCAGATGTAAGCACAAACATCTTTCATCTGTCTCTTCTCACAGGTAATTTGAGACAGAACAAGGGGGAATGGCCTCAAGCTGAGACTGGGTAGGTTTAGATATTAGGAAAAGGTTTTTCTCAGAGAGAGTGGTCAGGGACTGGAATAAGCTGCCATGGGAGGTGGTGGAGTCACTGATCCTGGATGTGTTTAAGGGTTGTTTGGATGTGGTGCTTGGGGATATGGTTTAGGGTGAATCTTGCAGAGCAGGATTACAGTTTGGACTTGGTGATCCTGGATGGTTCTGTGATTCAATAAGAGAACCCCAAACTCAGTGATCCTACTTCTGTTTGAGAGAAATTGCAACTAGACCATTTATACAATTAAGCCTCTTAAAAGCTTGTTCCCTTTTTCTTTTTTTTTTCTTTTTTTTTTTTCCCCTCCTGTTTTGGAAATGCAGAGTTAATTCTCTTGTATTACAGCCACAAGCCTGCAGTTAGGACTGAGCTTGGAGGACGTCTTTATTGCTTGCACTTGACAGCAGTTGTATTTTACCTTAGTTTAGCTAAGATGGTAACTTGACCACCACAGGAACTCCTGTGCATGAGGACACTAAGTGAGCACAAGTAGACCACCATCCTTTTCAGTGATGTATTTCAGTACTTCGTTTTTCAGCAGAGAGAAAGAGTTTCACTGTGTTTGTAAAGCACCACAGGACGCCACGGGAGTCTGAGGCCATCCTTCAGATGATGCTGCCTCAGCAGCTCCCTCAGGCACTGTCCTAAACACTGTCTCCTCCTTATCCCACTTGCTCAGTGCTGTTTGGGAGACACAGCTCTGGGTCCTGCTCTCAGCGTGAGGTGGGGTGGCAGGATTATTGAATGGTCCCAGGGGCTTGTTTAAGAGAGGCTGAGAGGAACAAGGGAGTAAGTAAAAGCTTCTCTACTCTATGTCAGGAGGAAGTTACTCAAGCCCAGAGGAGGGGTTAGCAAAGGGCTCTCAGGCTAAGATGAGAAGGCAGGAAGGATGTTTAAGCAGTGACAGGCAGTACATGCTATGGCTGTGGAAAAGAAGTACAGAGGGATATGGAATGCAGGCTTTAAAATACCTCCATGGATGGTGACTTAACCAGCCTGTTCCAATGCCCTCACAACCCTTGCAGTGAAGAAATGTTTCCTAATGTCCAAGCTACACCTCCCCCGATGCAATTTGAGGTTGTTTTCTCTCATCCAGGTAACAAGTGATAGATCAGAGTAGATGATCTCTAAGGTCCCTTCCAGCCTATGCCATTCCATGATTCTAAGATTGTCTCTTACCATCACATGTTCTCAGCATACATGGTATGGAAAAGGATGACTGAAAGGAGAAAAGACACTGACATAAAATGCTCTACTAGAAAAGAATGAAGCAGAAGGGTGAAAAGAAACCTGTAGTGAATCCATCTGTATATTAAGATCAAACAGAGCAGGTAATGCTTTAATATGGATGCACAGGTATTTCACCAAAGGACAGTGCTCAGCACCAAAATTTAACAAGAGTTTTTAGTTTTTCTCAGCTTCAGTACTTCCTGAAGACTCAGGCATAACTTCAAGGCCCATTATTCATTTTCTGCCTACAAGAGCTGTTCCTTTCAGTCCTTGCAGTGATCCCAAAGCGTTCTAAGCAGTTTCAGCTGAGTATCTGTAAAGTGGAAGCCTACAGCCACCGCAGATGGGATGTCATCTTGGTGTGGCTGTGGTTGATTTGCCACAGCCCAGCAAGACCTGAACCACACAAAGGGAACAGTTATGGGAAGAAAATGCAGCAGGAGAGGAACCTTGAGAGACCTTTCCACTGTAATTCTTCCACTTCTGTAAGGTTTTCCATGAGAAGGAAATGCCACTGCCTCCCACTCTTCTTTAGCCTACCAAGTGGAAGAGGGATGGAACAACTGATCACAGGGAACCACAGATCAGTCAGTTGTCAACTAGTCAGAGACAGCACCTCTACAATGAGGTCAATTTAGCAACAGATATGAAAGGTTTTGATGGGTTTCAAGGAATAACATGAATAACAACCCTTGTGGGATGCAACTGCACTTCAGTTTGTGCTGAATCCCTTCCTACAACTGGCACCGCTAATCACTAGCTTGTGTTTGCTCTCTCAAATGCTTCACCCTGCCAGCTTCCTCTCAGTAAGGAAGATGTGGTCACCAAAGTACAAAACCATGAATCGTAGAACCAACCAGGTTGGAAGAGACCTCCAAGCTCATCCAGCCCAACCTAGCACCCAGCCCTAGCCAATCAACCAGACCATGGCACTAAGTGCCCCATCCAGGCTTTGCTTCAACACCTCCAGGGACAGGGACTCCACCACCTCCCTGGGCAGCCCACTCCAATGCCAATCACTCTCTCTGGCAAGAACTTCCTCCTAACATCCAGCCTAGACCTCCCCTGGCACAACTTGAGACTGTGTCACCTCGTTCTGTTGCTGGTTGCCTGGGAGAAGAGCCCAACCCCACCTGGCTACAACCTCCTTTCAGGTAGTTGTAGACAGCAATGAGGTCTGCCCTGAGCCTCCTCTTTCCTTTTTTTGCTGTAATGACAAGTATCTGAGAATATTACCTGTGCTCATGTTTGCTCAGGGTTATCTCAGCAACTTAGGCCTTTCAAGCTACATGTACAGCAAACCATCTAAATATAATATTTCATCCAATCACAGAGAACAGTAATGTAGATTTGACTGGTTTTGGTTTCTGGGGGTTTTTTTGGGGTTTTTTTTTTTTTTTTTAATTACAATCAGAGACCAACAAAAAATAAGTACATCAACTCTCTTCTAGTGCTGCTAGAAAGGGCTAGAAATTCTTCAAAAGTGCATCAAAATCTTGCTGTGAAACAGAAGCAGCCATGGGCCTGCAGTCTGAGCTACCTGAAGATACAGTGAAAGTACCAAAACAGATCAGCTAAGGCCACTGAGTAGCACATTTTCATTTGCTTGCCTGTAGGGACTCGATGGCAGCACATGAAGTGACAGCTCTGTAGAACCTGCCCACTCTCTTGGTGAGCTGCCATCCAGGCAGACACATTATACAGCAAATTATTTTGGCTAAAACTGGGGAATCAAAAGGTAATTTGCAATTTTTATCAGCAAAAGCATCCTGTGAGTACCTGTATGATTTCAGCTGGTAGCTGCTGTCTCTGTGCTAGAAGCAGTTTTGCTCCCATACATCCTCAGTCTGCCTGATAGGTGTAGGTAAAATCACAAGATTTTCACCAGAATTTTTATTACATCAGTTGGATTGTCTGAGGACAACTAAGAACTTCCCTTTGTTAGTGATAGTTGGCCTTGCAGGGTCAGCCTATCACTGAGAGCAGACATAGAGGGAATTCCATTATTTAACATCAGTGCTGCGTGTCCCACTTTTGCATCCTCTGCTTTAGGTGCCAAACAAATACGGAGTGAAAGTGAGAATGGAACTGGACTGAGCAAATGCATCCAGTGCAAAACTTTATGCAACCATGCCTCATTTCTAAACAGAGTATATAGGCACCACATTTTTTTTAAATTATAATGAACCTTCTTTTTCTTCCAAGATTCATAATGCAACTGTTTCCCAGAATATTCCTGAAAACTGTAACCCTAAGTTACTTGAGCCTAAACTCATGGCATGCATGATCAATGCTCAAAAAGAATTGTTGGAGCGGGTCCAGAGGAGGCCACCAAGATGCTGAGAGGGCTGCAGTAGCTCTGTTCTGAGGACAGGCTAAGAGAATTTGGGCTCTTCAGCCTGGAGAAGAGAAGGCTTCCAGGAGACCTTAGAGTAGCCTTCCAGTATCTGAAGGGGGCCTACAGGAAGGCTTGGGGGGGGAACTATTGACAAGGTCTTCCAATGACAAGAAAAGGGGTAATGGGTTTGAACTGGCAGAGGGGAGATTTAGACTGGATGTTAGGAGGAAGTTGTTTGCAGTGAGGGTGGTGAGACACTGGCACAGGTTGCCCAGGGAGGTTGTGGCTGCTCCTTCCCTGGAGGTGTTCAAGGCCAGGTTGGAGAAGGCCTTGAGTGAGCTGTGCTAGTGGGAGGTGTCCCTGCCTATGGCAGGGGCTTGGAACTAGATGATCCTTGAGGTCCCTTCCAACCTTAGCATTCTATGATAAGAAGAAACAGTGCAGCCTGATGGAGCTTCTGGCAGCAAAAATTGTGAGAGCAATCCAACCAGCCACAGATCTAAAAAGTCTTTTTGTGAAAAGAAAGGCTTTGAAACTGGTGACAGACTTTTCCAGCAGTCGTTATCAAACTAGTTTGTGAATTCCTACACTAAAGCTATGAGTCAGATTAAAGTAATTTGTGTTTCTTTTTCATTTACAGCCCAGTGAGCAAGGCTATAAATTAACATTGAGGGGTGGTGAGGTACACATGTTTGTGTATGCTTGTGTAGATGCTCAAAACTCTCCTACAGAGACATAAGAACATGGCACCTTAGCTTCTTTCTTTCGTGGTGCAGCACCCTATCTTCCACACTGGCAGCTCTGCTGTTAGAATCTAGGGTAGCCAGCAAGCAATAGTCTGGATGATAAGGAAAGCTGACTAAAAGGCTTGCTTTTCCAAGAGCAATTTTACTGGATCATGGATCACTCCTAATCATGAAAAAACATATGGTGGAGTTTCTATGACAACTGCATCTGCCCTGGTGATCCTAGGCCCTTTTTAGTCAATGAAGGGAAGGAAAGGCAATTTTATAGAGCATGATTCATGACAGCTGTCTAAAACTGGGCAGCTGACCCAAGTTTTAGTAGTAGCTATCTCTCTCTGCTGACTGTAAAGGTGACTCAAACCTCAGGTGACTAATTAAAGTGCTGATGGCTAAAGCTGGGGGAGAAGGACCCTACCTATAAAGTCTAAGGAATGCTTTGAAACATCTGTATGGATGCAAGTTACCACTGTCACTCAGAACCTCCCAGAAGAAACAAGCTCATGCTTCTGTGTCACTGCAGGCAAAGTCTTATCTTCACTTTTGCCCCACACCAGCACCTGACCATGTGGAGGTCAGATGGACCTACAAGTCAAGCCATACCAAAATGAAAGACTGAAAAGTTGTCTGGGGGAAAACACAGATACAGTTTGCAGAGAGAGCAGGAAAGGACAGGAGCCTTGAGATCTGAATGATACACAGGAAAACCAAGTCCAGCCACGTTCCCTGTAAAGCCACCTCTGAAACATAACCACCCAAGAAAATCCACGTTCCCAGATTTTTGCTACCTAAGAAATCTCAAACCTTAGTACTGAGTTGAGCTGTCATGCAGCAGGTTCCTCTGTTCACATTGTTGCCCTCCCAAATCTCTTTGCCCCTGAAGATTTATAAAACACAAACAGATCAAGTTTGCAGCCTGATTCACAGGTGCATGAGTTACAGTAGACACTCCTCAAGTACTGCAAGAATCAGAGGTCTGATCTGGGAAAACCAAACTTAGCTGGAATAAATACATTTGATGACAAAATAAGCCAGCACTTCAAATGCTCTGTACCCTTCTTGAAAATACTGAACATCAAAGAATCACAAATTCCAGCACAAACCATTAAAACACAATTCACTCAAATTACTTTAAGCCTTCATATTCATATTTGCTTCCAAACACCAGAAGAGTCTCTAGTACCCACAGGAGGTATTTAAAGAAGAAAGACAAGACACAGAGAATGACTTGAAGTACCCTGTCAGAGACAGGACAATTTTCCAGCTATGTGTGTTCCCAGATAGATCAGATTCCCTGAGAATATAAACTAAGGATCACTCAGCTGTCTGTAATGCTCCATTGCTTAAACCTTCCACAGACATTTGTAATCTGTATTTTAAACCTCCATTTTTAAGCAGTGCTTGCACAAAGAATGAAATACAATTAAATGTAATGGTCTCCTTAAAAAGCCCACGGGAGAAAATGAAACTGAACAGCTTCTGCAAAAAGTTAAACATTCTGTTTTAAACATAAAAGTTTTAACCTACAGTCTTATAACTTACAAAATTTCCAGAAAAAGAACTTTGTAAAGTTAGTGAAGATAACTGAATAGGAGCCCACACAGGTGAAACAGGTCATCTAGTAAAAGCCTTTGAAGCACCTATTTGCCTCTAACCAAGCAGATCAAAGTACCACAGAAATTTAGGGGTTGGAAGTGACCTCAAGAGATCATTGAGTCCCCTCCCCCCCTGACAGAGAAGGATCATCTAGAATAGGTCACACAGGAATGCATCCAGGTGGGTTTGGAATGTCTCTAGAGAAGGAGACTCTACAACCTCTCTGGGCAGCCTGTTCCAGTGCTCCAGCACCCTCACCTTAAAGTTTCTTCTCACGTTGAGGCATTTCAGCATGTACTGAATGTACGTAATCAAGATGTCCTAAATACAGGTGTACTGAATCAAGTCCTGAAGACTATATTTACACTTCTATTGTGCAGCACAGTAATTAACAGTGATGTCAACAGAGTCATATGTGAAATAAGTATTTTTCTAGAAGTAAGTCAGGAACAGATGACAAAACGTGCATGTCTTGCAATTTACTAAGAGGAACTAGAACCAAAGAGGAGAAATGACTGCCAAAGTCCTACAAACAGAAGTTTTGAGGGGTAGAGTCAAGCTGGAGCCAAGCAAACCACAGAATCAGAGTAATTTGGGGTAGGAAGGGACCTCAAAAAGTCAAGCTGTCTGTCCCAGTTTGGTGGCAGGCTGCACCATACACTGCACAGAACATTCTATGGGATACATCTTCCCAGCGTGACAATGAATGGATTTCATAACTTCATTTTTTGTTTACAAGGGGTTGAAAAACTACCCTAAGCTTCTGGAGGCTGTGTAAGTTACTTTTCTATGGTGTTCAGATGCAGGTTTCATGCAGGATGGGCCTTCTCTAAGTCAGGAGGCACGTCTGTTCTTTCCCTAAACCACACGGCCAAACACCCCGCCAGCAGAGAGCCAGGAATTGTGCTCCTTCTAAGTCTGTACTGACTGTTCTGCCATAACCACACCACCCTCTTACGTGCTTAGGTTAAGACTGATAGATTAGCACATTCACATGGTGTATTTTTGGGGTGCTTGTGCCAGGTCACTTGGATAGCAGTTTCCTTGCCTGCCTTCACTTTGCCAACGTAGCCACCTTCTAAAGCAGTGCAGTGTCCCCCGTGGGATCCCACCTCCTCGGCAGGCTGCTGGGGAGCTTCTGCAATCCTGCTCTGCAAAATACCAACCTGCCACTCGACCTTCAGCGTGAAGGTCTGAGTCATTTCAGCCAACACCGGCCCCCAGCAGTGAATGGCACCGTGCCGTCTGGGCACACCGAGTCCCAAGCGGAGAGGCCGTGTGCGGCTCCCAGGGCGGCGATGCGTCGCCTGCCGGGCTCCACTCGCGGTGCCCACTCCGGACTGCCGCCCTCCAAAGGCCGTGCCCAGAGCAGGGTTCGCCGCAGCTCCTCACGCCGAGCACCGGTATTGCCGGCATTTCCCACCGCAGCAAGCGGGACTCCCCACGTCCCCACCACGCCTGCTCACGCTTCCCGCGACGCCCGCACCTCCGTCCTCCCCACCCCGTCGGGGTCCCACGCTGGTGCTGGGAGGCCTTGGAGCTCCGACAGTCCTTCACCGCCCTGCTTACCTTGGCGGGCAGGCGGGGGCCTCCGCCGGCTCCTGGAAGCTACTCGACCTACCCCTCCTCCGCCGCTGGGGAACTGGGGCCGCCCCGTGGGCTGCCGAGCGCCCTGGGGCGGCCACCGCCGCGGGAGCCGCCCCGAGGCAGGCAGCGCCGCCCTCCGCCCTCGGACCGCGGCGTGGGTTGCTGTCCAGGCTCTGCGGGGCTGCTGTCCTCGGACTGTGGGAGCCCTTCTGCGGGGCAGGAGGAGGCGGCTCGCTTCCTGCGACGGCTTCCCCTCGTGGGGACTCGTGTTCGCGGGCTGTGCAGAGCCGGGGCGTCCCCTCCGCGCTGCAGAGAGCCTTCATCCTCCCCGAGGCTTTAGGGGCTGCCAACAAAACGAAGCCTGAGACTCATCCCGTGAAGGCTGACGAGGCTGGAGGAGAGGTCGTGGCCGGGAGAGAGTCCCTGGCAGGCCTAGGCAGCCCAGCCTAGTCTCCTGGGCTCCACTCCTGGGTCACCTCAGCTGGGTGGGTGGCGTTCAGCTGGGCAGCGCTGTCAGGTGCTCCGAGTTTCGGGCAGAAATGTGTTTCTAAGCTCTCTCCCGTTCAGTGTCTTTTAAATGTCCTGTTCAGATGTCTTTTAAATAATGCTGCCACGAGGCAGCGAATGGCTTTCGTGGCACTTTATTGCTGTTTCACACCATTGCAAAATGCTGCTTCAAAGTGTATTTTGATTTTATTCATGGAGTAGAAAGAATTTTACAACAGGTTAAATTCCATTAAAAGTGAGGGGGAAATTATTTACAGAGGTTTCCATCTGAAGCTACAAAAGCAACTGTCAGAAATTCAACGTGGCCTTGGCAGAGTTAATGTTGTCAAGTAAAAAAGTCTCAAGTGCTGCAGGCACCATGCAAATAAAGCCTTCTCTTGATATAAAATCTTATTTCAATTGACCATAACTTTGCCAAACCAATGCATTTTCTTTTTCTTTCATATTTAAGGCACTGGCAGACAGTGAAATGTATTGAGCGAAGGTGAAAATTGTCACTGCCTCATATTTTAGGTCAGTTTAGAAAAGGAATCAGGTAGTTTAGCTTAGTCTTATGTTTAGAGGCAATTTAGAGCAAAACTCCAGGTTCTCCTCCAAAGCAGATGAGAAATCTCTTGTTCCCTTCTTCCAGCACTGCTGGAGATAAAATAATTATGGCAGAAGGATGGTAGCATTTAAAATTACCATCATGTTTTGCACAGTAAATATGTTTCAATGCTTTAAGGGGTATTTGCTTTGATAAATTCCAGCTGAGACAGCTCAGCCATATTTAAGAATGCATTTAGGGAACAGTACATTGTTTTGCTTATGTTACTTAAAACCAAAAAAAAAACCCAACAAATTATTTCACTAAGAAGCTGGCTAAAATGTCCCAGAGACTTTGAGGTCATGCATATGAAAATACATAAATATGGCAAACATATCTGGAAAATACATAGATATGGCAAACTTCTTAGCATTTTAAAAATCAGGCACAAGATTAATACACAGGTTCAGCAGCTTGGGAGTCTGACATTCTGTGGATGCTGCTTAGTGTCTTTGCCAACTTCCTTTAGAGTTGCTCCTTTTGGTTTTGGGGATCATTGCAAGGCTAAGGAAAGAGGTGAGATATATATATATATATATATATATATATATATATACAGAGAGAGAGAGAGAGAGAGAGAGAGAGAAACACAAAACCCAAAATTTAAATCATCAGCTTGCAGTGAACACTCTGCATGCCCAAAGAGACTATTTGGTGGTGCATTTTGGATTCTCAAGAGTGGTTTTTCACTTCTGTGTGTGACCTACCAGCAAGGTGGCCGCACCCTGATTACAGTAGTGGTTTCACACTTATTTTGCTGTTGTTGAAATCCATTACCAAGCTGTTTGTTATGATAATGGAAAAAACATCTATTCTCCTTGTAGAGAGGAGCCTTGGTCTTTCTCTAGATTTCTTTCTGCTGTCCTCTCCAAGTACCCTGAAGGGAACACTAAGAAGGTCTAGTGGCAGTATTTTCCAGCTCTCCTAGCACCTGGCTGTCGCAGATAGGCATCATCCTTTCAAAGAGGTACAGTGGACATCAGAACAGCACAACTTCAGAAAGCAAGGAGGAAAATCATAGAAATCCCAGAAAAATCTTAAATGCTATCAGAGAAGTTTTTGAACTGCATTCAGGAGCATGAGCATTGTGCTCCAGTGGGATGGGTGGAGGCTGTCATGTAATCATAAGGAAGAAATGTGGTGATGGAAAAGCTGCAGCAGATACGGACTTGATTAGCAGTGTGTGCCCTGATGTTAGAGACAGGCAAAGTTTATGGTAAGAGGAGGTGGAAATACGAAATGCTTCCTAATTTCCTCTCTCAGCAAAAATGAACGTGCAGCATTGTGACTCCCCTGACTTTCAGCCCTCCATTCTGCTTTTCTCCAAAAGCTTTTCATGTTCTACTGGAAAGAAGAGATGTGTGCTCCACCCACATTAGATTTGTGTGTTTCACAGCAGCTGCATGACTCAAGGTCTAAGACATGCAATTACAAATCGTTCTTTTCCTTTTCTTATCATGAGGGAGCAGATCACAGGATAGATATGTTGTCATCCAACCTCAGCTGAAGGAGAGAGGGAGCTTTAGTAACCTCCACAGTCCTTGTGGGCTGCATTTCCTTGTGATGTAGGTATCAATTCCCTTCTGCACATCTATCCTTACAGCCTTTTGTTGGCATCTTTCAGCAACTCAGAATGGCAACACAGGAGAGCTTGGTTCTCAGAGTGGAAAACCAAGAGCAAAAAAAAAAACCTCGACCTGGATGAAAAGCTGAAGAAGTCCCAAGTCCATCTGAAATGTCAGTCATGAAGCTAGGAAGTTTGTATTTTTTACCTGCAGGAAATCAGGACAGAAGTACTTTTGCAGTTTGTAATCTGAGTTTAGTTAATAGAGGTCTGCCCGCCGTGAAGATTTTATCATGGATTTGTACCTCTTGTTTTGCTTTGCTCTGTGTATGGTAGGACCACAGGCTAGCCAGTGGCATTTCCACATGTAGAATATGTTCAGGTAACAATTTGCACGTCCAGACTTTAGACTATTAAAATTTCAAAGGCCTTGATTTGAAGCCAGGGGTGCCTGAGGGAGCCTTTTTTCCTGGATTCAATGAGTTTTAGATCAGAGCCTAAATTTCCATCTCTCATAACTATCACTCTGTGTACATCCATATTTCTCATGGCTCTTTATGAACAGCAAATATATGTCCCTTTCTGTTCTTCAGAAACATCTGTTGAAGGCAGCCCACTTCTTCACTGTGAGAAGTGAGCATCTGACACAAATTGCAGCTGAGGCAGGAAGAGCCTGACTACCATATCTTGTTTATTAGCTTTATTAATCTTATGATGAAATGAAATTGTCTCCACCCATAAAAGGAAACCTGTAGATGTTGGGAAATGAAATATTGAAATCTCATCTAACTTATTGAGAATGCTGCTTGCTATTAACTAGAGAATTGTAACCTGAGGGTCTTTATTTGAAAATGTCAGCATTTATTACTAGCATGGTTTCTTTAGCTTTACAAGAGAGGCTTTCAGCTGTCGCTCAGAGCTATGTGTACAGAAGTTAGCTTAATGAGAAACACAATTTAAAACTGGACATTTGATTTAGTTAATGTGTCAGATTTCACATGTAGACAACTAAGGATGGTATGAGCAAAATTTGGAAGCTTCTCACTGAAGTGAATGTATACAAAATTTGAAGACAAATGCATTTTGTTGCTGGACTGCAACAAAATGTTTCTGAGCTAAGAAGTCAAGATGAGACTCTCTTTCCAGTGACATCACCCCACCTATGACCACATGTGTCACTTGTACTCAAGACTGGCATCAGATGTGATTCACAAGAAAATAAGACAATGAATGATTTACTAAGATTGATGTAGTGATCTAACAGAGTTTTCCAGATGATGTTCACAGATTCACAGATTACATTAGGTTGGAAGGGAACCTCAAAGTTCATCTTGTTCAACCCCACTGCAGTCAGCAGGGACACCTCCAACTAGATCAGGTTTCCCAGGGCCACATCAAGTTTGATCTGGAATGTCTTCAGGGATGGGGCCTGAACCACTATTCCACTATTTCACCACTCTCATTGTAAAGAATTCCTTCCTGATGCCCAACCTAAATCTCCCCTGCTCCAGTTTAAAACCACTGTCCCTCATCCTGTCACCACAGACCCTTCTAAATAGTTCCTCCCCAGCCTTCCTGTAGGTCCCCTTCAGATATTCAAATGGAGCTCTAAGATCTCCCCAGAGCTTTCTCTTCCCTCAGCCAAGCAGCTCCAGTTCTTTCAGCCTGTCTTTGTGCTGACAATACAGTTTTCCATAACATACAAGTTGAATATGAGCTCTATTTGTGTTTGATAGAACCAATATAATAAGCAGAAGAGGAACCTGACAAAGTGTTGTGCTTCCTTTGGTAGCATGTTTTTATTTTTAATAGGAGGAATTGAATTCTTACTTCCTCTTCCATCGAAGAGCTCAAGTTCCTACACTGCACAGCTGCAATGTACAGCTATTATTTTTAGAACATTATTAAAATATTTATAAAATGCTGTCATATTTTCCTCATATGATAGCCTGACTGTCCAATTGTCAACAAATATTTGTACTCTGGCATAGTAACACGACCATTTGCTGACCACAACGAAGCTTTCTATGAGAATGAGGGGGGAAAAAAAAAGAAGTTAAAGGATCTTACAGGAAGGCTGGAGAGGGACTAGCATAAGAGTGTCTAGCAACAGGACAAGGGGGTTTTAAGCTGAGGGAGAGCAGGTTTAGACTGGATCTTAGGAAGAAGTTCTTCACTACAAGGGTGGTGAGACTCTGCAATAAGCTGCCCAGAGTGTCCGTGGCTGCCTCCTCCCTGGGGGTGTTCAAGGCCAGGTTGGATGAGGCTCTGAGCAGGCAAGAATAGTTGAGAGGTGTCCCTGCCCATGGTGGCAAGGTTGCAGTAGATGATCTCTAAGGTCCCTTCCAACCTAAGCCATTCTAGGATGAAAAAGGCTGAAGCATTTCAACCAGAATCATGCTTTGTTTCGCTAGTCTTCCGTGTCGCCATGTTGCCTACAGGAAGGCTGGGGAGGGACTAGTGACAAGGTCTTGCAGTGACAGGATATATATAGTGACAGTATAAGCTAAATGAGGGATTGGAAGACTTGAGCTGCAGGCTGCTAAAGGCACCTAAGTGTCAAAATAGCAAGTGTCACCTCAAATTGTATTTGGGTCCAGTTAGCTACGTGGCCATGCCCAAGTGCCTAGGACACTGCACCTTCACTGTCTAGGAATCAAACCCTTATGGGTGAAGAAGGGGAAGGGAGAACTTCTCTAGATCTCAGATGTGTTCTGAAAATACCTGCATTGGGCTGTGACCTACTCACAAACTCTGGCCAGGTTTGTGACCTCACTTTAGGGCTGTATCAGTGATACAACCACAGCACAGAAACTCTGAAAATGCTTTGCAAACACAGGATGTAAGTGAAACTAGGCTAGCATATGAGAAGAAAGACACAGATATTCAGCCTGCTCAACGGCCTTTTTCTTTACAGAAACAACATTTTTTTGCCAGGTTAATATTATTTCTAGAAACAGAGGCCAAAACAAACACTCTCCTTGGACTATCTGATGAAAATCTATCTTGAGTAGAATAAACTCAGCTGGGTCTCGATCAATCAGTGTTTGAAACATTTCCAGTTTGACTGTTAATGTGGGGTTTTTTTGCCAAAATCTTAGGCTTTAAATTTATTTTAGAACTATATTGTGGAGGAGAAGTCTTTGTAATTGATCCTGACCTATTTTTAGGATTACCAAAAATAAGATCTTGGGTCTTGATGGTGGGCAAATAGCCATTCTGGGGAGAAAAAAAAATAAAAATCCATAAACATCTCACAGCTTGGAGCAAAGATCAATGTAAACTGTTTACAAAGGGTATTTGAGAGACCACCAGACACTGGAGCATTTTTTGAGATGAACCTTGTGAGTTACTGTGCAGAATTCTGCACTAGGAACCAAGGAAGCTGATTTGATATCTTCTTATACAGCGAGAGTGCAGCTCACCTCTTAAGCAGAGAACTGGGTTCTACTTGGCAGAAAGGCACTGGGATGTTTATTGCAAGAGGTTTTTTAACATGTTGGAAAACACACAGATCATCTGATTGATATCTGTAGGAAGGCTCTGTCATGGTTTGGGAGCTCCCCCCTGCTTTGTAAAATCCCCCAGACTAGACTCAGCTGGCTGCAAGTTAAGGACTGAAGCTCTATTTACAGCTCAGCACAATGTACAAGCAGAGATATACACAATAGACAGGAATAGTCACAGACATATACCACTTAAAGGTAATACAGAAACACAATCCCCCTCCCAGAAATCAGAGTCCCCAGGAGGGGCTCCCAACCACCCTTCCACCTTCTCCCCACCCCTGTACCTTACTCCAAGGTTTGCCTTATGCACAAGTTGAGTTTGGAGGATTGGCCAGGGGAGTTAGAAGCAAAGTGGTTAGTTAGGTTGCTCAACAGAGAGGAGAAGACACACTTGCTCCCAGAGAGACCAGGAGGGTCTGTGTTATCTATGTTTGTGTCCTTGTTCTTATACTTCTCAGCAAGCCTATGAGTGAAGCAGACATCACCAGTGTTTGCTTTTCACAGCCTAAAATATCATTCTTTTCATATAAATATTCAAATTGGCCTAAACCAGCACAAGCTCCTTCACATGGGGTACATGAGGAGCAGGTCTACAGTGTTCAGTAGCTTAAACAGTCTTATTTTAATTGTCTTTCCAAGAATAACCTCTCATTCTTTCAAATTCTGAGCTTGCATAGAGAAATGTGGAGAGATCTACATTTTCATCTGCTCCAATGCTTCCTGGCTCTGCAGAAGCCATTCATGGCAATACCTTTCCCTGGGCACATCAAAAAAATCTTTTTTTTTTTTCCTTTTATGAAAAACCTCAATTACAGGATCACAGAATGTTAGGGGTTGGAAGGGACTTCTGGAGATCACCAAATCCAACCCCCAACTGTTCTTGATGAGCAAAGATAATGAACTTGAAACCTATAAATGCACTGTGGTATCATCTCTGTGCTGTTTCTCCCTTTGTTAGGTTGGAAAACTAGAGATTCTTGTGGATTAAAAGAAGAAAGGGGGAAAAGTGACTGTAGCAATCATTACAACTGGAGTTTTCTTCCTATTTTCACCATGAAGGCAAAAGACACTAAGATGCATTTCCATCTTTCTTGTAACTGCAGCCTGGGGTTTTTTTGTCTGTTTGGTTGGTTTTTGGTGTTTGGTTTTTGGTTTGTTTGTTTTTTTTTTTTTTTAGTTAATTACAGTGCTTTAAATTGTGTGGATAGAAATTACTTGGGATCTTGCTGTCTTCTTCCTTTGTCCTCTTTGGCAGCCTTGAGACTGAATGGTGAAGTTTTGCAGCATTAGTGAAATACAGACAACATGCAAGAGTTTGTCATTTTGAGTTCTAGGTTCAAAGCCCCATTTTTAGCAGTGATTGTACACTTTGCCTCAAAGTAGAAACACTGTCAGGTTTGTATCTGATGTGTCTCCAGCCTGATGTGCTCACTGGAAAATTTCACAGCTAACAGATTTAATTTCCTTATTGTTGGCCAGGGCTGGACTTAGTCATTGTTTCTGACAATTAGATAGAAATTGATACGAGGGAATGTTGCCAAAAGCTTTTCCAAAATAATTTCAAACACAGTTGCTGCCTTTTAATTTTTTTTAAAATTATTTTTTACAAAATCCAGCAACTAAAGTATTAAGCCTTGTGAAAATGATAAGGTCTTGCAATACTTAACTCTAGAGCTGCTCAAGAGAAAAATTCCCTCATCGGTGGTGTGCTATTCCCATCACCATGATACAGGGACACTGCAGAACAAGACTCCTTCTTGTGGTAGATTAATCAGAATTCCTGGGCAGCCTGGTGATCTGTTTTTAACTAAAACCCTTCAAAGCAGAATGCAAAAATCTCGGTCCAAGAGATTCTGTCTATCCAAGCACAGATGCACTGAGAAGGGTTCCGTGCTGCACTACTCCCTCTGCATTGTACAAGTCTCCTGATTAATCAGGAGAATTCCTGGGCAGCCTGGTGATCTGCTTTTAACTAAAACCCTTCAAAGCAGAATGCAAAAATCTCAGTCCAAGAGATTCTCTCTATCCAAGTATGGATGCACTAAGAAGGGTTCTGTGCTGCACTACTACTGCTCACACGTGGCATTACTGAAGGAGTGCAGTCAGCAATTGGGAGAACAGGAGGAGACTCAAAGATTGTCACTTCAGGAGGCTGAGACTTGTCCTACCAAACTACAAGTGCTGATCACTTCTTGTAGCCAAGACTGAGATGTTTCTGTCATTGTGTCATCCAGCCATGAATGCACTTCTTTGGAAAGGCCATTCTGCTGGCATGTTTTCTGTCAAAAATTGCTGGTTCATTGAGAATGAAGCATTTCACAAAAGCTTATCTCAGCAAGCCTTATAATGAAATACAGATAATTTTGGATACTCCTCTGCTAGGTGGGTCAGTTGCCAATTTTCCATTCAGTCAGATCTACCCATGTAGGGTGACCTCTTGCTTGTCTGATGGATCTAGGGATTCAGGACTCCTTTTCAGAAATGCTGTGTACCTTGGTTTTTCCAGATGAAGTCGTTCCAGGAATGTCTATTTCTTAGGAAATGTTTCTATAGTTTTCATTCTGTATTTGGACAAATGAAGATGTCAAAGTGGTGAGATTTCTCAGAAAAAAATGTCAGTGCTGACCTGTGGCCTCTTCAATACCATAAGCAACTTCTAAGTATTTGGAGCGTGCTCCAACTGTAAAATCCTAGAACAGACAGAGTCTGAGAGCCTGAAGGCTTATCCACAGAACAGATGTGGCTCACTTGGGGCGGGGAGGGGGCAGTTGCAACACAGAGCAGATCTGCAGAGCTCTGTGCAGCCCTGTGGGCCAGTGCAGAGCGAATTAGCACAGAGATATGCAACAGCATGATGCTGTGCAGAGAAGCTACACTGAGTTGTGGAGTGGTGTCCCTCAGAGGTCAGTGCTGGCACCAGTGCTGTTTAATATCTTTGTCAGTGCCATGGACAGAGGAATCAGTGCAGCCTCAGCAAGTGTGCAGATGGCACCAAGCTGTGTGGCACAGTCACTTGCTGGAGGGCAGGGATCCATCCAGAGGGACCTGGACAGGCTGCAGAGGTGTGCCCAGGCCAACCTCATGAAATTCAACAAGGCTAAGTGAAAGGTCCTGCACCTGGGTAGGCACAATCCCAAGCACAACTCCAGGCTGGGTGGGGAATGGCTGAGAGCAGCCCTGAGGAACAGGCCCTGGGGTCTGGGGTGATGAAAAGCTCAACATGAGGCTGCAGTGTGAGTGCAGCCCAGACAGCAACTGTGTGCTGGGCTGCAGCAAGAGCANGGAGAAGAGAAGGCTTCCAGGAGACTTTAGAGCAGCCTTCCAGTATCTGAAGGGGGCCTACAAGAAGGCTGGGGAGGGACTATTGACAAGGTCTTGTAATGACAGGACAAGGGGCAATGGGTTTGAACTGGCAGAGGGAAGATTTAGACTGGATGTCAGGAGGAAGTTTTTTGCAGTGAGGGTGGTGAGACACTGGCACAGGTTGCCCAGGGAGGTTGTGGCTGTTCCCTCCCTGGAGGTGTTCAAGGCCAGGTTGGAGGAGGCCTTGAGTGACCTGTACTAGTGGGAGGTGTCCCTGCCTGTGGCAGGGGGCTGGAACTAGACGATCCTTGAGGTCCCTTCCAACCTTACCATTCTATGATTCTATGAAACACTTCAGTGGTGTCAGTAACCTCCTGAAGCTATGGTGTGTGCATTCATGACTACCCTGTGAAAAGGATCAAGTTTTCTCCCCCTCCCAAGCTAGAGGAAAACATTTGTATTTTGTGCATTTGCACTGTTTTAACCAAAGGAGTATGACCTACAAAAACTAAACTTGTACTTTCAGCCTTATTTGGTGTGCTTTTTAAGTCAACTTGTAAACATTTCTTTTAGGTGATTCCTTATAAATGTTTCTATAATCAGGTCGTTCTGAAACTTAGGAGATTGCTCTTGTTTGTAGCTACACTGCAGAATTGTTGCTGTTGCTTCTGTGCAAGTGGGGTTGGCAGTATGAGTCATTGAGATCTGTGATGTTGATCTTCTCACACAGGATATACCAAGGCAACAACTTCTTGTGTGCAACTTAGCTAAGTACAGCTACAAGAATAGGCTGAGGGAGCTGGGGTTGTTCAGCCTGGAGAAAAGAAAGGCCCAGGGAGACCTAATAGCAGCTTGCCAGTACCTGAAGGGGGCTACAAAAGGCTGCAGAGGGGTAGTTTGCAAAGGACTGCAGTGATAGGACACGGGGAAATGGTTTGAAACAAAAGAAGAGCATATTTAGGCTGGATGTTAGGGTTGCCCAGGGAGGTAGTTGGGGCCCCAACCCTGGAGATGGAGTCAAGGTTAGGCTCGACAGGGCTCTGAGGACCTAGTGGAGGATGTCCCTGCTGAGTGCAGGGGGGCTGGACAAGATAACATTTGCAAATCCTTTGCAACCCAAATCATTCTATGAATCTATGATTCTATGTATGTTATTTCCCATTGTTTGCATGAAAACCTAGCATCTCTGTAGGGGCACTGTTTTATTACTGACATTATTCAGTGGGATTTCTTGCATCTGCTCCCTTTGGGAAGCCCTGAGTTTACATTTATTTCTAGATGAAAAGCTGTTAACCTGTAAAGAAATGGAAGTCTAGACATGTAAGAGAGGCTGGCAGTCTCCTAGGGTTTGATGCTATTTCTTCATGAAGGGCATAGCAGAGAGAAGGAAAGGCCCAGTGACATGGCTCTTGCCTCTGTCTAGTTGTTCAGTCCCCCCAAGGTATAGTTACAGGCAAATTAGTCATTACAGATATCATTGCATGCCATTCTGCATGACATGAAACCATTACAGGAAAGAAGGAATCGAAGTCGGAGGTCTGTCCACTCTGTATCAGCAACTGGAGGTGATGCCTCTTTTAGGAGAAATTTGTCAATCCCTAAGCACGGAGCCAGGAGGGGACCTGGAGGGGTCGAGTCTGGCGGGAGGGAGCGGGGCCCTGCTGCCCCCTGCTGGCTGCCGTCTCACCCCGGGGGGGCGGTCTCAGACCCCTGCCAGGTCCCCGAGGGGCCCTGGCAGGCATTGAGGAGATGCAGTTGCAGTATATAAACACCTCGGTTTCGGCAGAAGCATTGCTGTTATTGGTGCTGTGACCGAGAACATGGCGTGTTCTTGAGTCAGGAGATGACATCAGTGGAGTTTCATTAACTATTAGCCTGCGACTCTGGCTGTCCTGGGAATTATCCACAGCTCTATAGTTCTATATGATCCAAAGGTGAGCTTGCATCTTGGAAGCTTTATGTGCACTGGTGTGGACCCTCAAAATAATACAGTTGGGATAGCAGGATGTTGAGTGCAAAAGCCATCAAGAAACCTGAGAAAACAGAGAGGTGTTGATTCAGGAAAAGGAATTAGCTCTTGCAGAGCTCTATACTATCACAGCTGGGCTGTGGATTCCCAAGAGGGACAGATTCTGCAGATACATCCCCATTTATTCCATGCCTTTTTTGTGATAGACACATTGGAAACCATAGGAACACCTAGGATCTCTCAGGAGTGGTTGACCCAGTAGTCTTACTTCACTTGATGGTCAAGGCAGAGAGCTTAAGAACTGTTGGGCATCTCATGTAGAATTTGGTCTGGCAGGGCTTCCAGGTTTCCCTGTCCTGGGCAGGAGCCTTGCAACCTTGACACATGACCAGCCTTGCAGGATTCAGCCAGGGGTATCACCACACTGCATCTGGAGCTGCTGCAGCACATTTTTTCAGCTTTGTGCAAAAGAAATGGGCAGGCAGTTGGAAGTGATTTGATGTGCTTTTCCTGTAGCAAAAGAAACAATAAATGGATTAAAAATCGGAGATTTCCAACAAGTTTCAAATAGAATCTGTAACAGAAAGAGCGCAATGTGCTGTTTCTGCTCTTTCCCGTTACAAGTAATAGCAAAGGGACTGTGTAGAACTTTGCAAAGATACTCTCAAGGAGTTTACATGTGCATGAGCCTGTGAATGGAAGGAAGCTGAAGATAATGAATCAATAAATAGTATTTTCTGTAACCGTTCTTCTGTCCACGGCTGTTGTATCCTTGCTGGCCAGCTTCCAAGACAAAATGCACATGGCAGTTAGTGCTGAAGTGGACACATATTGGTGTCACTTTCCCCCAGGAGCATGTGGAAGAGATTAGATAAGAGAGGTGGCTCCTGCTGCGGGGAGTTCTTCACGCTTCGGAGCACTTGAAAGGTATGCTGCTTTCACACGCACAGCTGCCAGCGCTGCCAGAAGGGTCCAGGGGGGCTGCTGTACCAAAAACCGCACTTCATTAAAAAAGCACGGCTGGCTTTAGGGGCACCATGGCTCCCCGCTGCGCTTTAGGTAGCCCCTGAAAAAACGCCCGCTGCCCACCGTGGTTGCCCTTGGTACACCAACGGTTCCTTGGTTCCTGACGATCAGAGTGTGAGGACCAAGAAACCCAAACTACCAGTAGCTTTTCGCATCCAAGTGAAATTTTCTTTACTGAAGGCTGCGTCGCGTGTCTATTTTATTTATGTTCCCCTGCAGACTTTTAGGGTTGTTTTGTTTTTGCTGGACGAAATCAAATCACTTGAATGAAAGGTAGCTTGTTGAGGCGTGTACACACCTCTGGCCGGCTCGCTGGAATAACACCGCGAAGAAATGCCGGCGGCTCCCGCGGGACAGCAGGGGTTCGGCCGGTGGCAGGAGCCGCTGGGCAGCCCCTGCCTCCGCCCCGGACAGCCGGGAGGGGCTGGAAGAAGCGAAGGAGTTAAAGGGAGGCGCTTGGGAAATCCGATGCTAACGAAGCCCTCGGAATGTAGCACATTTCCATTCCCCTCCATCTTTCGGAGGAGGTCAGTCCCTTCTGCGGGCGGCCGCTTCCAGGAGCCCAACCCCGAGGCCACACTTGTTCCAGGCGCTGTCCCGCACCTTCCCACAGGTTACACCGGGAGATGCCGGGGAGGGACGGAGCGGGAGGGGCGGTGGTATATAAACTTTCTCCTGGATTTGGGATGCTCTGGCGAGACCTGCAAAGCCGAGGGGTTAGGGGCTGGTCTGTGGCTGGGGCGGAGGGAGCGGCGGGCTCGGGCTGCTCCCCTGATCCTCCGCGGCCTCTCTTGTCTTGCAGGCGCGGCAGGAGATGCCGGGGAGACGGCTGTGGTGGGCACGCTTCTGGCTCGGCCTCTGCCTCTCGCTGCTGGGCGCGGAGAGCGGCACCACCGAGCCCTGCCGCGGTGCCCCCTGCGCCGGCGGCGAGACTCCCGCACCGCCATGCCGCGGGCTCCGCTGCGGCGGCAGGGCCGGCCGGCCGGCACGCTCCTTCCCTCACACCGCCTCGCCGCTGCGGCCGCCGCAGGGCAAGGCACCACCCGCCGCCCCGCCGCCGCCCCGCCCGCCGGCCGGCAGTGCCCCGTACTCCGGTGCCAGGCGCGCCCCGCCGGAACCTTGCTCCGGCGGAGACTGCGCAGTCAACGGCACCCGCCGCGAGTGCCAGGCCCTGGAGTGCCGTCTGCCGCCCCGTCTGCGCCCGCGGACCCGCGGCTCCCGCCGCGCCCCCCCCC
>VWZE01017294.1:414809-442228 GCA_013396675.1 Eubucco bourcierii | reverse complement strand
CTGCGCGCCTCCGAGAGAGCCGCGCAGTTCGCGGGGGACGACTTCGCCTACGCCGCCTCCGAGTTGGGCGGCAGCGCCCTGGGCTTGCAGCTCACCTGCGACGTCAAGCCAGGTGCGGGCCGCCCCGGAGAGGCCGGGAGGGAGGGAGCGGGCTCTGCCGAGGGTCGCGGCGGCTCAGCCGGAGCTCGCCCAGAGCTTCAGTCTCTGGGTTGCCAGGTCTCGTCGTGGCCGGCTGGACCCCGCTGAGCCGAGGGGCTTGAGCGCCTCTGGGAGCCCGGACGCAAGGGTCCTCCAGACCTCCGCGTTCTGAGAGCGCTGGGACGCGAGGCTGTCACTGATCCTTTTGAGGTGTAGGGAGCTGCTGCCCCGGCTGCCCACTCTTCCCCTTCATCCCCTCACTGCACACACCTGTGTACAAAGGAGACCTGCAGAGGGTGAAAAAGGGCAAAACCTTTTTTAGTGCTTCTTTAGAAACGAGTGCAAGAATTCTACCTCTCTTCACACTCTGGAGTTTCTGGAGTTTTGAGTTTACAGCAACATTGTATAACACTTCAGTGGGACGTGTGAGGTTCCACACCCAGGAGGAACAGACTTGTCCCATCGTGCCCTTGGTGGGACACATGCTGCTGCTGACATCTTGCTGTAATAGCCAGCAAAAGAACCCAGAACGCCAAGAAATTGCAGAGCACCTGTCTGTCAACTGAGGAGTGCACAGTTCTGGCCAATGCAGTATGCCTGCAGGAAGCTGGATGTGCCCATAGTTACACTTGCAGGTGAGGACATGTTGTATAGTTGCTTTGGATATCTGGACTTACCCACGTGGAGAGCACCGGCAAGCAGTTCAGGGTCTAGTTCAGGTTTAGACCCTTATCTGAAAGACACGAAGTATCTGAGGACAGGTGGTTTTAGGTAATTTTATTCCCCAATGATGTTAAAAGCTGATGGAAAGCATGGAGAAAGTAATTTAAACATTGGCACATCGGTGTGGCTCATCCAAGGGCTGTGGCAGTTTCAGCCACCAGAGCACATGCCAACAAGAACTGTTTCTCCAAACATCCCATTGCTCTCATCTGTGGCTTACATGAATGACTGGCATCATCAGGCAGCCCTGCTCTCTCTGGCCCCAGTTATGTTCTCCTCTTCCTCACAGTAGGGTGACTGCCTGCTTTGAGCCTCTGCCCCTTGTGCAGTGGCAGTTTGTATCTGAGGGCTACCTTGTTTGTGCAGCTGTGCCATGGTGCTTGTGCAAGGAAAGTCATCCTGCATCTGTGCTCGTGGGAATGTCTGAGTGGTGCTAGTGAGGGTACCTGCTTGCTGCTTGTCTGGGCAGTGTGGAAAGGTGTTTAAGCTGGGTGACTGACATCTGCTAACCCGTAAACATCACATGCAGTGGAATTATTGTAACTTTAGACATCTGCAGTAGAGGCATCCCTATCTGACATGCTCCCCATGCCTTACCTTTACATGTGAATGGAACAAGATCAAGGCCACATTTAGGACACTGCATCAGAGCTACTGTAGACTTCTACTTCAGAACACAAGATACTCCTGCTTAATTCAACACAGTTTATTTTCAGTAAAGTCTTTTTTTTTTTTTTTTTTTTTTTTTTTTTTTTTTTTTTTTTTTTTTTTTTTTTGTTTTTGTGCAAGAGCTGTATTACCTCCTCAGTTGCCTGGGAATTGTGATCTGCCAGTGGCACCAACTGTACTTTTTCAGGTTCTTCTGTGCCCTTTTTTGAGTTGGGGAACCAAGACTACATGCTGCAGTAGAGATGCCCTGTTGATTAATATGATGTTAGAATGCCATGTTCCGCTATGTATTTCTCTTCCAATTAATCTTAGCATTTTATTTGCCTCTTTGGCTTCTACTGGGCACTGAGCTGATGGGTCTGTGGCCCTGTGCCCCACATTCTGTATCTAGATATATTCACAGAATCACAGAATGTTAGGACCTGGAAAGGAACTTAAAAGATCATCCAGTACAACCCCCCTGCAAGAGCAGGGCCACATTTTTTTCTTTTTTTCATCCAATTTTCTTTTTCTTTTTTTTAAATTCCCCCTTTCTCCCATCTCCTTTCTTTCCTCTTAATCTATTTTTCCATATCCTCCTCCTTTTCTTTCCATCTCCTTCCTTTTCCCCATCTTCCTCTTTTCATCTCTATCCTCTTGCTCTCCATCTCCCTCCCTTCAGCACCACCTCCCTTTTTCCACCATACCTGCCCCTTTCCCACCCCACACTGCATTTTCCCCCCAAACCCAGAGCACCTGGGCTCTGTTGGAGTCTCCTCCCACCCCAGGTGTGACCACTTTGCCCTCCCCGCCCACTCCCCTTTTTAATCCTCCCCAGGAAAGGCAGAAGCCCCAAGCTTGCCCAACTGGGCAGAGGGATCCTCCTCCTGCCATCACTGGTGAGTGCCTCTGGTGTGCACTGGGTGGATGGTGGAGGTGATCTAAAGGCCGGGGGGCCTGGTGGCCCCCCGGTTAGACAGGACTAGGCTTGACAATTGTTCTAATGTCACCCACAGGTGCTGGTTGAGCCTCTGCTTAAGCTGAGCTGCTCAAGATAATTTCTAAGTGGTAATAATCCACAAGTAAAATGTTTGCTACAAAAAGCTTAGCTTTTATTTTTCAGTGAGTTACTCATGTCACTTTTTGTCCCTGCTGAGTTTTGTGGCACCATTTTATTGCTGCTACTCAGTATCATAGGCTCCTTCTGCAGCTCTTTGCAATTGACCCTTGCTTTTACTACCCTTAATAGCTTAGTATTTTCAGTAAGTTTTATCATCTCCTTTTATCACCTGGACAGTGAAAACTGATCATTTACTCTTTAACTGTATTTGAAGATGTACATGAGAATGATTAATCTGTTACTGAACTCTAGTGACAATTAGCTTCTGCCCTAAGTAAATGGCTTGATTGCAACTCTTTCATCATCTACAACTGTAAATGTTGTTGCTTGTGAAATGGAGGACTTTGTGGTCCCATAAAAGGGCTACAGAGATGGCAAAGGACTTGGCCTTGATAATTGTGACTTGAATTTAGTGAGACTTTTCATTAACTTAGTGAAATTTAAATACCTTTGAAGGGATAATGCAGGAAGCTGGAGAATGACTTTTCTTAGATGGTAATTGATCACTTGCATTTCAGGAGAAAATGAAGTTCCATCTGAAGATGCCCTAATACTACAGCTGCACCTTGCAAAAGGGCATGAGAAATTTACTGAAGTGCTAAAAAGCCAGCAGCAGATCATTGTTGATTTGCAGCAAAAACTCACTGAACAGCAGCAGGTATTGGTTAGCCAGCAACGGGAGATTCTGGAACAGCAAAGGAAGATGTATGAGCAGATGGATCTGATCAAAGTCCAGTATGGTGTGCTGCTTGATACAGTGAAACAAGTGTCATTTCAGAGCTTGCAAGAAGACATTCAGAATTATTTTGAAAGCCATCTTCAAGGACTTCAGAACCAAGTCAGAAATCATCTCCAGAAGTCCTACTCTGTGCACAAAGTAGAAGTGGATGCAAAAGTGATTAACGCTGGGGAGTCTCTGCTGGACTGTGGCCTTTGTGAAAGGGATGAATTTTGCAATTTCCAAAAGACACCTTCACAGTGTGAGAAATGCACTTTGTGTCCTGCTGGCTTTTTCCAAATGGCTGAGTGTTCTGCAAACTCTGATCGGATTTGCCAGGTGAAACATAATTCTGTATCTTTCTGCTTAGCAAGCGTTGTGCTGGGCACGCTGGGGTAGTGTTTGGGAAATACCCGCTCGGAGACCTAGAGAGATCCAGTTTGCAGCCTGTGTTTTATCAACCAGGTCTATGGCACTTCAGTGGCTGCCTGAAGTTGTTTGTGGGTTTTCTCTTTACCATTTACTGCTCTAAGCGGGGCACTAGTTTGTGCCTGTTGATTGTGATGCTTTCCTAAACCAGACAACTGGCAGGACTTGGATTCTTTTCTTTATAGTAGGAAAATACATCCTAAAAATTCTGCATGCTGAATTTGCTTGTTTAATCCCATTCCATTCTACAGGACCTCCCAGACATCTCCAAAAAATAGACAAAACCTTTACTAAGCTAAACTAGAGGTCAATATTGATTTAAAAGTTTGGAAGCAAACATTGTCAGTTAGTTAAAACAAATGTAAAAACTAGTTCCAGCTTAAACATAACATACACATGTATAAAATTATAGAACACAGATGCTTTTGTTATTAAATCAATTTTATTATAAGATAAGGTTGATTATACAGCACAAAACCAGCATGTAAGCAAAATAAGATGGTTCTTTGATCACTTCCTTTTGTTTAGAAGGCCCAAGATGTACGGGTAACTTGATATTTAAAGCAGCATCTTGCTTGCCAAGTGTGGCTTCTACTTTTAGCTTAACAGCAGCACAGATGTTTGGTGACCTAAGCTCAGGATGGTCAGAAGAGAACCTGGAAAGGCCTGTCCAGTTCCTTCTCTGCTAGCTTCAGTTTGCTTTAATGCTAG
Source organism: Eubucco bourcierii (assembly GCA_013396675.1). NCBI lineage: Eukaryota > Metazoa > Chordata > Aves > Piciformes > Ramphastidae > Eubucco > Eubucco bourcierii. Next base: position 437,741 of record VWZE01017294.1, on the reverse strand, counting down.
CATTTAAATGCAAATGCAGCCTGTTGTTCTGTCCCCTCTGCCCACTGCAGGGTGGGAGGTAGGATGGTTGACAGGAAATACTTTATCAGTTACCTTTCTTGTTTTGTGGGTTTTTTTGTTTTTACCCAGTTAGCACCTTTCCTGACAGAATAAATATCTTTTGAGTCATCTGCCTGTCTCCCTCGTTGCAGTGTCCTTAAGACCACTGGAGTGATGCATTGCTCTGGAGGATGTGATGCTGTCTTGCAGACCACGCATCCCAACAAGCGCTGGTTGTACACGCAGTACACTGAGCTCCTCATCTGCATCCTCCGAGCACTCTGGGGGCACCACGCAGCCTTTTTTGGTTACCTTGTTAGAACAAGTGACCAATCCAAAGCAAGGTGTCTCCCTTCACTGTGCTTATGGGATCAACCCCCTCTGTGTCCCTCTCTTCATGACAGATGGGTGTCACAAGGCCTGAAGAAGCTTCTGCTTCCAATTGTGGTTGCTGAATTAAAGTGTTTCAATGTGGTTCTTGTGATTTACAGGACAGGGATGAATGCACTGAATCTCCAAGCATTTGTGGTGAGAGGATAAAATGCCTGAACACTCCTGGTAAGTTGTATTCTCTAGTAATTAAAGAATGAAGATAATCAGATCTTCTTGAACAGGCCAAAGAGGCTCAGGTCTGTTTGTGAGTACTGACATGCTTGGCTTGCTGGAACGGTCCCTGTTACCTTTGTGCTTTGTTTTTCATCTGGAATGTCTCTCAACTCGACTTAGTTACTCAAAGCCTCATTCATCCAACCTGACCTTGAACACCCCCCAGGGAGGAAGCATCCACAACCACTCTGGGCACCCTATTCCAGAGCCTCACTACCCTCATACTGAAGAACTTCTTCCTAAGATTCAGTCTAAACCTACTCTCCCTAAGCTTAAAACCATTCCCCCTCGTCCTCTTGCTAGACACACTTATGAAAAGTCCTTCCTCAGCTTTCTTGTAGGCTCATTTCAGATGTTGGAAGGCAGCTATAAGGTCTCCCCAGGGTCTTCTCCAGGCTGACCAACCCCAACTCCCTCAGCCTATCTGCACAGCAGAGGTGGTCCAGCCTTTCAATCATCCTTGTGGCCCTCCTCTGCACTTGCTTCAATAGTTCTATGTCCATCTTGTGATGAGGACACCAGAACTAGATGCAGTATTTGAGATGGAGTCTTACAAGAAGCAGAGTAAAAGGGAAGTATCACCTCTACCAACATGCTGACTGTACTCCTCTTGATGCAGCCCAGGAGACTGGCAAGGCCCCACGTTCTCTCATGTCAGGGAGAAAAGGAAAAGATACCTGTAAAATCCTTTTCTATTATCTTTAATGTCCCTGTCCAGATTTAATTCTGTCAGAGCTTTAGCTTTCCTCTGCTTACCACCAAGATTGCTTTAATAGCACAAAGTGATCTAACTTCAGAATTGTCTGTTTGCTCCCTTGTAATTAGAGGTGTTATCAAAGATGCTTGATACATGGGGCTGTAGATTTCTTATTTTTACTGCTTTGAAGCTATGCAATAATACCTGTCTGTTTCCTGCAAACAGGTGGTTTCCGATGCCTTGGAGTCACTGAGAAAGATGCAGCTTTGGGAATGTGTGGAAAGGAGTATTTCTTTAGTAAAGAAATGCAGGAGTGCCAGGCCTGTTTAAAATGTGAAGATGGAATGGTGACCATGCCTTGTTCTGCTGTCAGTGATACAGTTTGCTCAGCAACCATTGCCAACAAACTCTCGGAGTCCTGGGCTGCAAACATTGCTCTGCCCTCCGTGAAGTCTGCCACCTCTCAGGTTTACTCTGGCTTGAACTTGAAGATAAAGGCAAAGCTTCCCTGTGAAATCCTATCCATTGAAGACAACAGCCTGAAATTCAGGCAGCATGGTCTGTTGTGGACTGACCTAAACTTTGCAGTAAAGCACAACTGCAGGAACTTTCTCCAGCTTTCCTTAAAGCTGAATGGCAGTGAGGAAGGCTATGAACTGAGCGGGGTTCGCATTGAGCAGCCAGAAGGGAGGTGTTTCCAGAGCACTAGTTTAAGCAGTGCTGCTGAAGTGGAGCCCAACCAAACTCTTTCTGTGCATTTGAGAAGCCCAAATCAGTTCTGCAATCAAAGCAAAGACTTATATATTTATGACCTTCATACCCCACTCAGTTTGTTTTGGTTGTCCCACGACACGGGTGCCGTGGCACTCAGTGCACAGGTGTCAACAGCAATGCATTACCAAACCAACTACAGACCTACCTTCAAAATAATTTCTGTCTCTGACCCTTACATGCTCAGTTTATCTCACGATGGCAGAGCTATAAGGTTCACTGAAGCTGGTGTTGTCAAGTTTGTGTTCCACCAAGCACTGTATTCCATGGGTCATATGTGTGTCCGAGAGGGCTTCTCCTTGATTTCTTACATCAATAGGAACGGTACCAACAGAGAGCTGATGAATGTATTTAAATCTGGGGTGAATTACAGAGACACATCAATATCTGCTTCTGGGGCCACAAAAGTTGGTGCTGGAGATCTGATTAGCTTTGAGATACTTTCTCCTGCGCAGTGTAATGTACGGTATTTTGGAGACAGTTCTGGAATTAGTATGTTTAGCCTCATCTGGATTCCTGCAGCAGTTTCTAGTACCATATCAGCCACAGTTTCTGTTACAAGTCTGCCAACAGGAGCTGTGAGAAACAGATTGCTGGATTTCACCCAGGCCTCATCCAACGAGAAAGAGATACAGCTGCTCTCTTCTGGACAGCTCGCACAGAAGTATTTTGCTTTTACTGAAAAGGGAGTTGCCAGCCTCGTGTTTAACTTAAAGCTGATCCACTCATGCAATGTGCTCAAAGTGACCCTCAACCAATTGACCATGGAGCACATGCAACCTGCAGCAGTTGCTCAGCAGATAGGAGGTCAGATGCCAGAGGGCAGCATATGGACCAGCGTGTCCCTCCGGGCGTCCTTCCACGTACGCAACGGAACGCTGGTGTCAGTCTCTCTGGACTGCGTGCGTGGGAGGATCAACCAGATTGCTCGTGAACATGGAACCAATATATCTATCTTATGGGTTGCATCTTAGTTCCTGCACACTGGTGTTAGGACAGAACTGGGGCTTAAGCTGTGTTTGGATTCTACTCTGCTTCTATACACGTTTGAAACCTTGTACTGTGGTGGTGTGAGCAGATTGTCCTGCTAAAACCCTCCCAAATTTAGGGGTGTTCAAGTGTAAACTTAATCTCATGATCAATATTTAAAGAAGAGAGCTTTCAGTGTGCTGATGCTTCTGTTAACCTCTCCAGCCAAGGGAACCTTGAATTCACATCTCTTCTAATAAAGCAGGCTCTTAAAACTGATTATTTCTGGACCACCCAAACACATAGATGTAAACACACAGCCATTAGTACTGCTGCTGAAAGCAGCACAGCCAAGTCCTGAGAATCTGCTTTCACTTTCTTTACCCTATCAGGCTAATAACAGAACTTAATGACCTTTGAGGCTATTTGGTCTGTGAAAAGTTGTGCTTTTTATAAATGAGGAGAACACACCTCAGACTAGAGGTGATACTATGGAGTATACATGGAGAAAGGGGCCTGCCTCAAACCCAGAACATTGTCTTGCAACAGAAACATTAGAACTAATGACTGTTCAGACTTCACTTGGAAATAACCTGCACTGCAGTAATGTGGGAAATTTTTTTTCCCCCCTGCTTTTCATTTTTTACCAGTGAAAAGCTGCAGGATGAGAAGGAAGTCTATTCTGAAAAGTAACAGTACAGAGGAGAAAATAAAAGTATTAAAAATGTTATCTCAAGAATAAGACTTTTAGAAACTAAACACATCTTTATTCCATTTCATGTGAGTGATAAAATATTTTTCTGACCAAGAGGGAACAACATTTGCAAGCATATTTGTTTTTTCTGAGCAGGTCCTTAATTTAAAAAGCAGGGACTTTTTTTTTTTTTCCTTTAAGTCACTCAGTTATCACTCAGTCATCAAAGAAATGATGTATTCAGTAACACTGATGGGTTTTTTTGGTCCTCTTTCAGCTCTTCCATCAAACTGTCATTTCTTTTTGTAATCTGTGGAGAGTGTTTTCTCTCATTTTCTCCTTTCTTCCCCTCCACAAGTGCTGTTTCAGTCTCCTTTCTCAGGAGTAAAGGGCATGCTCTGTCACACAACTCAACTCTTCCCAGCCTTCATTCACCTTCCCTCCTGAAGAGCAGATGTCACTACATCACATACATAGTTACAGAAGAGGGACATTAATGATGCCCTTGCAACTTGCCTTACATCAACCTCTCTGAAAGAAGGAACATTATGCATAATACAGCTTTAGTATAGGTGTCTGCCTGTGTCTGTGCACCTGAAATATAGGTACTTCCCTGTGGCTTCTGGAGCTTATCATGCTGGTTTTGTTCTATATAGTCTCCTGCTATAATTTTGTGTAGAAGAGTGTAGCCCAAACTTCTGTCTGGTGGTTTTTTCCCCACTGGTAACTTTATAGCTGTGTCCTTAACACCTGTGATTATCTCTCCACTGGCTTCTTTTCTGTTTGTTTCAACTGTACACACAAAGATGTCAGCTTTGGAAAAATTGCTTTCTGCTCCATGCAGAGAACAGTCATTTCTTTTGCTGCAAAGTCTAAGCAGTCCATCACAAGATACCTCACTGGGCATTGTGCTGAGGCACAAACCACAGCGTGTTGAATCATGGTGTCCCCGACGTCCGTGGCAGAGGTATCACTGCCTGTGTGCACCCAGGCTCTCATTCATTCTTGCAAGGTCATGAGGGAAAGTGATTTAAAGCTGATGCTAAAGGTGCTCAACGTTTGCAGAGTACTGCCCTTGTTACAGAGGATAGCTCATAGTGCTAGAAAAAGAATTCTGGAATAAGAGCATGTGTGTTATATGGAGAAGAGCTGTATTACCTGGGAACAGAGCAGCTTTTCTCAGTACTTCACTCTGCAAGCCTACTGAGACTGAACAAGGCAAAGTGCCAGAGGAGTTGAAGTTTTCTGATGTACCCACCTGCCTTCTGTGGAAGGATGCGTGGGCTGCAAGAGGAGCTGTGCAGAGAACAGACCTGCGTGTTTCTGAGGTAAGGCTTCAGGGGATGCAGTGTTAGAGAAGGCTCAAGATGGTTTTGTTTTACAGAGGAAGCTAAGAAAAGTCACTTTGTCACAGACATAGCCCTTTTCCCCTTTGCTGTTCAGCGCTGTACAGTTGTGCTAAAGGCTGCCACTCCCTAGAGTGATGACAACTAAAGAGTCGTTCTAGATTTCAGCTGTGTGGCAGGTACCAGAATCAGAAGACCAACATCATCTGCTACATTTTCAGTGTAGTGCAGATGGTATTTAATAAGCATTTGCCTGATAAATAGTATTGAGCAAATCTAATGGCCTGCTTTGTGTGAGTATGCTTCATTTGAGGTTGTGGTACCAAGGGAATGGCTCGAAGGTGGAAGAGATTGATGCCCAGATCCTGTGTTATGCCTGCTGGTGGTGGTGCTTGCATTTAAATGCACCTTTATTAAATGGTGCTAGGGAGGGACAAGTGAACATTATTACAGCTAAGAGAAGTTTCAGAGAATGAGTTCTTCAATGTAGTAAATCTTCTCAGAGGATGCTGGGGAGAGTGCTCATAATTGCCTTTAAACTGCAGAGATTTTAGAGGCACAGTGGCAGAAATGAAGTATTTTGCATCCATCTGGTGATGATAATGCATCTAATACTGGTTTGCTGAAGTCATCTGTGATAAGGTAGTAGTGTTTATTGCTGCTTACAGCAAGCTTAGCCTTATTTCAAGCAAGAGAAGCTGCTCATTTGAACCTCTTTCACATCTCTCCCTTCTAAAAAGCCAAAAACCTGAATCCATAGTTCAGGCCACTCACTGCCCTTGGTTGTAGTAACATGGATTTGGAGTGAGTGTGTTGGAATCAGTGTGGATTTTTGACAGCCCAGGCATCATAGACAGCCTTTGCATCTATGGAAATGATAGATACTGCTTCATGCCATGCAACATTAAGTGCTGCACTATGATCCTAAATGAGGTGAAGAGGACTCAGTGTACAATGAATACTAATTTTATGGCACTTACCCCATTGGCTGTAATGCATTGCATGTTTTATTGACAGGTATATCTTGTTAAGTATATTTACAACATTTGAACTTTGGGTTGGTTTTTTTTTTTTTTTTTTCCTTTTCATGTGGCTTCTTAGGAGCACAATATAATACTGTGAAATGCAAACATTCATGTTAAAAAACTTTTCTTTGGCATCTTTTCATACCATGTTCGTGAACCTGATTAAAATAGCTGGAGACAGTCTCTCTCCAATCCTTTCTGCCAGAGACTGTTTCCAGTAGAGGCATCCATGAAACAGTAGAATATGAAGTACTCAGTGTGAGACTGGCGGAGTCTGGTTGTACAAAAAGAGTTTACCACATCCAGGAAGGCAGGTGGTGATTTCACTCAGGTTGTGCAGATGATGGTTAACAGTTTGTCAGAGTTAAACTTGTCCATTACAGGAGGAAAATCATTTAGGTTATATAGTGCTGCTCACATGAGGAAAAATGGATGTGGCTTATAAAAACCTGCACTGTTTTGTGTTGTGAAACATTTTGCAAGTTCAGATATTATATTTGAATATATTTCATTGCCTATAAGATTTTTTAAATCCTTTCTATGAAGTCAAAACCGTGCAGAATATGTTAAATCTCTTTTAATACTGTGGATACTTCCTCTGTTTTCTGGTCTTTGTGCACTGTGGGAACGTGAGGAAGAATTTCTTTACTGTAAGGCAGCACTGGAACAGACTCCTCTGAGAGGTTGTGGAGTCTCCTTCTCTGGAGACTTTCAAGCCCCATCTGGATGCATTCCTGTGTGACCTGTGCTGGATTCTATGATCCTGTTCTGGCAGGGTGGTTGGACTTGATCATCTCTGGAGGTCTCTTCCAACCCCTGACATCCTGTGACCCTGTGAACTACACTAGTTTCAAGTGGTGCTTTCTAATGGCATTTCCAGCTTTGAAATATGACCTTGTTTTACAAATACAGTTTAGGCATTTGCCTCTGTTCACGTTGTACTGTAATATGTTTTAAGAAAACTTGACTGAAATAAACCAGTAAGGCTTCATTGGTGTCTTTGTTCTGAAGGAGACTAATTGCAGCTCTTGTAGTGTTTCCCACTGGCTCTTTTGGGCCCAGGTTCACAGACAACTCTTTTTTTTTTTTTTTTTTTCTTTCCTGAATTAGTTCCCTGTATGATTTGAAGCGATGCTAAACAACCCCACTTCTCTTCAGCAGTCTAATGTTCACTTGCACAATAACCATACCTCTGGCAGCACACTATGTGACCAAGCCTGATTCCCCTTGTCTGCCCGAAGGGTTTGACTGAAAATAAGCCTCAGAAGATACCAGCTGTGGTAGTGGCAGTGTTTGTGCTGCTGAGGGACAGAAACAGGGAGTGAGTAGGCCTCAGAACAGCTGTGTTGCTAATATGCTGGACTTCAGCACCTCTATAGCAACAACTGTACATGAATTTTCCCTGCCTGGCTCTGGATGTGTGAATGCCAAGACTGCAAAAGAGAGAGATCCCAGCAACTCTCATTTGCATTAAATAATTGAATCATCCTTGCTAAAACAATTGCATCATTATTGCTAAAGCAGCTTCTTGGCCAGCTGCAGCTTTCTTCAGTCCTTCCTTGGAGCTCTGCAGGTATGTTGTAACCTGCAGGATTGCATCTTCTGTTGATAGGCTTCTCAGAAGAGAAACTGATAACTCTCCAGCAGTCTAGTGCCATCTTGTTAGAAGACTTCCTTGCTAGAAGGTTCTTAATGCCTGTTTTTAGCAGGAGCTTGGACTAAAAGCCTGCTGTGTTTTTTTTAAAAAATCAGGAAGTGTATTCTGAGCTTAAACAGCATTTTCTCTTCTAACATTTTCTTTAAAAGAACAATGGAAAAGAATTTTCAGGAGTTTCTGCACCTCAGAAATGGCAACCTGTCCCTGAAATGCCCCCATTCAGAAGCAGAAACTCGGACCAAACACCGTTGCTTCCCCTGCCACAGCAGCCCCAACCCAAGCACAGGAACATCCTCCCACATTTCACACCCTTGCAGCCAGCCAGGAGGAGGGGAGAGCCAAGCTGGGCACTGCCCATGGTGTGTGACCACGCAGCACAGCTCCCTCCAGCCCAGGGAAGGCAGTGGGTGGATGGCTGCTGAGAAACAGAGCCAGGGAAGAATCTTTCTGTTTCCAGGGCTGCTCAGTGCTGGCTGGGTTCACAGTGCCCCAGCAATGTTTCTGTACCCACCAAGGCTGCCAGCAGCAGTTTTGACTAATAGAGAAGATTTATTTTTTTTTCTCTTCCCCCAGTGAAAAGCTCTGAGCAGAGGAAGGTCTTATTTATCACTGCCTTGGCTTAGCAGTCGTAAAAGTGGCAATAATAGTTAGTTGATAAGGGCAGTCAAAAGGCAAGTCTCCAGCCCTGGGGAAGGCTTTGACAAATGGCTGCTCTCTGGGTTGGAGGTGGTGCTGGCTTGGAGACAGATGGGCTCATCAGATGGATGTAGGTAAATGACAGAGAAACTACTGTATGTGTATTTGAGGTAGTTAAAACAATCTCTTTATCTACTGATGGCATTTTTTTGCCCTCATAATTCACTCATTTTTCTTTTAAAGAGACCTTCATGGAGCAGGGAGTGAGGGATGAACGAGCTTTTTGGGCACAGAGGATGTCTTTTGAATTTGATGCCATACATTAAACAACTGTGTTTGTGCCAGGTCCTTGCCCCAGACTGTTTTGTTCCAAGCTCCATGGGCTTCTGGTTTGGGATTAGTTCATGACAGTTTATATTTCAGTCCTCGCTCTTCGGAATCGTCATTTTTTCCTCTGTCCTTAAGAGTATCACAACATGCATCAGTTGATATTGCCTACAAGCACTTGTTAGAAAGCTTTGTACAGATTGAGATGAGTGGCAGTTGGATGTTACACCCCCACACTCCCTCACTTTCAGAAGGACAATGCACATCTGCACTTTGCCTTGTATGATGCTTTGAGTGCTACAGATTTTGTTCTCTCTCTCATATTTCTGAAAGATCACATCATTGGGGAAAAAAAAAAGAACTATTATGTCTCAGGTAGCTTTTCTTTTGGGCTTGAGTCTGTGTCTGAATGTCAACATCCATACTGACTTGCCTTAGGTGCCCTGAGGTCAACGCTGCAGACTGAATTAATCTGATGTAAGAAAATACTCAAATGCAAAGGATGTGAGAGTGAAAATGGAGGGAGTCACAGGCACTGTGTTCTCCCAGCTTCTGGGGCTACCAGCCAAGTTCTTGACCTCATTTAACACAATGGGATACATTGCTCAGCTTTGTTAAACAGAAAAAGCAAGTGTGGGGGAGGAAATGTAGGCATTTCTAGATTGCAGGCCCTGAAAATGTTTTGGGGTTTAAACTTCCATGGTACAAGTATTTGAGAGTGCTTCTACAGACTTCGTACTCTGTTTTCTTTTTGTTTGTCTTTTGGCAGCCTTTTCATGTTTTAAATGTGGGGGGGAATCTAAGATAAATATTTCTCGTGGGCAAATGAAGTTTCTTAAGCAGAACTAGACAGCAGACATCTTCAGAGATGGTTTTAGGACACAAATATTTTCCCTTTTTTGAAGACCACTGAAGTCAGGTCTGTATTAATGGTGACAAAAGTGCTGTCATCAGCCACCCTTGCTGTCTATTTGTCTAGGACTCACAGGCTAAAAAGAAGCAGGCAAACTAACCACAGGCTGGCAGAACAGGACACACCATTCCTCCTTTCCATAGCTTGAGCCAGAGCTTAGACAGCTCCCCTGCTTTGAAGAAAGGAGGTGGTCAAGCTCTTGAAACAGGTTTTCAGAACAGGAGGCTCTGACACACAGATCCAGTAACAGCAACTCTGAACCCATTGGGTGTCCTGAAACCACCAAGGACTGCTCCAGTCACCCTGAGCCATTATTTAGCTTTTTCTGGTGCTCTTGATAACTCTCTCCAGATGCCTCCAAGGAGACTGAAAGCCTGCTTCCACAGCCTGTGTTCCCACTGTAGGACCTGTCAGCCGCAGCCTACCCTGAGCCCTGTGCTGTTCCTTCTTCAGTAGGAATCTAAAGTTCATGTTTGCCTCCATGCAGCAGCTTCTACTATAAGACTAATGAGAAATAAGGACTGCTGTAATTGTTTCTTTGCCCTGATAAGATTGAATTTTGCTGGGCTTGAGATAGACTAAGAAAAAAAAGAAGAGGTTGGACCTGGTCAACCCCAAGGCTGGATCAGGAGACCTCATTGCTCTCTACAGCTACCTGAAAGGAGGTTGTAGCTGTGTGTGTGTGTGTGTGGTGTGTGTGTGTTGGTCTCTTCTCCCAGGCAACCAGTGACAGAATAAGAGGCTATAGCCTCAAGCTTCACCAAGGGAAGTTTAGGCTGGATGTTAGGAAAAATGTCTTCACAGAAAGAGTTGGCATTGGAATGGGCTGCCTAGGGAGGTGGTGGAGTCACCATTTCCAGAAGTGTTTAAAAAGAGACTGGATGTGGCACTTAGTGCTGTGGTTTAGTTGATCAGATGGTGTTATGTTGGACTTGATGATCTCAAAGGTCTTTTCCAACCTAATTAATTCTGTGGTTCTGTGGTCAGCTGATCCTTGGGGTTCTCTTCCAACTTGGCATTCTGTGGTGAAGATAAAGGGCAAGGAAAATACTGCCTGAATATAGCAGATGGTCTATTTCTGGGCCATTTCTTTGTACTTCCTAAGCAGAGAGGGCCTCATCTTTTCTCATTCAAGCTTGCAGGTAGCTGTGCTGGTTTGAAGGCAGAAGTGGACAGAGCATAACAAGTTGGATTTTGATGGGTAGCATCTGCTTATGTCTGCTGAATTTAAATGCTTATGGGAAGACTTTTTTCCTATACCTTTATTTGATTCTGAAGGACAGAGTCCCAAACCACATCCACATTTCTACATTCAGGGAAGAAAGTGTCCTTGGAAATGAACCTGGCACAATTCCCTGGCAATGGTCTGGTGGCCAGTATCAAGAGCTGGAGTCTGTTGTCTTCATGCTCTTCCCTCAGCAATTTGTTGTTGACTCCTAAAGAAGCCACACTGCTGGCTGGGTGCCAGGTACAACTGCTCTGTCCTCCTTAAGATTTCAGGGCCCTGGCTGCAGAATGCTGCTGTGCCTGGCCAGGTGGCTCGACCCGTTTGCTTTTGCTCCTTTAAAAATGGGCTGAAGTGCTCTTGTGCTACAGGGGTGTGATGGGGCAAAATTCATTAGGAATGGTGGAGAGGTGTTCAGATGCAGTGGTGGTGAGGCTGTGTGGATGTCTGGAGTAAGTGCTTCGCTGCACAGCTGAAGCAGAACACGTCTGTTTCCTTGACAACCCCTCTGCAGCAGTACCATTGTAGCTGCTCTCCACCCTGTGTGGAGCTATCAAGCATCATTATCGAAGCTCAGTCACATTTTGCTCCTTTCACACCCTGCTATTAAAAGAATTCTGTTTGCTGCACTGAATTGTGCTGCTCTGAAGGGCTCAGGCCTATTCCTTCTTGTTCCTTTTTCACCCTCTCTGTCCCTGAGGCTGCAGTTCCCCCTTTTTTCTCTGCCATCAGGATCTGTGCTCACCCCTTCAGGAGGCTGATATGGTTCAACTCCCTAGTAGCAAACTACCCTTGTGCAAAACTGAAATGCAGGAATGGTTTTGTGCTGAGATGCAGTTGTTTTAAGAGGGGTCAGTCGGGTGTTTGGTGCTGCAGGGATGGCAGGGGCCAAGGGAGAGCAAAGGGAGGCAGCACAGAGTGGAGTCATGGTGAGGGAGCTCATCTTAGCTCTCTGCTTACTGCAGAAGCCTCAGAGCCACCCCACAAAGGGCGGGAAGCAGCAAAGCTCCAAGCAATACACCAATATGGCAATGGAGAAATGCATCAAGTCCATGTCCATGCATTGCCCTTGAGAAAATGAAAACCTTGTGAACAACAATTAGTGCTGCCATCTGCTCCTGTCAGCAGAGGTACATGATAACCTTGTGCTGGCTTCCCTGGGTCATGGCAAACCTCTGAGAACCAGGAAAGCGTACCCTTTCCCATTCTAGATGGATGTAGCTGTGCAGCACTTCTCATACGGATTTGACTTCTAATTTGCCTTCAAGCAGTAAAAAGCTCAGGGCTCTCCATTGTGCAGCACCCCACAGACTGCATTTCTGTAGGGAATCAAGCCAAACCTGTGTGCTCTCTCCAGTAGCAAAGCTGATCCAAGAAACTCCTTTTCTTCTTCATAGCAGCCATGAACAAGTGTTACAATCACAAGATCACAGGATGCTAGAAGAGATCATCAAATCCAACCCCCCTGACAGAGCAGGACCAGACAATCTAACTCAGGTCACACAGGAACACATCCAGACAGGCCCTGAAAGTCTCCAGAGAAAGAGATTCCACAGCCTCTTTGGGGAGCCTGTTCCAGTGCTCTGTGACCCTTAGAGTAAAGAAGTTCCCCCTTGTGTTGAGCTGGAACCTCCTGTGCTGCAGCTTCCATCCATTCTCCTTGTCCTATCCCAGGGAGCAAGTGAGCAGAGCCTGTAGTCCCATCCCCCCCACCCCTGACCCCCAGCCCTCATTTTACTGTCTTGAAGTCATAAAGCTAGGGCTGGTTTTGAGGTCATACTGGAAATAGGGTCACTGAAATGTTTAAAACAGTCACCAGGAAGATACTTCTGAAGCAAACTTTGTCATCCCAGCCAGCACTGCATAACTGTACAATAAATGTTGTAGCTGAGTACAAATCTCCAAAATGAACCTGGAAATTCATGAAAGAACATGAAAAAGAAAGAATGCAGCCTGCTTGTGTCTATATGATAAACAGCCACTGGCCACAGCTGCAAAGAGGCAGTGGAGCAGCATCCAGACCTCGGCTGAGTTATTTACAGCACATCTGATCACACCATGGTGTTGCCAGCTACGGATTTGTTAGCAACCTGCAGTTGTTTCACAATTTCATTTTGACTTTTACAACTGTTGGTGGGGAAAACTCTACATTTTTTGGCTATTCCTGAATGAAATGTTCCCATTTTATTAAAATGAGTTATTTCAATTTATTTGAAGTTAAGGAGAACCAGCAGGCAGTGCCTTTACATCTAAATAGGTGTTTCATTTCACCCCAGTCCAGTCTGGAGAAAAGGAAGCTGAGGGGAGACCTTCTGGCTCTCTGCAGCTCCTGGAAAGGAGGCTGGAGCCAGGTGGGAATGCATAATGAGAGTGGTAAAACACTGGAACAGGTTGCCCAGGGATGCAGTTGAGGCCCCATCCCTGGTGACATTCAAAATCAGACTCAATATAGCCCTGAGCAGCCTGATCTAGCTGGAGATGTCCCTGATCACAGCAGGGGGATTTGACAAGGTGAGCTTTGAGGGTCTCTTCCAATCCAATGCAATTTGTGAAATCCCTCAGCCTCAAATATCATTTTCATGATTGTTTCACTAAGGATAATTTTCAGTGAATAATCACCTCAAGTTTCTGTATATTTGGAGGAATTTTTAAAACTAAGCAATTACTTCCAAAATTTTCCAAACCAAAGCCATCATTTTTTTCCCCCCTCACCTAATTCTACTTGTTGATAGAAACACTTTTGGCAGACTCAGGGTGTTCACCCTTGCCTATGCACAGCTACTTGAGGTTTCCACAGCAGTAGCAGGTAAGATGAGGGTCAGTAACCAGAAATTGGGGTCAGTTTGCCAGATATCACATTGCATACCTCAATCACCAGCTCTTTCTGGAGTGTTTCATCTGTAGACATTAACGTTTAGCTGCCTTTTGAAACAAGGTCGCTCTGTTTCTTCAGCTTCTATCTCCATCCTGTGGCTTTTTACACAAAGTCTCAGGTGAGATTTGCACAGAGCTGTTTCTTGCCACACCAGTGGGCTTCGTTTGGTGAAGATTTGAGTATCGACAGAAAGTTGCAACTGTGCTGAGTTAGTGCCCCAGCCCAGTGCTTCCTTAGTTTAATGGAGAGATAATTAATTAAGCCTAAAAAAAAAAAAAAAAAAAGCTGCAGCATTCCAGGGTTATTTCCGTGGTGGGAATTTTGCCTGCGTGCGTGCAGCAATAAAGGTGTGGAATAGAGCAAGCAGCGTTGCCTGCCGTCAGATGGGAGGGATCAGCACTTGTAACGATCGGATCGTGAACTGGGAAAGAGCAATGGAACACTTGCTTGCAGCCTGCGAAACTGCAGGGGGAAACAACTTTCCCTGCTGTGTCGTAATGTTTGACTTTGCCTCCGGGAAATCCCAAGCCCTGACTCCCGGTTCCGATGGAGGAATGCAGGAGTGCGCTCCTGCTGCAGCCAACAGGGAGTGAAGGGCGCAGGGGCTGCAGTATCTGTCTGTGGTGGCTCAGAGGAGCCCCACACAGCCAGCTCCTGGCTATTTGCATGCCAGTCCTCACGCTAGTCGGTGTTTTTCACAAGCCCTATGTAGCGACAAAGCCTTGAAATATAGTCGCTTGGTGACATCAGAGCAGTGAGATACGGCTCCTTGCCCTCGCTGTCCAGATGATTTGTGCTTTTCATTACAGCAGTAATATAATAAACGCAGAGTCTGGAGAAGGAAGATGACAGCCACAAGCAGACATGTGCCAGCAGTGTGGTGTAGCCAGGTCCTCTGCTTGCTCTGGAAGTATCAGCCTTTTGCATCAGTAGGAAGCTCTTTGGTTCGTTCTCATTCCATTTACTGATGGAGTGACTTTATGTGGTGTGATGGTTTGCGAGTTACCCACCCCCCACTATGAAAAAAAATCACCCAGACTAGACTCAGCTGGCTGGAAGTTAAGGACTGAAGCTTTATTTACAGCTCAGCACAATGTACAAGCAGAGATATACACAATAGACAGGAATAGTTACAGAAATATACCAGTTAAAGGTAATACAGAAACACAATCCCCCTCCCAGAAACCAGAGTCCCCAGGAGGGGCTCCCAACCACCCTTCCACCCCCTTTCAACCCCTTTACCTTACCCCAGGGTCTGCCTTACATGCAAGGTGAGTTTGGAGGATTGGTTGGGGGAGTTAGAAGCAGAGTGGTTAGTTGGGTTATGCAGCAGAGAGAAGACAACACAACTGCTCCCAAAGAGACCAAGAGACTCTCTCCCTATTATCCCTGTGTCCTTGTTCTTACACATCTCAGCAATCCTATGAGTGAAGTAGACATCACCATTGTTTTATTTTCTCGGCCTATAATATATATTTTTTTTTCTCATTAAAGTATTCCAATTAGCCTCAAACCAGCACATGTGGGTTCAATGACTCGGTGGAGGTGGTTGCTGCAGCTTTCCAAGTGCCTTTCTGTCATACAGTGGGATGGTCCATCAGGCAGGAAACCTGGCTTTAGTGGTCAGCCTCAGCAATCAGAGGGAGGAAAGAATGAGAAGCTGCAATTCCTTTGTCTATTTATAACCAGACTTTTCTGGAGAGACACTGAAAACCTGAGAAGGCGCTCGCAGGGAATTCAAGCTCAGGCCTTGTTCTCTGTGTGGGTTACCCACTGAGCTAGGGGAAAAAAACCAAACCAAAAATAACAGAAGTTGCATGATCAGATTATTCACATAAAGGAGAGAGGCTTAGAATTTTAGAACGAAGAGGTTGTTAAAAACACTGATTTGGGTTTTTTTTTTTTTCATTGCATCTCTGTGTAGCAAGGCCTCTTGCTTGCTAAACATCATGATTAGATGCAGTGGTGTTTGTTTCTGCTTGTAAACTGCAACTCTCACTGTGCTGGGTAGGGGAAGAATCTGTAACACTTTCATTATGCAAAGAAAAAAAACAACCTCTCTCAATTCATGCTTAGAAAGTGTAGCAATTTGTTTGTAGTCTTAGCAGCTCACAAAAAGGAAGAAATTTAAAGCAGACTTTTAAGTATTTTCCAAGTTCTTTCTGTAAAGATAAAGAAAAAGTAGCAGATCAGACACAAGTCATGGAATACAGCTGAATTGATGGGGCTTGTGTGGATGCTAACAGTCAGTAAAGCTTGTTGAATAATAGGACATACACAGAAAGGCACAAGCTAACATAAGACAGGCCAGTGTGTACTTCAAGGTTTTCATCATCCTAGTTAATCTTGGCTTGATCTCTGTTTTTTTTACTTAAAACATCCCAGGCACATTCCACCCAAAGCTCTTCTAATAGAAAACACCAGCTTGGGATAGTAGAATGAAACCCAACAGTGTGCTGCTGTGGCAAAGGAAGCCAAGAGGATGCTGAGCTGTGCCGACAGAGTTCAAGTCACTATCCCGCTCAACTCTGTGCTGCTCAGCCCACACGTGGAATACTGTGGTCAGTTTTGGTCCCTGCTATGGCAAAAAGATGTGGAGAGGCTGGAGAGCATCCAGAGATGGTGCCACAGAAATGATCCAAGGGCTGGGAAGCTGCCATGTGGGGCAAGGCTGAGGGAACTGGGGTCGTTGAGCCTGGAGAGAAGCAGGCTTAGGTGAGACCACCCTGCCGTGTTCCAGCGTGCGAAGGGTGACTGCAATAAAAGAGGGAGACTCTTTACAAGGAGTCAAGTGGAAAATACAAGAGGTAATTAGTACAAGCTGCTCCTGGGGTTATTCTGGTTGGACACAAGAGGAAAACTTTTCAGGCCAAGGACCCCCACAGCCAGCTCTCTGGTGTGCCCAGATGCTCCGAGGTGCTGCAGCCCAGCCCTGCTTCACTGCACTTCTGCTGCTACTTGCAGCAGCAGACTTGGCTAGAGGTAGTAAGACTGCAAGCAGACACCATCTCCTCGTCCCACGGCACCATCTTCACATGTGCTTGTGTTAAAAAGTTTTAAAAATGTTTAAAAAAACCTTCACAGGCTTAATTTGTATTGTGGCAGGATTGAGAAATAAAAGCACTGGGAAGCTCTCTGCTCTTTGTCAGTGCCCACCCAAATTATCTCTCCTCCCACGCTTGGGCTGTTGCTTCTTAGTGCCCAATTAACTCCTGAAAGGTGAAAGTTTGACTTCATGCCCTGCTGGAATCTCTCTGATTCGATCTTCCACAAACCAGCCCAGGTGCCTGTGCTTTCAGCTTCTCTCTTTTCTGGAGCTGTGTTGTGTAAAACAACCTCTACAGAAAGGTGATTTTTAGGCTGAAAGTTAACTAGAAAGTACGCTTAAGGTTTCTTTCATTCACAGTTTAATTCCACGCTGCTGTGCTCAGCTCTGATGTGTCTCATTGATAGCAACATTATCTCTATAGGCATAGAGCAGTAAAAACTGGATCAAGTTAAAGTATGGTAGAGGTATAAACATGGGAGGAAACAGAAATAAAAAGAAATTTGGTAGTGAGGGCAGGCACAGAGTCATGAATTGGGCACAAATAAATGAGCAGTTTTATCTAATGAATTTATCTAATGGTTATTAACAATGCTTAGATGAAAATGCATGACTAGGAAAGACCTTAGGAATCACTGCCATAGTATATAAAGCACTGTCTGATTGCAGCAGCAGCAGCTCTCCCCAGCTATCCAGCAAGGGAGGGTAAAGCATATCCCAGCTACCAGCAGCGTGTTCTTAGTCTGCTTGTAACAAGTTAATTGCACAGTTCTGGGGTCAGGTTGTCTCTTGTTAAAAGTAATGACATCCAAGGTGAGAATGAAACAAACCGCTTCGGACTGTTAAATTAGCCACCAGGAGGAAAATGAGAAGGTTTCATGAATACAGCTAAGGTACAGAGGGATTACAAGAAAGACTAACAAAGAAATCCATCTTCTTAATGACGGTGGTCACTGTCAGGTTTTGTGGCCTCCCAGCATGGGTGCCAGCATGCCAGGGAAATCCTTCAGCTCTCCTAGGTCAGTGGAGATCTGATCGTTGATGTCTGATGTCCACAGCAGCTTTCTGTCCCTGCTCCTGCCGAATTCAGGTTTTTTTTAAGCAGTCAAATCTGCCACTCCCTGGAGGGCTGGTCCTTGTGAGAACAACCAGATCACTGCTGTGTGGTGCAGAGCGCAGCTACCTGCTCTGGAAACATCACTTCCCTCACATGGAGAAACCATGATCAAATTCAGAGCGCTGTAATCCTGTAGTCCTCACAACGGATGTGAGTGGTACTGCTGGCTGCTGCAAGGCTGGGATTTCTAGATCCCCTTCCCACAGCCAGCATGCCACAGCTTGGACTATTGCACTTTCTCAAGGTAAAAAGTCTCAGCTTGCTGACTCCTCTCCCCCAAAAAGCTATAATATTAATTTTAGCACAGTTTGCTTGGCCAGAAGTTAAAATGTAGAGAGTTACACCTACAGCTTTCATTTCTGCAATAAAAAATCATTTCAGATCAACTCTTTATCTTACAACTGAATCGAAAAATTAATTTCTGCTCTTCCAAGTCTTTCAACGTTTTTTTTTTAAAAAAAATATATTTTAACCTTTCCACCTTTTAAGATTTCTTAGTTGGACTGCCGTGAAGTGGTAGCTGTTACCCAGTTTCTGGTGCCTAATTTAATTCCTTCATGCATGCAAACTGAATATTTACATTCAAAAATATGTGCAGGTCAGGAGCAAATTTGGGGGGGGGTTGATTTGATTTGGGTTTGGTTTTTGGTGGGTTGGGGTTTTGGGGTTTTTTTGGGGTTTTTTTTTGTTGTTTGGGTTTTTTGTGTGTGTGTGTTGAGTGGGTTTTGTTTGGTTGGTTGTTTGGTTTTTTTTTGTTTGTGGTTTTGGGTTTATGTGTTGTTGGGGTGGGTTTTTTTGTTTGTTTTTTGGGTTTTTTTCCATGTTTCTTTTGTTTTGCCTTTGGTAGGGTTTGTTTTGTCTTGGGGTTTTTTTGTTTGTTTAATCCTGTAGACCTTTGTTCAGTTTTGGCAACACATTCCCTGCCTAGAAAGCAGAGACACCCATCACTGGCCACTGCCTGCCACAGGGCGTGAGGACCCAACGGGGCAATGAGAGGATGTGCAATCATCTCCTTCTACTGCTTCCAGCTAACCTTAAAGGTCCTCCCCTGCTTGGGTAAGAGGTCAGCTGGGGTGTGAAGAGCAAGTGTGAGAGCACTGCTCCGGGGAAGGCTCCCTGAGAAGCGACCAGGTCTGAAGAGCTGCTCTGCAGTGGCAGTGACAATCCAGATTTCCATTTAGCACTGTCCTGCCCAGCCCCTGAGCTCAGCCGATTTGTTGGGTGTCATAAATGGCATCAGAACAGATGGACATTAGTTGGTGCAGCCAGGACAGCCTGTAAATTATGCGCCTCATAAACTCAGGCCAAGTCCATTTGCAGTCAGTGAGAATTTCACCACGGACTCGGGCAGCGGCTGGATCAAACTCGGCTTGAGTGGGTGCAGAGGAGCTGGATTTACAGCCACCTTCCTCCAACACCTATCTGCCAGTAGCTAAGGCTCCAGGGATATTTTATCACCTGTTCTCCGCTGCACTGGATGAATTTTCAGGGCGAGTCAGGGTGAGGGAGCATCCAAGACCACTCAGCTGTAAAGATGAATTAAAAGGAGTCTCCACCAGCAGGATCTGCCTTCTGTACTTAATTCAGGACTAAACTGGCACTGTCCTGCGATGTGCAGCATCAACACATCAACCCTGCTCTTTCCTTTTGGGAAATATTTCATCACTAAAAGGGTTATCAAACACTGGAATGGTCTGCCCAGGGCAGTGCTGGAGACACCATCCCTGGAGGTGTTCAAGCAGTGTGTGCTTAGGGACCTGGTTTAGTGTTAACCCTTAAGTGCTGGGTTGAAGGCTGGACTGGGTGATCTTGAAGTTCTGTTTCAACCAAATATATTCCATGATCCTGTGATTCTCCAGCCCCAAGGGAAATCACACACCCTGTCCAGCCACCTTGCTCCTAAAGACATCTCTTCTTCCAGACACTCAGCCAAAATGATTCTTTGAGAGGGCTCTGGTATAGCCTGCAGATTGGTGTCATTATTGGTGACACTAGGGTAGGTTTTGTGTATCTTAGAGAGAACAGGAATATTTTTGACACTACCCCATCCCCTGTGCTGCAGAAGTCAAACTTGGTGCAGTCTGCATCTGTGCTGTCTGCTTGGATCAGACTCTGTGATGACCTATCCTGTCAAACGTGCCCAGTTCCCCATAGAAAAGGATTACTTGGGTCACTCTGAAAACAAGCCTGGGAGCAAGCCAGGCTGCCTACAGTGGGAACAAAGGGACAGAGCTTCTGTGTGGGAAATATTAAGGCTGATGATCAATAGCTACAATTTATTCAACCTTCCTACCAGAGTTACTGCAAGAAAATTGCTTTCAAGAGCTGTAATACATCAGTAATTTCAGCTGCATTGCAATTGAGGCACCTACAATCAGATCAAGTCACTGGAAGGCCTTTCGAGTTTGATTATTTATTTATTTCTCTCTCTCTCTCTTTTTTTTTTTTTTTTTGGGTAGTGGTTGTGGCTGAACCAGCTGAAGAAAAGGGGAAAGGTGACTGCAAACTGCCGCCTTTAGAGGACAAAGTCTATCACAGTGGTAAACAAAAGGCAAACTGTTTCAGAAGCAATGACAAAGAAGTGAGTTGATCAACCACTTGGGTTGCCAACCTCCCATCAACAATAGGCTCTTGGCTGGAAGATCTTCCTGCAGCCCCAGCTCATAAAAACATGCCACAGTGAATTAAGAGAAATGGCAAAGGGGGAAAGGCATCAAGGCAAATTGAGCTGTATTAGGCACAAACAAGGCGCTAAGTAAAGTGTGAGAGCATCAACTGACAGGTTTGAGCACTGCCATTAATCGCGGGCTTTGCCTGTTGCTCTTTAATGTGATTGTTCCTTACAACTGCTGACACCCCTTGCAGTGTTAGCAACTGGGAGGTGTAAATAGACACATCTCTGTTTGGTTAAGCATGGGAAGCATCTCTGTAGTAAGTGGTTTTACAGCTTATTTGTACTGAAGGTAAAAGGACAGAGTGAGATATGGAGGCACTGGCCTTATTCCACAGCCCTGCCATTTATCATCTGCCTGATGTTGCACTAATTCCTGAGGCAGCTCCTCGGGGCTGCAGACTGCAAGTAGGAAGCAATTATGTTTTTACCCGGAGTTATGGCAGAAAATAACCCAGCAACCATCCTGCATTCCAAAAATGTCTGTTGGAGTAGCTCTTCAGAACAGTCACAGTCCTTACTGAGGAGTAGGAGCTTGCTTAAGGAACTCTGCGTGTCATTAGTTTGATCCTTGCCAGCTCTCAGTAGTTGCACTGTTAATGCAATGCACAGCCTCCCAAATTTACTACAGTCTGGAGTGGCAGCCCAAACTGTTTGTGCAGGAGCCATAGCCCTAGAATAAGGGCTGAGGAGTAAATCTCTTGCAGGGGATTCACGCCCTGGCTAGATGTTTTCTGCTCCCGAGTGTGACTTCGGTGTCCACTGCAGGAGGAAGATGCAGTGGCCCAGGAAGGGCAGCTTCTTTGGCCCTGTCTCTGGGAATCCTCTTTGCAGGCACTGTGCAGAGGTGTTGTCCTGGTTTCTTTAGGCATTCTCCAGCCAGAAGGATTTACCAAATGTGCTGGTGGAAGGCATACATTTGGGAACTGATGAAAGGAAACAGAACAGCTTTGAGCATGCTGTGTCCTAAAATGAGGCTTGTTGAAGGATGAGTCCAGACACAGAACTACCTGAAAGCTTCGTGGTTTATTTCCACAGTCTCTCCTGATCAGAAGTAAAGACTGATGAAGAAGAAAAATAACGTGAGACAAAGTCCTGACACAAGCTTTGTGCATCAAATCTCTTCTGTGTTTCCAGGTCTCTAGCTGATGGTGTTGGAGCTTTACTGCTACAAGACTTGGGCTCCAGCTGGGTCCAAATAATACAACCAGTAGTGGGAAATCAGCTGGATTAGCTTTAGCAGAGGAAGCTGGCTGGCAGGGGCTGCTGTGCAGCCGCTTGCCATGGTGAACATTGCCTCTTGGAGCACCTGGGGAGCTCTACCAGGCAGAGTCAAGGTGTGTGCAATCCTCAGCCACGCTGCCTCATCTCTCTTCACGGGCATCTTTAAAAAGCTCTGGTCTGCAGCTAACTCCTTTAACAGAAGCCATTTCCTTTTAGTTTCTCAGGGCAGCAAAAGCAAGTTTAGTCTGGGACCCAAAGATCTGCCCTTTCTTCCAGAACTGCTTCCATTACCAGGACAGTGGAGGATGGTGTAGGGAAATAGAAGCTCATCAGCAGGCAGTGCACAAGTGTGAGAACTTGGAAATGTGCTGATACAGGTTTAGAGGAAAATAATAACAGTTTCTGGAGTAATAGGGCACATGGTGTGGATTTGTTCTTGTACTGCCTGCCCTGTATGCTCATTTAATGCTTGTTGTGCAGGGTGCATCTTTCAGCTGCTATCTAATTAAAATCTGACACAGTTGTAGTGCCCAGGGCAGGGCAGATGCTAGTGGCATCCTGTGACTTGTAATGCAAAAATGAACTGGTTTAGAAAGAAAGTCTACCTAGCTGTGTGATTTTCAAGCTCTTTGAAGTCTTTCTATGGAATCATAGAATCATAGAATGGTAAGGTTGGAAGGGACCTCAAGGATCATCCAGTTCCAACCCCCTGCCATAGGCAGGGACACCTCCCACTAGCACAGCTCACTCAAGGCCTCCTCCAACCTGACCTTGAACACCTCCAGGGAGGGAGCAGCCACAACCTCCCTGTGCAACCTGTGCCAGTGTCTCACCACTCTCACTGGAAAGAACTTCCTCCTAACATCCAGTCTAAATCTCCACTCTGCCAGTTCAAACCAATTGCCCCTTGTCCTGTCGTTGCAAGACCTTGTCAATAGTCCCTCCCCAGCCTTCCTGTAGGCCCCCTTCAGATACTGGAAGGCTACTCCAGTAGGTGTTGGTGGGAACCAGCATGGCTTCACCAAGGGCAGATCTTGCCTGACAAATTTAGTGGCTTTCTATGATGAAGTCACAGCGACAGTGGACAAGGGAAA
>VWZE01017294.1:399193-409912 GCA_013396675.1 Eubucco bourcierii | reverse complement strand
CCAAGGTCCTTTTCCTCAGGGCTGCTCTCCAGCCATTCACCACCCAGCCTGTATTTGTGCTTGGGATTGTGCCTACCCAGGTGCAGGACCTTACACTTGGCCTTATTGAATTTCATCAGGTTGGCCTGGGCCCAACTCTCCAGCCTGTCCAGGTCCCTCTGGATGGCATCCCTGCCCTCTAGCAAGTCGACTGTGCCACACAGCTTGGTGTCATCTGCAAACTTGCTGAGGGTGCAGTGATTCCTCTGTCCATGTCACTGACAAAGATGTTAAACAGCACTGGTCCCAGCACTGACCCCTGAGGGACACCACTTGTCACTGGTCTCCAGGTGGACATTGTGCCGTTGATCACCACTCTCTGGGTTCGACCATCCAGCCAATTCCTTATCCAGCGAAGCATTGGCTTTACTCTTTCTCTACCTGCCTCTTAAAACCACTGGGGAATTTCCCCACTGCCTTCTCAGCACTGCGAACAAGGATACTGTAGCTGGTTTTTGTAGTGCTCAAACATCTCAGAGCTAAATCTTATATCTAAGTCATATATAAATCTTATAAGGGGTGACTGAGGGAACTGGGGCTATTTAGTTTGAAAAAGAGGAGGCTGAGGGAGACCTCATAGCTGTCTACAACTACTTGAAGGGACTTTGTGGAGAGGCTGCTGCTGGGCTCTTCTCACAGGTGACAGAACAAGGAAGAATGGTCTCAAGCTGAGACTGGGGAGGTTTAGATTGGACATTAGGAAAATGTTTTTCACAGAGAAAGTGGTCAGGGACTGGAATGAGCTGCCCAGGGAGGTGCTGGAGTCACCCACCCTGGATGTGTTTAAGGGTGGTTTGGATGTGGTGCTTGGGGATATGGTTTAGGGTGAATCTTGTAGAGTAGGGTTCTGGGTTAGACTTGGTGATCCTGAGGGGTTTTGCCAACCTGCTTGTTTCTGTGATCTCAGAGGTCTATTCCAGTCTCAATAATTCTGTAATTTTGTGACATTGCTACAATAGTTTTCCATCTTCTTTTCACAAGCCAGAGCACCGTGGTACCACTGAGCAGTTTAGCAACTGCAGCTCACAGTCACTTCACTGAGTGTACACGCAGGGAGTGCGCACCCAGGGAGCACCGCACCTGGAGAGCAGAGTACAGTGGTGCCAGACTAACCTGCAGTAGAATGACCACAGAGCTGTCATTTTCCAGACTACCAGGAGGTGACCTTGCCCTGGGAGATCACTCTGGGGACTGGCTGCCTGCCAGGGTGCCTGTGTGCTGTCCTGCTTACCTTGGCGAGGCGACTCAGCCGTTCTTCACTGTTCTCCATGCCACGCAAGCTGGGAGGGATGTACCAGAAGCAGACGTTTGTGTGCTGAGGCTAAAGACAGAACAACAACGGTCTGCACTGTAAGGAACCTTCACGGTATCTCAAGTGCAATTAAGTTCATGCCTCCCCCACCCCTCCCCCCGCCCCATACATCATACAGTGACGGCAGTCAATGGCTTTCATTATTATGGTCCACTGAGAGCCATCATCATCATTAATGCAGAACAGATCATTGCAGGCAATTTATTCCCAGGGTGTGAGAGGTGGAGGCACAGCATCACACTGTGCAAATGTGCTCATGCCCTGCTGAGAGCTGTCCAGATTTGGTAGGGACTGTCCCCACCAGAGGCTGAAGGGATCGTATAGCTCAGGCAAGAGTCTGTTACAGGGAACTCAGAGGTGAGGACTGTGTTGTTTGCTTTCATGACATGGCAGTGTAATACAGAAGCTGGTTCTGAGAAGAGACACAGGCAGTGTGTGAGGCAGCCTAAGATTCTTCTTGCATCTAATGGACTCGATGATCTTTTGAGGTCCCTTCCAGCCCCTGACATTCTGTGATTCTGTAACGAAATCTGTTACTTCCCAGCTGCAGTCAGCCAGCTGCTGTATTCATGTGCATGCACCACAGGGCCTTAGCTGCTTTAACTGGCAGGGCAGCACCAAGCAAAAAGGCATAAAGCTGAACTGGCTGATGCTGTGTGTGCTTGTGCCACCTCCCAGCCGCTGCCTGCCTCGCTGTGCTCCTCTTTGCTGGATGCTAAATGCCTGACTTCCTGCGACTCCTGCTGCTGCCAGTTCCTTTAGTCATCGTCAGACCCAGTGGACCAAATTTCAGTGATGATGTGTGAGGGAGGGGAAATAAATCACAGAGGGGCACATAGGCATGAGCCTGTGATCTCCACCTGAAGCAACAGTGACGTCTGCCCTTGTGCTGCACAGCACCTGGGCACGCACTAAGTGACTGCCTCCAGGAAGTGACATTCTGAGAGACAAAACCTTCCAGTACAGAGAGCAAAGGTCACCAAAGGCAGGAAGAGAAAAGCTAAAACGAGATCTTTTTGCTTTATTACAGGCAACACACCACTTGTCTTTGTAAGAGAGGTCTCCACCAGGCCTGTAGACAGTCAGAGGGGGTTGCCCACAAGCAGATGGCCAAACACCAGACAGCTCAGTGCAGTTCAGAGGTGCAGCCACACAGCCTAGTCTGTACCACCTTGCTCTGGGTACTGTGCTCCAGCTGAGCACCTGGTAGCCAGGGGTCCTACCTCATCTGTACTCCCTCCACAGCAAAGACCTGCCTAGAGATATCTGCACTCCACACAGTGCCACCTCTGCCAGAGGATCCAGCTGTGCTGCACCCATCGCAGCAGGCACTGCCCTGCATATGGTCCCTGCAGGTTCCCTGTGACTGCCCACCTGAGAAGGCTAACAAATGCACTTTACACAACCATCCTTTTGAAGGCCTTTGCACAAGCAGCCCCTGAGAGCTGTGTGGGGCACTGCAGCCCCTGCTCATAGCACACCATACTACTAGGAAGCCACAACTTGTTCTTATTACCAAAAAGCTGATTCCAAGTGCGTGTGTGCTAGGTTAGCCCCTGCTGCAGGGCTTAGTTTCAGCAGGGTGAAACTGAACAAACTAGAAACATGCACAGCTGCCTCATCTCCCCTCTCCCTGGAATTCACTAGGAAGAGAGATACCCAAGGGATCAGGTTTTGTTACAAGGGACACTGCTTTCTATCTTACGCTGTATGATTTGACCCGTTGGTGGCATCCCAACAGATGAGTAAGGCAACTGCTGTGGGAAAAAGAAGTTGCACTACTTACCTTTCCATCAAACACCATCTCATACCCTTCTCTGTTCTTTATTTTATTGTACAGGTATTCTGCCAATTCCAAGCACTTATCAATCTGTGCTTCAAATCCTGTAGTTCCCTTTAGAGAGAGAAAGAAAGAAAAAACAGCACTTAACTACCTGCTCTGTGAACCCAGAGAGTAAAAGGACCATGCAGCACTTCCCAAAGCATCAGCACAAGTCACCTCCTGGAGGTGCTTACAGACCCCTGTCCTGTAGCTGGTGTGCATTACCTTTGCCCTCCACATCAGCCACAGCTTGAAGACATCGACGTGCCGCCCGCATTGCAAGGCCTTGTCTCCTGTGTCGTAGGAGAGGTCATAGTGCTTGTCTTGTTGAAAGAGGTAGGAAGCATGCATTTGATTGCAGCTCTGCATCAAGCCCTTGCAAAAACAAAGACACCAAGAAGTGATGTTGGCACACAGGTGACCACTGTCTGGGGGGCTGCTGTGGGGGAGCCATTCCAAACACCCACATGCAGTGGATTGTGGGTCCAAGTGCAAAAGGAAGATCAAACCCCCCAAGAAATCAGAACTAACACACCTAATGCTCCGTGAAACAAGTTTTTCATCTCTTGTTCAGAGCCCAGGGTACATCTGGTTCCTGATTCAGCAACATGTAACTAATTCCAGAACCAAGGCAGTGGACAGAGTGTTGTTGGCACCACTATGCTTTAGTGCATTTCTGGATCTCTCTATTTTATTCTCCATTGTGCCTTCTCTTCCTCCTTTCCTTGGAAGGCATCTTTTCTGGCTGAGTCAGATCAACCCAACCTGGTGACTAATCAAAATGATCACACCACTTTTCTAGATGCTTTGGGCTTTCAAATTCTGATTTGGATTGTTTGCTCTCTTTGTATGTTTTCTTTCCCTTCTGCAAAGCCCTGAGCTGCAGCTTGGATGCTGCAGTGGTATAGAAAGCTCTGAATAGGCAGAAGAGCAGATGGCCTTTGAACAGCCAGCTAGAGCTGCTCCTGGGTTTGCAAGGTACCGTTCTGAGAGGCAGCCTTGTGGGAGGGCCAGAAGCCAACAAGGTGAAGAAACCTGGCTTGTGAAACTCTGAAGTTTCCTTTTTAGCTTTTGAAGTGCAATGCAGAAAGTTGTATCCTGGCTCTAGTTAAGCCCTCAACCAAGTTTAAGGCTCACCTTGGGGCTGTTGGTAAAACTGCTCTTTGCAGTCCAAGACTTGGTTATTTGCAGTCCAAGTCAAAACTTGGCTGTTTATCATCAAGTCTAATCTTTATGTGTAACTCAAAACCGAGATAGTAAAATGAGAGGGGGAAAAAAAAGGAAAGATTTGACTTTCTCCTAATCTGAGCCATCTGTTCTCATTGGAGGTCAGGGATGGTGCTGACTTCAGTCAGGCAGGATTTGTCCTGGCTGAATTGACCCAGAGGGCAAATAAAAGCCAGCTCCTCTCTTCCCAAGTGCAAGCACTTTGTATACAATCTGTTGTACAGCTGCTAGCAAAACAGCAACCAGCTTTTTGATAGCTGGGCTCTTAAGTGGTGGTTGTAGAGCAGCTGTCCCAGTAACTGATAGTTACATGAGAATTGCAGGCAGGAAGGGTAATTCCAATTCCAGTGCTACATGAAATGTCTACTTTTCATTCTAAGTGAACTTACTGTTCTATTTTTACTTCCATGTGCCCCAAAGTGAATATATGGACCAGAATATGGGTGGAAATATCTATCATAAAAGTCTAGAAAATGTAATGATGTTTAGATTCTGGCCCTAATGCTGTGCTGCCTGTATCCCTTACTATTCACCACAGGAGGACCATTTCATGCTACATAGCAGCTAGTTTGGGTTACAGAGCTGTGCACCCATGACTGAGCTAGGGACATTCTGAATGGAAAGCCACAAAAGGCTGTAAAGATATTGCCACTGCCTGGGTCTGTCACTCCTTCTAGGCAGCTGCTCTAGCCCCTTTTGCAGCCACAGCCTGAGCTGCTACCTCAAGATTATTTCTCAGTTACCTTTCATAATCTTCACCATATTAACAAGCACCAGCTATGACACAGGCACAAAGAAAAGATCCAGGACAGCAGCAGAATGGCAGACAGGATCAGAGAAGCAAGGCTGTGTGGACATACCTCTTCTCTCACCAGCAAGGCTGAGCACTGCAGCGGGACGCCCATCATCTTGTGAGGGTTCCAGGTCACTGAATTGGCCCTGGGACAGCAAACCACAGGAAACTTAAACATTGTACTGTGATGGTGAAACCACAGAGACATTGGGAAACAATGAGAATGACCATGACCATGTAGCAATGCCCAGCTTCTGCTGAGTAAAAGCTGGAAAGAACCATGACCAGTGTCAGGAAAGCGATGTCTTCGTAAGGGACCTAACTGACTCCAGAGGGGTTTTACATGACAACCCTGGCCACTCACCCCTGGGCTGCTCTATCCACTAAACTTCAGCAGCAGTAAACTTCCTGGGGAGTCACCTATACTTTACAAACAGAGAGCAAACTCCCTAAAACCCCCCACTTGACTGATGAGCTTTCTGGAGTTGCATGGCTGGTTAAAGATGCAGATAGGAAACTGCCAAACCAGCAGATTCCTTCCCATTGATTCCAGTTCCAGCAGATTCCCTCTCATCAATTCCAGTTTCACCAAGATTTTACTAAGTAGCTCCCACAGGCATTAAAAAAAAACCAAAAAAACCCCAAAAAAAACCCTTTAAATACTTCTGGGTACTCCTTAATCTTTGAGCAACTTGGAAAATCTGGCCCAAAGTAAAGTTTGTCTTTGCTCTGTTGCTGCAGAGGCTCCTTAGTTTCAAGCTTGGCTATGGTAGTCACAGAACTGAAGGGCTGAGCTCACAATTAGCACAGTATTAAAACACAGAACTGATGCACCCTTCCACAAAAGCATTGCAGCCTGCCTCCCTTCAGGGCACATCACTGCACAAACCACTGCCAGCCTCAATCTTGTGAGCAGAGTGCTGCTGCAATACAGCCTAGAGAAGGGTCTAGGGACTAGGGACTGGCAGACATCAGTAAAGTGGGGCAGGTAAAAGCTTGAAGGAGCCAGGAAATACTTGCAGATTACATTTATGTGAAGAGAGATGAGCATGTTGGAATATGGGAGTACTTTCCTTTGTAGGACTTGGAGACAGTGCTATAGGTTTATGCAAGTCCTTATTTCCTGCCAAGCTGCTTCCACTCCTTCAAAGCAAGCAACTCCAGAATCCACATGGACATCAGGCAGCACTTCAATGCTTTCTTCTTTGCTATTTAATTGGGGCTGTGCAAGTGCCTGATGTAAAGTCTGTAGGGAACAATCTCCCACAGGCAACATCTGGCCACTTGGCTTTGCTTTTGGAGTATTTGGCAGCTTTTAATCAGCTCCGAGTTTGTCACCTGATTACAACACCAAAAGTAATGATTCTGAACATGCATTCAGGTCTGTGCACTTCCTCTGATAAGAGACTTTTTCATCTGTGCCTGTGAATCAGGCAGAAATTCTTTAAGAGACTTCCAGGTAACAGCACTGGTATGGATTTCCTCAAGCAAAAGGAATATTTACTGACAACAGCAAAATGTTAATTATCTGCCTAAAACAGTTAATTTACCCTAAGGTCATTTATTGCCCCTAAGGTCATTTATTGCCCCAGTTACATCCCAGCTGCACACACACAAAATAGCCAATTCTATAAAATAACACCCCCCACACACACACACTTTTCATTTGTTATCAGTTATTCTGGGCTTCAGCCATCAGCATACAAAGAAATTGCTGACTGAGACAAACAGTGAAGCAGAAAAGCTAGATGGAGGCACAGCTGTTTTTGAAAGCATCTCACATTTGCCCAAATAACTGAGCACCAAGCACCTATGTGATTTTTTTGGCTGTGGGTCATAGACAGAAAAATAAATACAGGAAAAATGTTCCTTGAGAGATCTCGAATGGATGACAGAAGGGACTTGAGGCTGGCAGAATTCTGTCCTCATCTAAACCAGACTGTGGTACATTGCCTGGGCAGCCACAGCTCCAGGAAGGAAGCCCAGACCCATATGGAGTGCTCATTCAGCTGCAAACATGTTTTTCTCAGGTAGCAGTCACCCCCTGCCCAAGCCTCTGTGAGAGGGACACCAGACTGAAACTCGCGCTGGTGGTGAGACTTATGTGCTCCAGATACCAGGGGACATGCTGCCTTCAGGATGCCTTGCAGCAGCTTGAAACCTGCCACATGGACACTGGAGGGCATGGTAAGAAGGTCCTGCAACTCCTCCTGCTTTTGTCTGGGGTGGTTTTGCTGGACTGCCTGCGTCCAGAAGGATGTGAGGACAAAGAGCACAGAGTGCTCCATTTATCTCTCCCTTCTTGTACCTTTCTTCCCTAGCAAACACAGCTACCAGCTCCAGTTCTCTTCCATCCAGACCCGTTTGGATGGGTTTATACTCAAATATCTGCCATAAAGCAGGAATGTCCACAAAAGTTGGGTCCAGTAAGACTAAAGGTATCCACGTTAGAGATTTGGAGGAACTGAAACGAGCTGCTGTGCCCATCAGGCAGAGGAACCAGCACTGGAAATGACAAACTCCATTAATTCCCTGCCAAACATATGGAGATGGTGCTTATCAAAGCACTAGATAAAATCCATTTGGGTTATGGATCTAAAGCAGATTATTTGGAAAATTTTCCAAGATAGGTTCAACCTGAGCTTCTCATTCCAGAGGAATTTGGACAGCATTTTGGGAGGAAAACTCTCAACACTGTCCTGACTGGGAAGAATTTATTTTTTCTGATGTGCTGGGTATTTGAATGTAGGTCCTTTAAATGTAGAATATCTACATTTGGAGTGCTGGAGGCAGTCTCAGCTTAATTGAATTCATAGAACCTTTGGCTGCCTGCCAAATTTTACATGTGAGATGTATGAGAAAGGAACTGAATCATCAAGGTTTCCTCCTTATCTTCAGGAACAGGATGAGGAAGTTGTTTGTAATTTTAATTGGCATGGAACAGCAATTTGATTTAGAGACAAAAAAAAGGTGGAAGGGACTAATAATTTACTCTCAAGTAACATGAGCTTCAAAAAAGACACAAATGTGAGACTGACTCCCTCTACAACAGATAAAATGTCCCTAGCAAGTGGCCTAAACAGGTGCCTGGGAAGAATACAAAGCAGGGCAACTGTATAGCAGCTTGAAATAACTCTCTGAGCTCCCACTCATTTGTGGCTCACAGAAGTCCTGAACTGAATTTGATGTCTCTTCCTGAACCCAAGTACATCTCCACACCCTATGGCAAAGAGATCCACACTGTAGATGTGATGCTTAGGGCTATGGTTTAAGGTGAATCTTGTAGAGCAGGATTCTAGGTTGGACTTGGTGATCCTGAGGGGCTCTGCCAACCTGCATGTCTCTGTGATTCTGTATCTAGAAGTTCCTAAGTAAGCAGCTGTCTTAAGATCAGTCCTTGCAGACTCTGCACCAGCCTGGCATCACTTGTGTCCAGCTACATCCATCTGTAACGTTCACAAGCTCACAACTCCAGCTCTATATATAGGTACATTCAGGTACAGATATGCTGAGATGTCATCAAGGCAGCCTAAATAAAGTGAGGTATCCTCTCCAGAAGTGACAGAGCCTGCCACAACATCTGTCCAACCTGCAGGTGTGTCCAGCTTTCATACTTCTGCACCCAAGACCTCCAAGGTTCTTAGAGCAATGCTGTCAGGAACAGAAACCAAACCCAGAAATGCCTGCTGTTTGCCCTACAGGACAGAGTGCCACTCTGCTGCAGTGCTGCACAAAGCCACTCAGCAATGCTACTTCAACTGGAAGGGCAGTTTGCATCATTTCTTCACCCTACCTCTCAGAGACAACGTTGGGAAATGCTTTTTTGTTTGTACCCGTTGCTATGGCAACCACAAGTGTGTTAGAATGAATGTAACCAATGTGTTTAATTAGCATTAATAAGTCATACCTCTCAACACCATTTAACTTCCATTTGTGTTTTCTTGACATCAGGAGCCCACCGCCCCACGCTCCCTAGAAGGCAAGACACATCACCTTAATGAGAGCCCCACTTCTCTCTGATGACATCTGTGCATTCACATCAGTTTGGGGGGGCCTTTCTTTTTTCTTCCTCATGTGGCATGTCCCAAAATGACCAAGCAGATGGGGCCTGAGGCATTAGCTGTGCTAATAATCTCCTTCCAGTAGGCCAGAAGCAGTGGTTTACAGCCACTGAGTGCTTGCCGTTATCATCTAACCCCTCCCTCACCACCTCCTCCGGCACTGGCACATTGGGCTGCCCCACACTGTCATTAATGACCTGCAGAGCTGGTTCCCACGTTCAGATGGCTTTCCTCTTCTGGTGCCTGAGTGATGATAACCATCCAGAATCTTAACTGTTCTGCTGAGTTTTCATCAGGTTTCAAACCAGCCCAGCTTGGCCAGTTTACTTTTCTCACAGAGATCTGGGCCGAGCAGGTATTTCACCTGACTGAGACACACTTCAAGGTAGATATAAATTCTTCCTTGGAACTGGACTGATTTTGGCTGGCACAGTGAGCCCGAAGCAAGACGCCCAACCCTGTGGAAATTCAACTGCCAGGACTGCTTGGAGAAAGGATTTGCAATGATGACACCACAAATCCATGATCCTTCAGAAAGATCTCCTGGCAAAAGCTGAGATAAAGCTAAGTAGCCAATGTGACAAATTCCTCCAGCATTTGCATTAACCTGTTCGACAGGTTGTGGTTCTTTATTCCAGGCAAACTCAGCCTTTCCCTGATGAAACCATTTTGCAGCTGCTGCAGAAGCTGAGCCAGTGCTTGGTACGGTTCTTACCTATTTCTTGCACTAATGGCATTGAGATGAAGCTGAAGGCCACAAGCACTCCAACTGGGTCAGCTGAAATGTCCCAGTTGGTAGAAGTACTGCACAGGCACAGCTCCTAAAACGTCCCCAGGGCCTGAACCTTTCAAAGAAGTCACTGCTTGGATGCTAGACTTAATTACAGGAATCAAATGTGAGGGGGTTGTACAGGATGAACAAGTCAGTGATACTTACATCCACATGCATCCAGATCTTGTACTTCTTGCAGATGTCTGCAATAGCTATGAGAGGGTCGAACGCTCCGTACACTGTTGTCCCAGCTGTGGCACTCACCAGGAAAGGAACAAATCCCTGCAAGAGAGCAGAGAGGCATCGGGCAAGGTCAGAGTGCTGCAGCCCCAACCCCTCTGCACTGCCTCCACAGGGAGCCCACAAGTGTCTCCTAGAGGAAACCCCTGCTACATCACACTGGGTTTGTTTCTACATCACACTGGGTTTGTTTCTACGTCACACTGACTTTGTTGTTTCTACATCACACTGGGTTTGTTTCTACATCACACTGACTTTGTTGTTTCTACATCACACTGACTTTGTTGTTTCTACATCACACTGGGTTTGTTTCTACATCACACTGGGTTTGTTTCTACATCACATTGACTTTGTTGTTTCTACATCACACTGGGTTTGTTTCTACATCACACTGACTTTGTTGTTTCTACATCACACTGGGTTTGTTTCTACATCACGCTGAGTTTGTTTTAT
>VWZE01017294.1:373885-390678 GCA_013396675.1 Eubucco bourcierii | reverse complement strand
CTCCTGATCCAGGCCAGGATACCATTGGTTCTCCTGCCCACTTGGGCACACTGCTGGCTCATCTTCAGCTACTCTCTTCCAGCACCCCCAGGTCCCTCTCTGCCTGGCTACTCTCCAGCCACTCTGACCCCAGCTTGTAGCACTACTTGGGGTTGTTGTGGTGAAAATGTAGAACCCTGCACTAAGCGTTGTTACATCTCATCCCATTGGCCTCTGCCTGTCCATCCAGCCTGTTCAGGTCCCTCTGCAGAGCCCTCCTACTCTCCAACAGATCCACACTGCTCCTAACTTGGACTGCTGCTCGCAGGTGGCAGCCCTGCAGACTGTTTCCTAAATTGTCTGGTCAGAGGCCAACACTATGTGCCATGGAAGTGATGGGATTAGAGATAGGAACCAAACCAAACCCTCTACACAGAAATGTTAGGGGTTTGAAGGGATCTCAAATTATCATGGAGCAGGATCACCTAGAGCAGGTCACACAGGAATGTGCCCAGGTGGATTCTGAATGTCTCCAGAGAGAGGAAGACTCCACAACCTCTCTGGGCAGCCTGCTCCCAGGCTCTGTCACCCTCAGAGTGAAAAAGGTTTTCCTTATGTTCATGTGGAAAGTCCTCTGCTGCAACCTGCCTGTAGACTGTGTGAAATGGAAGGCTGTTGAGCTGTCTGCTTTGAAAGAGAAGTCAATTTTAATTCCCTACTGCCTCAGTGCCAAGAACCTCCAACAGGAGGTTTCAGACACAGCCAAAGTCACTCTTCTCCCACAGCTATCAGTGTGGTTTGCCATGTTCCCTGCATGTAATGGGGCTTGTCCAGGAGGGAAATCAGCCTGAAAGAAGCTGAAGTGTGCTCTACTGCTGTGAGGATGCTTCTCTACCAGCACAGACAGGGCACCTCTCCCGGGTGCTCCCAGTGCTCTCCCAGAGGATGAGATCCCTCCAGGCATGTCTGGCTGTCTGCAGTGCTGACTCCTACCTGCACAGCCAACAGTCAGTGTTTGCTGGAGCTGCACTCCCACTTCTCCCCAGAGCAATGCAGGTGGGGAGATGCCAAAGGCAGAGAGAGCTTCTCTCTGCGTCCCATTGGGTCTCTAACTGAGTGAAAAGGTCCCTTACTGCCTCAACTCCCTGCTAGTTCTTACTCTGCATTTTCTTTCCTAAAACTGTAACAGGAGTTCACAGAATAGAACTGCAGAGGTTAGAAGAGACCTCCCAGATCATCACATCCCACTGGGCGTCTACAGCCTTCAATCACTAATCACTACCCCATGTCCCTCAGCACCACATCCACATGTCTGAAACATACTTTCAGGGATGGTGACTCCACCACCTCCCTGGGCAGCCTGTCCTCATGTCTGACAACCCCTTCTGAGCACAAATTTTTCCTAATATCCAACCTGAACCTTCTTTGGCACAACTTGAGGCAACATTTCGAGGTGCATTGCTATCCACCTGGCAAGCAAGGTGTTCCTCCTTAGGGGGCTGTTAGAGGGGTGGGCAACACAGAAAGCTGGTGTGGACTGCATAGGCACAGTCCTTCTGGGTTGGAGAACAGAGGAGATGAAGCAATCTCTCTGTCTTCCCGAACTTGCCCAGCTTTGTGTTCATTCTCATAATGATGGATTGAGTCCCTGCAGCCTCTAACTGAACATCAAGTCCATGGAGAAGCTGCAAGTTCTTAAGCTGTTTTTATACTACCAATAAATAGGCCAAAGGCTGTTTTGTAACCTGAACTCAACTAGTTCTTTCAGGCTAAACCTTGCCCCTCAGGGTAAGATGACTTTGCCCTTTTTGCTTGCTAGGGATGATCCCTGCTCCATACTATTCCCTGCTACCACTGGGTGAGAGCATGGTAGCCAACAGGTGACATTCACAACAGGGAATGGGTTAAAATTCAACAGGACTTGCCTTATAGACAAACAGATTCACTAAAACACTCTGAGAATTACAGAATCACAGAATGTCAGGGGTTGGAAGGGACCTCAAAGGCTCATCTGGTCCAGCCCCCCTGCCAGAGCAGCATCACCAGAGCAGATCACTCTGGAATGCATCCAGAGAGAGAGACTCTGCAACTTCCCTGGGCAGCTGGTTCCAGTGCTCTGTCACCCTGACAGTGAAAAAAAATCTTCCTCAGGTTCACATGGAACCTTCTCTTCCAGCTCTTCCCCTTCTCCACACTGAGCAAGGCATCTGCTCAGCCCAACACTCACATCAGCCTAGAGCTGATGCCCTGGGATGCAGGAGGAGGCCTTCAGCTTTGATTTTCCATTGTGTTTGAAACAATAGACTGAAATAGATTTTTACAACTGACATCCATCACTTTTACCCCTCTGAGTCAACAGCTCCTGCATCATGTGCAGTCCAGCACAGCCTGAAGGACAACCACTCTGCTCCTGTATAGTGCCATGGTCTGGTTGATTTGCTGGGGCTGGGTGATAGGTTGGGCTGGATGAGCTTGGAGGTCTCTTCCAACCCAGCTAATTCTGTGATTCTGTATCAGTGCAGGCACAAGAACCACTGATGTTGCACTGGTGAACACAGGACTGAACTGAGGACTGCTTCTACCCAAGAGCTCAGGGAAGATCTGCTTGGTGGGCACATGCACGGCTGGCACAGACACATCCCCTATTACAGGCATCTAATGTAGGCTGTTTATGTCAGGAGGCTGATCTCTCTGCATGGTCGATGCACAGAAGTAGGTGAACCCCTCCCAAAGGTGATTTAGATTGTCTAAATTAAGGAATATTTAGGTTTCTAATTTGGATGCTCAGAGGTTCTCTCCAGAGGTGCTTCTCTTCACTTGCAATGTAGGAACACAACACACTCCTGAATGAGAAAGGAAATTACTTAGGAGCTCTGAATTGCTCCTCCCTTCCCCTCTCCTGCACTGGCAGCTGAACCTATCACGATATCAGACTGAGGCCAGATTCTCACGGCTGCAATACTGGTGGCAGCTGTGGTGTAAGTGCACTTATTTATAGTAATGGAAGCTCTACACTGGTAGGAGTGAAAATGAAGTCTGCTCTGTGACAGCAAAATTATGCCCGAGAATTGGAATCTTTGCTCCTGGCTGAGAATTTTGAGGCAAAAATCTCCAAGTTCCTAACACATACCAGTAGCTTTCAGCTTTGTTGACTGTCATGCCACACATGCAGGGCTTGGGGAAATGCCAGTGTCCTGCTCACAGTCTGCTTGTTCTGCAGCCATTGTCTTACAGAAACACCCAACTGTGACAGAGAGAAACCAGAATCCATCTGGGGGGCTTCTACATGTAAGCAGACCAGCATCTCTTTTTGGGTACTACCACACCTGTTTGGTGTGATAAATTAGACAAAAGACATTTCAGATCTTTAAGTCTGTCTGGGTTCTGCTTGACACTTCCTGTCTAGAAAGAGACTGCACCTCGAGGTCTGCAGTTCCTCTAACAGTCTCTTCTATTCTATGTGGAATCCTGATCCCATATTCTTCAGGCCACTAAGGGTTAAAGGGTCCTATCTTCTTGCACCATGGTTCAACTTCCCTCAAAGACCTGCCACTGCATACTTCAGAACACTTGATGGAGGAAAGGACAAAACTGCCCTTTCAAGATACTTGAATGATTTCAGATACTGTTCTGTGGCTTCTCCAATGTATTTCATACAACGGTTTAGGCTGGAAGGGATCTCAAAGATCACCTAGTTCCAACCCTCCACCATAGGCAGGGACACCTCCCACTAGTACAGGTTGCTCAAGGGCTCATCCAACCCCCTACTTGGGTTTGGAATGTTTGATTTGCTATGGGAACTGTTTCTTCCCTGGCATGAGAGCACAATTATTGAAGCCCATTTCATTATTTTGAGACTGATAGCACAATCTGGTTCATTGTTTAACATCCCATCGCTGGGGACACAATGAAACCCTCTAATGATTAATAGGATTTGTTGTTTTAAATAATCAGCCCAGACCTTATTTGCAAGACTTATTAGGTTTGTAAGTTCCCCATGAATAATGCATCCCTAGCTGCACAACTTTGGAGAGCTGCTGCTCATCTGTGGAGCATCTTTCCCTTTGACTGCTTTGAGGACAATCTCTCTGCCTGCAGCTGTGTATCACATCTCGTCCTACTGCCACCAAAGGCAGCCTCAGAGGGATTTCCTCCCAGACACTTCTGCCTGATGCTCAGGACACTCTGCTCTTCACACTGGTGCAGAATGCAGGCATATCTTCTGCTAAGTCCAAAAAGGCAGCCAGGAGGCTGTTTTGTTACCTAGCACGGGCTGTATCCTGCTGAGCCTCAGCCACACAACAGTCCTTTGTGGTTGATCTCACCAACTAGAGAGAATTTTAGAAGGGGCCCATGAAGGCTGAAGAGAGCTTACAGACCCTCTTGGCTATAACCCTTCCTCTTCTCCTTCCTCCTGCACACACATGCTCCACTGTTAAGCTGCAAGGGGTTTGAAATGGCCAGAAAGCCAAAATAATCCTCACAATATAGACAGAAGTAGAACCATAGAAGAGTATGACTTGTGCATGGCTGTTCACAGAGCAAAGGACTCTACTCTTCTCCCAGCAGAACCACCCTGATTCCTCCCACGCACCTATCACCTCTGGCACTCTCAATGCCTGTGACCAACCCTCATCTGCTGAAGCTTCTGCTCCCTGGCAGAACACCCCAGTAAAGCCCAGCACTCCACCTTACACCTGCTGTACACACAGAGAGCATATCCACCCTGCTGTCCCCAGGCATCCTACCACCCTCTCACCACATTAACAGCAGCAGCAGGTTTGGCTAGAAACATTCTGACCCTAAGTGACTTTTCTCTTCCCCCAGACTGACCCAAACAAAAGACATTCCTGACAGAAGATGCTGAAGCCCAACACTGAGCTCTGGCTGGCTGATGTGCTCCTTACCGTGGACATTCATGCAGACACAAGGCAGAGCCAAACAATGGTAGTGGTTTATAGAGGCTGCTCTGCCTGAGTTTCAGTCACAGACAAACAGCTCATCCCCCTATATATCCAAAAGCAAGCCCCCTCCCTTTTAGTTTTAAGCCCCTTCCCTTTTATTTGTTACAAATCTCCATTATTTTCTTCATCAGAAATTCATACAGGCAGGTGTAACAGGTAGGGGGGAAAAAAAAAAAAAAAAAAAAAGAAGGAAAAAAAAAGACAAACCAAACACATACATGTTCTGATGTGAAGGCAACCAGCCTGGGAATAGCTGCCATTCCTTTTTCTTTAACTTCTGGGAACATCTTGAAACGTGCAATCAACATAGCATACATGTTAGATATGGCACCACCTGGAGTCCACAGTAATACACTGTTACTTTTGCTATGCAGTGTAATGGCATTGCAGAACACATGACAAAGTCTTCCCACAGCTTTCCTGACTCGAATGTTAGCCTTTCTACCTCATGGCACAAAACAGAGATTCTTTCTTCCCAACGCTCCTTGTAGTTGGGTTGTGTAATTGCAGGATCTACTATACCCAAATAACAAACCCATGCAAAAAGTATTACTGCAAAATATGCCTGGGGCCTCCTTTCACCCTCATTTTCACTCCCCTCTCTCCTCTAGCCCCCCCATCGATGCACAATCCCCACTTTGTTCCACCTCCCAAGCAAGCACCAACACAAGACCACTTGCTAAGGGGCTGCCAAGGGCAACCTCCCAGTGCAGGGTGGCCCTTTCATGCCCTGCCTCTGAAGAACCCCCCAGTGAGTCTCAGCAGACACTGTCTTCTGCATAACTGCAGTGGGAAGAGGGAAGAGAAGGAAAAATGGGCACTCTAACAAATATTTTTTCTTTTCAATTTTCCTCTGATGAGAACAAGGGGGAAAGGTGAGGTGTCCCTGACACTAGCTTAAATAAAACCCTACTGGCACACATTGACTTAAAATACCCATTTCAAGCTGGGTATTTTACCCACCCAGATGACAGCTCTGCAGTATTCACATTGCAATCATAGAATCATAGAATGATAAGGTTGGAAGGGACCTCAAGGATCATCCAGTTCCAACCCCCTGCCATAGGCAGGGACACCTCCCGCTAGCACAGCTCACTCAAGGCCTCCTCCAACCTGGCCTTGAACACCTTCAGGGAGGGAGCAGCCACAACCTCCCTGGGCAACCCAATTGCCAATGCATAGTTAAAACTCAGCACTCTGGGGTCTGTTTGGGAAGTTTGGGGCTTTTGGGGTTTTTTTTTGTTTTTTTATTTTGCAGACTGAGCCTCTGTGTCTGGAGTGGAGCAACGTTTGGGCACACATTAATGCTGCGTGAGCACTGTGGGAATACAATGCAGAACCTGAGGCACAGCCTGAGCACACAAACAACACACAGAGGCATGTAGAGCTAAACCCCAGCAATTTAGCCTGCATATATACTGCATATATATACTACATATGTGTATATATATGTACAGGTTATTTAGATGTTGATGTTTATGCACAGATATTTATGTG
Source organism: Eubucco bourcierii (assembly GCA_013396675.1). Classification (NCBI taxonomy): domain Eukaryota; kingdom Metazoa; phylum Chordata; class Aves; order Piciformes; family Ramphastidae; genus Eubucco; species Eubucco bourcierii. Next base: position 384,238 of record VWZE01017294.1, on the reverse strand, counting down.
ATGCAAAGGTGTGCACTGATCATGGGTTTTGGGTTTAAAATGAACAGGTCAGAGTGCAGCTGAGGTAGAGTTCAACTAACCCAGCTTTCATCTACCTCAAAATGGAGTGGAGAGCACAAAATATGCACTTTCAGAAGATAGTTGAGCTCACCCTAAGCTGGCTGGCATGACTTGCCTTGTGGATGCTGCCAGCCCTCTCCCTTGAATTTAAGGGAGCTGCTCTCACTAGCCCAAGGCAGACACTCAACTCTTTGCCAGCCAAAGTGAGAAGATAAAGCAGATCAAGGTAAGAAAGCAGCGATGCTACAGCTGTGTGTTGGCAAATTAAACACTGCTTTGACTTTTCTGAGATTTGTATTTCCCCCACTGGAGATCTACCTTCTGCTCCACAGCCCACAGAGACTGTGCCCTTCATTTCTAATCAGTGTCCCAGCCCTTGCTCTGGGCTCTCCTTGACCCCACTGACCCTCCTGTGAATCCAACAGAAAATGCCACGTGCATCGCTGGCGTGGGAGTCAACACAGATCAGGCTTTTTCTTCCCCTTTCAACTGCCTTGAGAGCTGTGAGCAGATTTCCACACCTCTTTTCACAAGCAACAGACTCAGACACGGAGAGTTCAAGAGGAACCGCTTGGGTGTCTGTCTCTAGGAGATGCAGATGTCATGTGAGGGCTGCTGGTGATGATTCAGGTGACTGAATTGAAGTGTCCAAGTTGAAAAAAATTGGCCTATCTTGTCAGAAGTTGTTGGCTTAGTGTCAAAAGAATCAAGACTGAAAGTTAAGCTTCCTCAATGCCAGGCTTTCCTATTAGTATTTATTCCAGAGCCATTTACCCTAAAAGCTTATTAATAAGCCCATATTCTGCCTTTAATTTTGCAGCTGTGTTTACCCAAACAGTTAATTGGAGGCAACAAAACACACCTACAGAATCTGGAGAAAGTAATTAGGTCTTTATGCTTTGCTTGTATTGAGACTGTATATCTCATTCCAGAGAATGCAGTGAGCACCTTTCCTTTGCCATAGTAAAGGTCTTCAGCTGGAGCCTTGACAGTTTAAAATGAGAAGAGAGCACAGAGAGCAGAAGAGAGCACAGAGAGCAGAAGAGAGCACAGAGAGCACAAGAGAGCACAGAGAGCACAAGAGAGCACAGAGAGCACAAGAGAGCACAGAGAGCACAAGAGAGCACAGAGAGCGGAAGAGAGCACAGAGAGCACAAGAGAGCACAGAGAGCACAAGAGAGCACAGAGAGCACAAGAGAGCACAGAGAGCGGAAGAGAGCAGAAGAGAGCACAAGAGAGCACAGAGAGCGGAAGAGAGCAGAAGAGAGCACAGAGAGCAGAAGAGAGCACAGAGAGCAGAAGAGAGCACAGAGAGCACAAGAGAGCACAGAGAGCAGAAGAGAGCACAGAGAGCGGAAGAGAGCACAGAGAGCAGAAGAGAGCACAGAGAGCACAAGAGAGCACAGAGAGCACAAGAGAGCACAGAGATTATTTTGGTCAGTGCCTATAGAAGCAGAAGCTGCACACTGAGTATTGCTGCCTTCAAGTGAATGAATGCACTTAGCAGAAAGCAGAAGTTGCAGAGAAAGGAGTGGGGGCAGCACTGCATACCACAGGTATCTGCCTGCCACAGACCCCAGCCCCACGCAGCTTTTGGTGAGGTGCAGAGGGCTGACACACCAGCATCGTGCTGGCCCCCCAGGCCAAGCATGGCCCTCTCTCTGGGACCCACTGTTCCCAGGAGGGATGGCAGTTCCTTCTAAGGTCTAACATCTTGCCTGACTCACACTGCCTCAAGAAGAGTTTCCTAGACTGGGGCAGATCTGGCATATGCACAGAGCCTCCTGCCACTGTCATCTGTGCCCAGCCTCTGCCCATCAGGTCTGGCTGAGCAGCGTTGCTATTGCTCTTTTCTCCCCTCTTAGGTCCCTGACCAGACCAGTCAAGCTACTGTGGCTCAAGCCTGCCAGGTGAGGAACCAAAGACCAGCTGTGCTGAGTCTGCCCAGGAACTGGGCTGTGATCAACCACAGACCAGTTTGGATAAGCTTTGGCTTAGGTCCTGCTCTCCTGCCATGTTTAGATGGTGCCGTGTGTGATGGAGGCCATGGCTTTGGTAGGACTTCAAAGCATGACTCTAGAGCTGTCGGTGGCTTTGCTTTCATTGCTTTTTAAACAAAGACTCAACAAGAAGTAATGTAAATTCTTCTCATCTTTTTCTCCACCTCTGTGGGCAGGTTCAGGACAAAACTTCTGCATCACTTCTTATGTGTGCATTCAGAAGGGAAAAGCTGAAGATGAGGCTTGGCTGATCACAGGGCGAACTTTATCCCCACGCCCTTGCAGAGCTGTACCTCCTAGGCTGTTATCAGAGAGGACTTTCCTTTGCTCAACAGTCCAAACATTCCTCCTCCCTCCATTAGGTCAAAGAACTTTCTTTTCAGAAGGGCTCCCTCCCCCCTGGCTACCAGTCCGTTCTCTTTTGACAAGCCAACATACTGTGCCCAACGTAAATTCTTTCAGTTGTTTTGCAATTTGGTGAGATAGGCCAAAATTTTCAGCCATGAAGTTCCAGAGTAAGACAGGAGGTGACAAAGAGCACAAATGAAAAGCCTAAGTGGAATGATTATAAAATAATCGTGATAAAAAACTCTTCACAATGTAGTGTTTGACAGGCAATGATTTCTCTACAGTTAATCCTGATCAGGTTTTAATTTATGATTTCTCTCCAGCTAATCATACTCATTTTCTTCCTTGCTGACTTGCTCTGAAGGATCCAGGTTTCTGAGCCTTTAAAGACCCAAACTAAGCAGCCACCCAAGTACCCCACACCGAGCTCCCCAGGCCAGCTCACGCGTGGAGAGCCAACCACGCACAGTGATGTCAGCAGCATCTCAACCGACTCCACTAAAATAACCTAAAGGGGATGCTACATCTTTCCCTCTTGGCTCCAACCTTCCCCTGCTGTGAGAGAGAGCACTGCTGTGTTTCTTCCCTCCCTTGTTAACACAGCAGTCTTTCCATTTCACGTAAGCCATAAAAAAAGTGGGGGCAAAGGGACACTGCAAGGCAACTGTCTCTTTCGATTCCGCTTCCCCATGTGCCACTACAGCTGCTCATAATGAAGTACAATTGGCACAAACCAACCCCCACCATCACACCCCTGAAATCCACCCACATGCAATACTTTATCTCAGAGAGGTGGTCACTAGCAAGTGTCCCCTCCAACATGCACATTTAGTTACGTTCACTCTTTAGCTAGAAGGGAGGTCACACAGCAGGGTCTGAAAAACAAAGAGGTCATGTACCAGGTGAAAATATCCCATCGCCACAGCCCCCTGGCCAGCCAACCAGCTCTCTCATTTTCCTTAGTGTGACATACTCCAAAAGTACAAACACGGGAGCAATCTCATAGGTGAACCTGAAATGCAGTAATGGCCACATTTAATGCTTTGGTCTGCAACACTAACACAGCTTTTTGCAGCATTACAGCCACAAGACAATCTGTCGTGCACGTTCAACGGCGTCGCTGAGAACCTTCCTTCTGGCTTGACATCAAACGTCTAGGAGGAGTGCTGAGAGCACCCAGACTCCATTCCCGCCCTTTTCAGTGACACAGGTCTTGCCCACCTCCTTCAGGCTCAAGGCTTTGCCCTGTATACAAGAGCTGCTGAGCATAGCCAGACCTTTGCCTGGCACAGACCTGTGTGCACACCTGGAAGCATACAGGTCAGCAACAGGGCAGCACACAAAGCCAAGCAAGTGCATCAAAATCCTTCCTAGCCTCAAAGCAACCCCACATACACTTGAAATTGTGCACCTCTTTCTTACAGAAAGAATGGCTCTGGCTGTTCTGAGTGTGGATTGCACATAAGCCCTCCATAGAGATGCAGCTGTTCACTCAGCACCCCTTTCATCATGCTTAGTTATGCATGCAAAAAGCTAAAACATTTTCTCCCATACATTTTTTTGAGGGGGTGGCAAAAGTGACACCTTGTTAGTATGGTGAAAATTGATAGAAGACAGCCTAGAGGCCCATGCTGAAAGCCTTAAAGGAAACATTTTTTTTTCCATAACAATATTCCATTAAAAAGTGTTCTTTCTTTTGTTCAGCTACAGCAGCAAATATTTCAGAGTGTAACTGTAAAATGATAATAAATACTACCATGGGGGGAAAAAAAAAAACCCAAACTAAAATCTGCTACTTACATATTCGTATTTGCTGCTGATGTTAGCCAGTCTGCTGCCAATCCAACCATGTCCAATCCAGTTGAAAGTTGATTAAAATATCTGGGGTGCCCTGCATAAGATGGAAAAATGTTATCAAAAGGCTGATGACTCCGAATGAAACTATTGAGTGCTGAACAGTCTATTTGCCTCTGGATTTCTATAGAGGAGGAAATGCTTTCAAGGCATGAAACAAAGCAAACAGCACTAAATGAATTTCTTGGAAAAGGGCAGGATCTCTCTTGGAAAAAAAAAAAAACAACCAAACCCCAACAACCCAGGATTTCTCTTCTTTCTCATTCCAAGCTCACTAAAATGAGTAATTACCCCGAACACGGAATAACGAGTTCCAACATTCCCTATTATCTTCTCAATATGCCTGGAAAATTAGCACATGGCTGCCTCACACAAATAGCTGTTTGCTCCCGTTAGCGTGTCACATGTTGTCACTGGATGTGGTTTTGCCTGGCTAGGTTTGAAAGGCAGGCAGGAGACACCATCTGAAGAGCTTGCCAGGGCATATAACATCAGTGATGAATGGCTAATGATTGTTAATGGGCAGGGAGAGCGGAGAAAATGGAACATTTTGGTGACTGCTTTGCACACGACTCAATGGCTGATGATTGTAGGAAGATGGCAGGGAAGGTGGCAGTCCTTGTCACTTCTCTCCTCTCAGAGTGCAATCACAAATAGCCTGGCTGCTCACCACTGTGATCTAAACAAACCCCACACCACCACCGCTGCCCTGGCACAATGACGCTCAAGNAATTGGATCCCCTTTTTCTTTTCTAAAATCCTGCTAGAGATTTTTCTTAACAACATGCCTGGAGCCACCAAACCCAGGTGCCATTAAAACTCCATTTTTAGTAGTTGCTCCCCACAAGCCCCTGTTAAGTGGCGTAATTACCAGTACAAATTAGGGATGGTTCACAATTAATCGCTATCCAACCCAAAGGAAGGCTGCCTCTGCTTGGAAAACACCTGTCCTGACCCACAGACAACAACACACTGTTATTGCCATCACAGAAAACAAGAGATAGAGCAAGGTGATTGAGGAGATGCAGCACCAAGAGCATTCTGGTCTCCGGTGGCCCCTTATCAGGCACGGACACATGGCTGGCAGAGCAGCAAGGGGAATTGCTCCTCAGCTCCCACCATGCAGCACACAAAGGCACAGAAATCGTGCTCTGCAGGCAGACCAGAGCAGGGCATAAGGGCTGGGGAGGGGGGGCACACATGCAAAATCCAGCTCCCTGCACCCTTAATCCGAGATGAGCTCCATGTCACTGCCATCTTGCCTGACTGCGTCTTGCACCGAGCCCTCCTCACTGGAGACAGAAGGACCTTCCCTTGGTCCACGCTGCCCAGGACAGGTAGCCAAAGCCCCTTGGGAGGGGACACTGCTGAGATCCAGCAGGACGAGCAGGATCTGGCTGCTGCCCTCTGTGTTCTTGAGTGGGACAGGTTGGCCAGGAGCACCCATATACCCCACCACAGCTGTGACCCTGCCCCAGTAGCTCTGCCTGCAGAGGACTGACACTGCCCTGACAGTAGGACATGAGAAAGACTTCGGTGTTTTATAATTCGGGTTCAATTTCACACCCGAGTTTCCAAGCGGCTTCCCAAATTCTGCTGGAAAGCAACAGAAAATTAGGAGCTGAAAGCTTTTAGTGAATCTGGGCCACAAGACAGCTCAAAGCGGCCAGAAGAAGTCCTGCTTTGGAAATAAACCCCCAATGGAAAGCTGGTGAGCAGCAGAATTTGCATTTGCAGCTGCAGTGTCTCGGCAGCTTTCCGTCAGTCCCGTTCCCAGCCCCAGGCGCCAGCCCTGTTGTCACTGCTGGTCTCTTCAAGGGAGCCTCGCAGCACACCTCCGGCTCTGGCAGCGCTGCAGGAGCGGGGCCGGCTGCGCGCAGGGGTCGGGGCAGCCCTACCCGGGAGCCAGCAACATCCTGCTCCTACAGAGACATCAGTGCCAGCCTCTTGCTTCGACAGAGACATCAGTGCGAACAGAGCAGGAGCTGCTGCTGCTGGCAGGGCTGCTGGGGGAGCCTCCATAGCCTCCATCTGTAACACAGCCTCTTCCCAGAGGCTCTTCCCTCCTGCAGCACGGCTTCAACACGCAGCAGGGATCGCAACACCCCAGCTTGACTCCAGGCTCAGCTACCCGTGTTTGTCCACCCAGGTGACAGTCCAGCATGTGAGCGAGCTCTCTTCCCTCAGCTGGAGGGCCATGGAAAATTCTGGCTTTGCCTGAGGTACAGGCTCCAGTGGGCAGGTGGGCAGAGTTTGGGAGAGATGGGCAAGAATCGCCAGCTGGGTGCTGTCTGCCTGAGGTGTCCTTTGTCGTGGTTGTCACTGAACAAAGAGGTGACCGGAACGGAATGACAGGGAGCAGGGGAGATGTGAACGCAGGAGCTTGCTGCCTGCTGGTTGGTTTAGCAACACACAGTGCACCTACACATACTCCAAAGAGGGGAGAGGACAGGCAAGACCAGGGGCCGAGGCACAGGGACGGCCAGGGCTGGGCTTTCCCTGACAGGAATGTGCCTTTGTGCCACACACTCTCCTCTCAGACGTGCCCCTCTCTGCATCAGGTCTGAGGCACGGACATTCACGCAGCCTCTGCAGGGAGAAGAAGGGCTGGGCAAAGGCAGGAGGCGTGGGTAAGGGCATGGCTGGTGGCACTGCGTTTGGCTTTGCCCACAGCCCCACACAGCCTGCTACCAGCATCGGGGGCTGCCAGGCTGGACCAGTGCCAGCTCCTCACACCCTTCCTGGGATTTCCAAGCCATTTTAAAAGGTTTGCACTTCGATTTTTCCCACTGAGCATTACACAGGAACCAAATTTCACATTCATGTATCCCTGCGTTCACAGATGCTGCCTTTTATTCTCTCAGATAAAATTCCCCCCGAGGGTGGGTGCTGGTAGTTGGTAAAGGGTTAGAAAGCTGTGTGTGGCTCCTCCAGGACACCTCAGCAAACTGTGGCACATAAGCAACACCTGGGACCATCCCACATCCAAGCCATTTTAAAAAAATCAGCCATCCAGGTCCTCAAATCCCAACCGGGGGTCAGTGCTGGGCCCTGAGGTTCCAGCTCTGTGGCTAATCTAAGCAACACAATTTATTTTGCAATCAGCCTCCCCAGCCCTCGCAGCCAAACGCTACCCAGGCCCCTCCTCAGCCCAGGAGGGGCCATGTCCAAAGGGCTTTAGCAAGCAGGAGAAGAGGCAGACAAACACACACACCCCCCCCACCCCGCCAGAAAACTCTCTGCCCTGTCCTTCCTCTGAGGGTAATTCAACGGTTTAGTCCAAAGCAATGCCTAAGGGTGTAAAGCCTGCACATTTCCTGAGCCCCCCTGCAGGGCTGGAGGTTTGCCCCAAGATGCTGAGGAGCAGCAGCAGCAGGCAAATGAAGCAGGTCTGCAGCCCCCTAGCTGAACCGACCCCGGCCACGCCGCTGCAGCTCACACAGCTTCCCCCCCCCACCCCAGCACCACCTCTCTGACCCTGAAAACATTATTTTCATTAAAACAGGTTTTAAGATGCCAAGAAGGGAAAGCCTCACCTATTTACAGGAAAAGGCAGCATTGTTTTAAAGAGCCCTGTTTGGATGCACAAAATGAAACCGCTCCACTCTATTAAACCAAAGAAAGACTAACGAGAAAACCACTTAGCAAACCCTGTTCTTTCATTCCCCACCATCACAGATCCTGTGCTTCACAACATTCCCTGAAAACGTTATTTCCTCTGCCCTACCCAGACATATCACATGGATCACTGGCCTGATCGACTTTGCTCCTGTGGACATCATTTATCTAACTATTTATTCCAATATTTCACAGACGTTTTGACAGCACCTGATTCGTGCATCAGAAACATCCAGCTGCCGATTTCCACCTCGCAGCGAGGAGGGTTACACAGATCCCCCACAAGCTTTACTCGGTCTGTTTTGTGTCCCCCCCACAGGGTGCCGAAATCTGGTTTGTTTTGTTTTCCCCTCAGCCTCTATTCACGAACCAGACTTTTGTCTCTTCCAGTTATTGCCACCCGTTTGTTTTAAAGCAATTTCTCTGTAATTCGGATGCCCGCTAAGAGCTCCCCACGCTCCCCACTACTTCCCAGCCGCGGCCGTGAATTGCACCTTTATGTCCCCTCGGACCCAGTTTGTTTAGGGTGGCCACGGGGGTAGGGCTGGAGGCTTTCCCACGCTGTCTGCCCCACGCGCAGCCCACACTGGGGACAAGTTTAACAGGGCTTATCCCAGACAGGCAGGAATCAACTCATCCTTGTCCTCCCCAGTAGAAAAAACCAAAACAAACACAGTAACAAAAGGTTATTAAACCTATTCGGACTTTGGTTTTATGGCTTCAGCCTAAAGTTTTTTAAAAACCCCAACCCTGAGCGCTACTGTGCTCAGTTCTGCCAAATTCTCCCGGGTTTTTATGTCCTGTAGGTAAGGACACAGAGGCGGCAAATGGCCGCTCACAGCTCCCATTTACAGGATGTTTGCCGGGATTTGGGCTCTTCAGCGGGCTGCTCCCTGCTCCCCCCACCGCACGGACGCTCCCCTCGCCCAGCCCCCCCCAGCCCCGCGGTGTGCGGAGAGCCAGGATGACCCCCGGGCCACCGCGTGTAAAACGGATGGAAAGGAAAGGAAGAAAGTCGCCAAGGCGGTGGAAAGGCTGCTCGGCGGCACGTTCGGCAGCTCCGAGGCGCGGAAACATTAATTCTAAATGGGAATGGGTGTGCAACGCTGTGCCGACAGCCACCGAAGCCGAGCTACCGGAGCGTTCCATCATTTAGGAACAACGATTTCTGTCTCCGCTGGAAATTGCTTGGAAGCGACAAAATACTGCTGCTGCTGCTTCAGTCTTGAGCATTTCGAGATAAAACGAAATGATAGCTTTAATCAATGGACGAGACCGTGTCGGGTAGAAAATGAACATGGCCATTACCTGTTTTAATTGCATACTTCAGAGTCGTTCTGCAGTTCAATAAAATTTCCTCCAACGTCTGCGGCTGGTCTGCCAGTTCCCAGTTATATTCCTGGAGCAGCTCATTTGGGTAATGGAAATCAATAACTTTTGTTGATCTGTCAAAACTTTTTGCCACGTACTGAAGTAAAATGTCCACAACATCTTGTAGGAAAGACATAGTCGTTATTTCTCCATCGCATGCCGGCAGAAGATCTGAGGGTGGAGAAACGAAAAGTTAACTTTGTTTTATGACCATAGATACGGATTTTGGACAAAAAGATTCTTCCATTTATGCTTAGGGAATCTTTTCAGTGCATTCAAGGCAAACAGGCTTTGTTTTCATTTAATAAGAAAATTGGTAATTTAGGGAATAATCTGAGCCGTAACAGGTTTTAACATTCTGTCTAAGAGAGCTTTTCTGTTCAATTTATATTCCAGACTAATTTTTAAGACAACAAGAGTGGGAAAACAAAGAAAAGGGGGAAATGTATCTCAAGAAACAGAAAGATTGGGAAGCAAACGCTAAAGGAAGCGTTCAAACCCCCTCGCCATTTGCCTTGCAATAAAACACCTACATCGTGACTCCCCAGCGCAAGGAACTTGTTGATAATTTAATGCCTTTTTCGAAGGCGACGCTGCACAATCTTTCGGCGCACACCCTCGGCATCTTTTGTCTGAGTGCCACGGCTCAGGCTGAACCGAGCTGTAGAGGAAGCCCCTAATTTGGGGTACCCCCGGAGCATTCAGACGGGGAGCAGCAGAGGCACAGGGTGTCTGCAGCAGCTCTTCCGCGGCGGGTCCAGGAGGGCAAAGCTCGTCACGGGCTGCCGTGTAAACCGGAGCCTTTCTGGCCACTGCGTTTCTTCGGGGAGCTGGGATCTGTTTAGTAGTGGAGCCGCCGCCTCCAAGGTCAGAAAAGGCGAATTAAAATAAATCGGTAAGAGAGAGCTCGCTCTCCGTTCTCCCCTCAAACCCTAACGACATCGCAGGGACTTCAACCAGAAGGTCGCTGCTGTCAGGACTCCTCTAGAAACAGCAACCTGCAAGCTTCAGCACGCCGGGCTTTCATTGTGGTGGCTTTTTTCGGGCTTTCTCTCTCTCTCTCTTTTTTTTTTTTTTTTGTGTTGGTGCGGGGTTGTTTAAG